>PVIH01000156.1:242914-461883 GCA_004025045.1 Sigmodon hispidus
AAAAAAAAAAAAAAAAAAAAAAAAAAAAAAAAAAAAAAAAAAAAAAAAAAAAAAAAAAAAAAAAAAAAAAAAAAAAAAAAAAAAAAAAAAAAAAGAATATAATGAAAAGTGCAGAAAGGTAGTCACGGTGACATAGAAGTTAATGCTTCAGAGCGGTGTTCCCCAGGGTACTGAGCCTGAAGATTTCCTCACAATTGCACTGCTATGTATAATGTTGGGAAGCAGTACCCTGAATCCCTTTTGTTAGTTTAGTAAAGCTTCTTTGTTTTAAAGCAGAGATTATCAGGCTGTATACTGTTAAGATTTGGGATATTGTTTGGGAGAAACGGGCAATGAAGGATTTCTGCCCTGGCATTGAAAGACATTTTGGCAATATCTTTAGCCTGTACCCATTAGATAAGTAGTTCACTGCTAAATCAGTTATAACAATCAAAAAGTTCTCTAGATACACCCAAGAGGTAGACTTTCTATCCCTGAGAGTAGCATCTTAAAAAAACCTCACAGCTGGTGGGGAGTGATGGCTCAGCAGACAAAGTGCTCACTGCCAACCGACCCTGATGGCCCAAGTTGTGATCTCTGGAACCTATATGATGCAAGGAGAGAACCAGCTCTTACAAGTTGACTTCACCAATTCCATCTAGTCTAGGTAGCCAGCTTGCCCTAGGGATCCTCTTTTTGTGTCTCCCAAGTGCCAGATAGTAAACAGTAGCCATACTCAACCCGGCTTTTACTTGGGCTCTGGGGATCCAAACTATAGTCTTATGTAGCTTTATCTATTGAGCCAACTCCTCATCAATTGTTGACTTGGTGGCATGGTTATTGAGGCAAACAAGGTTTTTCTGTGTTGCCCTGGTTGTCCTGGAACTCACTCTGTAGACCAGACTGGTCTTGAACTCAGAGATCTATCCACCTCTGCCTTCCAAGAGCTGGGATTAAAGGCATATGCTACTACTGCCAGGATAATTGTTGACTTTTAACTTTAATAAATCATCACAAAAATAAATTGCCTTCATATTAATATGATTTCAACACTTATATTTAAAAAATAATATATGGAATACATATTATGTAAAATAATATGTTTAACATAGGATTTATAAAAATAAAGGAGGGGCATCATCCTTAAACTAGGTATCTCACAAATCTAGAAATTAGGAGTATTCTTTATAGAAGAATATCATAAAAATTTTAATGAAACACCAGAAAGGAAATAGAATTCATAGAAACTTTAAATTGGGTTTTGAGAGGTTTGGTGTTAACCCAGATACTGCATTAGAAGATTAAATGACCTCTTTGCTATAAAATTAAAATATTCCTGAGAGTTGCCAAACCCTTGTGGGTGATCCCTGCGCAGAGGCAGTTGTTTGCTTTTAAAGAGAATGGCAGGCAGAATGAGAAATTGTCATCCACAAATGTGAAGTAGGTATAAGACAGTACAAAATCAGACTGACTGTGTTAGCAAAATTGATTGCTTAACCCAGAGCAAAGGGATCTCTACAGCAACAGTCTCTGAATCATTCTTCATCAGCTCTCAGTTTTTTGTACACTTTAGATTTTTCACTTTTCAGTCTTCCTGTTAATGCTAGTCAACAGAAGTCATCATTGTGCCTTACCAAGATCTGTGCTTTTTCTTGCTAGCTCTCTTTGAGTTAAGCTTAGTCGTTTTGTGATTTATTATTGAGTTTTGGACGTTTGACTGTAGCTATCTTTTCTTTGTCCTGTCAGCCAGCTCTCAATGACACAGAGACTTGTTATTAATTATGAAAGTTTGGCCTTAGCTTAGGTTTGTCCCACTAGCTCTTGTAATTTAAATTAGCCCATTTATATCAGTCTATATTTTGCCTTTTGGCTTTTTACCTTTCTTTGATTTTTTTATGTCTGACTCCCACTGTGTCTTGTTGGCATCTTGTAGACTACTAGATTCATCTCTTGTTTCCTCTCTGTCTCTGCCCAGAAGTCCCACCTGTACCTCTTGCCTAGCTATTAGCCATTCAGCTCTTTATTAAACCAATCACAGAAATATATCTTCACATAGTCTATAAATATCCCACAGCCTTTGATCTATTTTATTAGTCTGCTCAGGCTGCTATTACAGAAGGTTACAGGCTGGGTGGTATAAACAAAAGACATTTATTATTTCATCATTTTAAAGAATCAGAATCTCATGATCAAAATACTGCAAGGGCTGGATTCTGGTGAAGTTTCACTTCTTGTTTTACAAGAAATGATTCATAACATAGCCTTTCCACTGTATGATAGGGCAAGGAGAGAGTTCTCTGGTGTCTCCTTTTCTTCTTGTAAGAATGTCAGTCCTCGGGCTGGAAAGATAGAGTACGTACTACTGCTCTTGGGTTAAAAATATCAATTTATGAAATTCATACAAATACACTATTTTGTGAAGATTTCTTTAGAGTATGTTTCCTGTGTGTGAGATTGAGAATACTGAACATTTTGGTTCATACTGCCAAACTGTCTTCCTAGAAAGACTGCAGATTCACATAGCTATCAACAGGGAGTGAGAGTGTTGATTTACCCTTATTGCCAAAATGATATCACTATTTTAAAATTGCTTCTAGTCTGATGTTGAAATTTCATTTTATATTTTGGATTTTTGAATTTATTTGAAATCTTGATGTTGAGCCTCCTTTCCATTCTCTCTTTCTTTTTTTCTTTTTTTTTTGGCCACTTGTTTTTCTATGAATTGCTTTAATTGGCTTAGTTTATGAAGAAATTAAAAATCATTTTAGTACTAACATAAACATTTCTGAGATAAAATTTACATGGTTTTGGCGACCTGAACTTAAGTGCTTTTACTTGCTGAGCCATTTCACCAGCCCAAAAATAAGTTTTGAATATGAATCTTTTATTAAATACTGCGCACATAAATTTCCCTATCTCCTGCTTCTCTTTTGATTGCGCTTATAGCATCTTTTAAAGTGAGATACTTCATTTTGTAGACATGCTAATTATTTACTTGTGGTTTCTGTATTTTGTGTAGTGCCTAAGAGAGACTTCTATATAATTCATTCTTCTTTGTGGAAGTCTATGTTGACCCTATTCTTTTGTTTTCAAATCTGCTACAGTAGTGTGTTTCTAGTAGTTTCTATATGCATCAGGTCTTTGAAATCTGAAAGGACAAAAAAAACCCATCTTTTATTAATTTCTGCAAAGCTGCCCTTGCTATTTTTATTTATGGTTTCTCTTCTTTATCCTCACTAGAACTCCCTTGTGTTGCTGCAACGTTACTGTATTCCATTAAGATCTGTGGCTGTTGTGTGTGAATACAGATAATGGACTGCTGGTATTTTAGATGAAATAGTCTTTGAAATAAAAGTAGTATGTTCACAGTTAATTAATCTATCGATGGATATTTGTTTCCAAGTCCTTGGCAATATTTTGCTCAGTTGATATTCTTGAATATGTAACTTCTATATAAACCTTAAGGTGTGTTTGAGTTGTTGTTAAGAATAGAAGCTATATTTAATCTAAATTGTGGGAGTTTGCTACTTTATCTTAATGTTAGTAGGGGAGCAAAACAAATATAACTAAGCCCCCTTTTCGCTTTTAAGGCTTTTTTCCTTATTGATAGGGAATAAAATTAAAATGGAGAATGTAGGAAAATAATTTGTTGCTCTTATTTTCAATTAGCTGGAGCTAGATGCTATTCTAAGCTCAGCTTCTGTTAACATGGAGTTTTCTTAACTCAGAGTCAGCTTCCTTAAAACTCTGGGGCCTGCTTTATGCTTTGGGGAAAAAAAAATGATTTTCAGTGGCCTTGAGTAGCTGTAGCCTTTGTTATACCTTAATTGCTACTTTTACACAAACATAAAGTAGTCATCCCTGTATTTCTGAAGCATCAATAAAACATTCTATATTGTATGCTTAGACTTAAATCATATGAAGTAGAATAGTGAATGTATAGAAATAAATTTTTACAAATAAGAAATTTTATTATAATTAGTCATACTATAATTAATTATGATTAATTGTATTTGTTTTATAATTATATTGTTCAAATTAAATGCATAGAGTTGATAACCTTTTTTTAAAAGTTCTTTTATTATACTTTTTTATTTGTGGGACACACTTGCTACAGTATAGGAAACTAGAGAGAGTTTGTTCTCTCTCCTGTTTGAACCACAGAAATTACAGGCTTGATGGCCAACACCTCCACCTACTGTGCCACCTCACTGGGCACATTTGACAACCTTTTAAAGACTATTGGAAGCCTTTGTCTTTCTTTAGAGTATTTCTAGTGCTATGGGTGTGTGTGTGTGTGTGTGTGTGTGTGTGTGTGTGTGTGTGAGAGAGAGAGAGAGAGAGAGAGAGAGATTTCTTAGGGAAATGCTGTTCCATTTATTTTTATTCTTATACAGGTAGAATATTTAAGGGTTTCTGGGATTCCACTAAAAGTCTAGGATCTGAGATTTAAAGGAGCCTATTCTTTTTCTATACATCTCAAGTTAAGCTTTTCTAGATCCAAAAATAGAATGTTTCTATATTTTGGTTAAGATCTGGGAAGTGTAGTCAGATCTCACATGGAAACAAAAATGTTCTTGGAGCCCCTGAAGCTACTTTTATGCTGCATTTCTAGTTGGTGGGTCTAGCATAAAACTCACAAAGTAGATCTAGCCAACAGAAAGACATATCATTGGTCCACACGCTGTTTTAAAAATACCTACATTTATGATACCTGTTAGAAAACAGAAAGATCTGACAAGTCACATTAACATGCAAAAGTGACCAAAAGAGCATTTCCCCAAGTCCTCCCACTTTGTCCTGAAGGTGTCTGTCAGTCGCCATTTATCTATTATACAGGTGTCTGGAGTCAGTGAGTTGCCTAGCAAGCTTCTGACACTGTGCAACATCTAATTTACACCACTTTCTCTATTTGTACAGCTAAAATAAAAATGAGTAAATATTAACATAATATAAAGCAAATTCTTACCTATTTTCCCAGAAACATGCTGCAGTTTAATTTCTTTTACTATTTTGCTGTTGTATTTTTTTCTTTGGAAGTTCTGCTTAGCTCAGTGCCAGCACTTTGACTCTTCTTCGATTAACTATCTACAGAGGTTTCTGTCCCTGTTCTGAGGTCTTAGAGCATTTCTTTTCTCAGCATGGTAACTTCTCTTATACTAGTAGTAAGTCTGGATCAGCCTCTTCTCACTGCCAGGCACTTACAGATGTCTACTAGCTTTTGAAGACTAAGTATATAGTCCTATTTTTACCCTACATTCCCTGTTTGGCCCTCAGCCTTAAATTTGAATGTTTTTCTCTTGCTTTTCAGTTACAGATGAGGATACAGTTAAGAGATATTTTGCCAAGTTTGAAGAAAAGTTTTTCCAAACCTGTGAAAAGGAACTTGCCAAAATCAACACATTTTATTCAGGTGAGTAGTCAAAAAAAAAAAAAAAAAAAAAAAGACATTCTGCAATGCCCTTCAGATCAGTGTCATTTGAGGCTAACTTTCCTTGTTTATGTTGCAGTAATACGATTGTTTATATGGATTAAGAACCCTGTCTGGCACTGTATGTTTACACTTTATATGGTCATTGCCTAGCTTTCCTTAGAGTTATAAGACCTTCAGTTATAAATTTGGTTTTATCTTTTTATAGGTTTTAATCTCAGTTTCCAGATTATCACTTAGGTTAATTTTATACCCTTTCATTGGCTACAACACTCATTTGCATCTCTCTAAAGCACTGTTCTCACATGTGTAATCTGCAAGATACTATTGGAGCTTGAAAAGAAAATATTAACTTCTATTTTTATATGTCTAACTTGTTGAAAGTGTGCGTTTTAATGTTTTAATAGAGATTAGTGAAGCAATGTCCTTGTAATGGATTGCCTAGAGCATTGCCTTAAGGCATCAGAAATCCTGTAGAGCCTAGTTGATAATTAGATGGTTTTGTGACTACAGAATCAAAACAGTGATTTAGATTCAGAGAGGCTTCATCCAGACTTTGAATAAACCATATGTGTGTTCCCTCATTCATTGCTGAATTTACGCTCTTTATGCTTGGAATCACCTACTAGATACAATGATCAATAATGAATTTCCCTCTTCTCATGGCAAAGGCTTTGAAAATACCATAGTTTTAATAATGGCATAATCATTAAAAGCATGACTTTCTTAGTTTTTTTTCAAAGGATGAGTTTTCCTCCTAGCTTTTGTATAATTTTTGGGAGCCTCTTACTCAGATACTTTCTCAGCAGCCCTCAGATGGGTATGATTTTTCTTTTGTAATTCATAGTGGGAGACTGGGAGATGTCCGAAGCAGTATGAAGCAATTACGTTCAACATTTTTTTAGGTGCTGTTGTTTTTCAAATAAGTACTGCTGTGTAGCCTGCAAGGAATCTTTGAACATCTGATATCTTACGGAATTCTCCACTCCTGTGTATTTGCTACTGCTGATCTCTTAGTTGCTCACTGAGAATGGAGATGCTCACTTCCCAATTTCAAGTTTTATCTCAACTTTCTGCATAATCCTGGTGACTTAATTCTCCTTGTATACAGTCTATTTTGGGTTCTAATCTGCTTTGGTCACATTTTCTCATGGCCAAACTTGCCAGGAATTGCTCTCCTCCAGATTTGTAATTCCCAACATAAGATTCTATGACTAGGCTTTAAGCTTTTTACACTCTCTCTAACATTTTCATAGTTATATGCATACATACATACACACATAATTTTGTATGGACATGTGCTTTGCTGGCATGCATGTCTGTGTGGCATGTGGATGCAATGCCTGTAGGGACAAGAAGAGAGCGTTAGATCCCCTAGGACTTGAGTTACAGAAGGTCATGAGCCACCATGTGTGTGCTGCGGATTAAGTCTTGGTCCTCTGAAAGAGCAAATGGGCTCTTAACCACTGAATCATTATTCTAGCCACCTGGTTTTTGTTTTTTTGTTTTTTGTTTTTTGTTTGTTTGTTTGTTTTGGTTTGGTTTGTTTTTTTTTGTTTTGTTTTTTTTTGTATCTTAATTGCTCAGATTTCTTCACATCTTTATTTTATTCTAGTCAATCCTGTTATACTCAGTATTGATGTCTTTATCAGTCATTTTAATCATTTTGTCCCTGTACTTTCAATCCCTTTATCCTTATTACTTCATATTGTGCTTGCCTAGCAAAATTCAGTACATCCTGTACTTTAGTGCTGACCTTCTGGGCTGCTTCACATGACAGTAGAACAACTTGGAACAGAAACAAATTGTCGTACCCTTAAGTAGGTCCTCAGAACTTTAGCAGGGTATTTGTTTTATTACTTTTCTCTTCCTTTGCAAACTCAGGGTCTTGAGAATTCTAGGCAAATTCCTGACCTCACCCTTGAATTCGCTATAACCCTACTCCTTTCTTAAAATTCTGTGTTCAGGGGCTGGAGAGATGGCTCAGCGGTTAAGAGCACCGTCTGCTCTTCCAGAGGACCTGGGTTCGACTCCCAGCACCCACATGGCAGCTAACAACTGTCTGTAGTTCCAGTTCCAGGCAAACACCAAGGCAAATAAATAAATAATAAATAAATAAAGTTTAAAAAAAAATTCTGTGTTCATTATATAGACACTTTCTGTACAAATAAAAATTAAGGCCAACAATTCAGATGGTATAGTGCTTACTGTGGACGCATGAGGACCCGAGTTCAGATCCCGGCACACATAGAAACCATGCATAGTGATGCTCTCTGTAACCCCAGCACCAGGGAGAGAGGCATGACATCTTGGGGGCTTGCTAGCTAGCTAGTCTAGCTGAAATGTAAACTTGGATTCACAGACAAACCCTGCCTAAAAAAGAAATGTTTTTTTTGTATCATGAATTCTGATTATACTGAAAGAGACTCAGAGCCAGATATCGGGAAAAGGCTGAAATATCAGAGAGAGGAAACACCACAGTCAAATCTCACCCAGCTCTCTTCCAGCTTCCTCAGCCTCGCTCCTGGTCACTTCTGATTGCTGCTGCTTTCCTCAGGCTGCCTTAAATACCCTTCTTGCCAGCTGTATCCCATCCAGGTTAGGATTAAAGGTGGGAGCTACACTATTTGGTAGTCAGCCTTGAGCTCACAGAAACACAGAAAGTTCTCTGGAGTTATGGAGTTAAAGGCATAGGTCATCACTCCCTGCTTTCTCCATGCTGGGATTAAACGTATGTACCATTGAAGCTCAGCTGTTCGGCCTTGTACTCAAAGATCAAGAACTTCTTGAACTATGTCTGCTTAGTTTTTGACTGTGTGTTGATCTCTTGATATTCCAGGTTTTATTAAATATGTAACATATCATCACATTTTTTTTAATAATAAAATTTATTTTTAAAAAACATGAAGGACTAGGGAGATGTTTCCGTGAGTAAAGAAAGTACTTGCCACCTAAGCATGAAGATGTGGGTTCAGATCCCTAGAACCCATGAAAAACTATACAGGAGAACATGGGTCTCTCTCCCCGGTGCCCTACAGGGAGACTGAAGAGACAAGAGAATCCCTGCAAGCTTACAGGCTAGCTAGCCTGCATATGCAGTGTGTTTGTGGAAGGAAGGGTAGGAGAAAATATGAGCATCTGTGTCAAACACGGTAGAAGACAAGGACTGACCCCTGAGGGTCATTCACACTATAGCAGTTGTGTGACCTCACTCACACACACAAATGGGGAGGTGGAAGGGAGACAATGAGTCAAAATAGGGCATAAGGTGAGAAGCAACTGAGCAGTACATTCTAATGTCAGCCTCTGCTTTCTGTAGGAAACCACGTGGGACATACACTCAAGAACGTATACCCCCACCCACCTACCCAGTAAATAATTAAAAAAAAATAGCCACTTATTCCTGTTGACCTGTAATATGCATAGCTATGCTACCCCTTCCTCAAATGTCTATAAATATTCCTTATATTTTTTCTCTATACTACTGTTTGAATTAAGTTCTCTGAGGCTTTTTTTTTTTTCAGTAATGATTTCCTCTGAGAGCAATTGAATAAATGGATTTAACTTTCTTTTAAACCAGTTCAGTATTCTTAGCAAGTCATTCTTTTCAAACCAAAAGAAAGTAAGCAAGTTGTTTGACTATAGTCTCCTCTTTTTTTCATTTATGTCAGGACTTCTTCCTAGACAGAGAGGGGGAGTTTATAAAAAGATACAGTGTCTATGCATGTCTTTATTAAGAGATTACAAGAACCTGCAAAGGCAGAGTCAAAATTGAAATATTGTTTGAAAGCATGAAAATGGGTAGATCTTTGAGAAAAAAATTGTGCAGAAAGAATTACAGTGTCCCAAGGACAAATGTGATTTCCTGTTAGGAGGTAGAAGGTCAAGGAAGAGCCTGCAGTGTGACAGAGAAAAGGATGACTCTCCTGGGAAGATGCTGTGCTTGATTCTGAACTCATATTTAAACCCTTTGTTCCTGAGTTGGTGGATCCCGCAGGAGAAGGAGATGGGTCATAGACAGCAGAGAAGCCACTAGGGGTGAACTTTGAACAGTTTATTTTGGTTTACTTGGCCCCTAGTTGTGGTCTACTTTCTCTACTTTCAGTCTCCACCTCATACTGCTCTGCTGTCCCTTCCTGTTCCTGGATTCGGATCTGAAGCCTTGAGCCAGAGCAGATCTTCCTTCCTGCTTCCTGTCAGGGGTTTGGGTTACCATGATAGAGAAGTAAGAGCATTGGAAAGAGTGTGTCTACATTACTGTAAGATAAGGTCTAAGGCTGTAAATGAAAAATATACAAGATAAGGTTTATTATCATTTTTCTTTTGTGATGTAGACCAGGCTGCCCTCAACTCAGAGATACAAGTACTTGCCTCTGAGTTTAAAGGTGTGTGCCACTACACCTGGCTAAACCTTTCTATCTTATAGGTACTTATGCACTTAGGATTGGGAATATACAAATGTTTAAATGATTTTAAACAAACAATATTTTATTTGTTTTGATCTATTTTTAAATACATTTTCTGATTGATTTTTAAAATGTTCATTGTAGTTCACAAAATTGTGGAAGTTTTGTTGTTTCTGTTTTTGTTTTAAAACAAGGTATCACTCTGCAGTTTTGACTGGCCTAGAACTTGCTGTATCAACCAAACTGGCCTTGAATTTATAAGTTTGGCTGTCTTTGCCTCCCAAGTGCTGGGGTTAGAATGTAATTCCACACCCAATCTAAATTGGTTTTGAACATTTGTGTTGACCCATATTGGGTTGCAGGATTCAGTTTGAAAAGTGAAATCTTTGAGCAGATCAGTTTTCAAAAATTATTTTGGGTTGGCTATTATTAAATTTTCGGATGATGTGAGATAATGACTTATCTGTGTGTATTGGTAGAGGCACTGGGGCACAAACTGATAGTCACTCACTGAACTTTTACCAGGTCAGGAAGTAGTGAGTAATATGAAGACATGATTGGCAGAGATAGAATTTGGCAATGTAGACAGTATCACTTTTCTTCCTAGTTAGCTGCTTTCGACACAGCAGATTGTCTTATAGACTGCAGTGCTCACACACTCATGCCTAAGAGAAGTCACAAGTAACCAGTGAGTGAAAATTCTGCTAAGGGTTGAGAGACGATCTCACTGTTTAGCCCAGTATAGCCTCAGACACCATCAGACAGGCTTTCCAATGTTGGGTATAGTTTTGTATGCCACCTTCTAGAGCTTATTTATTAATTCACTTTCATCCACTAAGGTCACACAGATTACTTAATACTTAAAATGGTCAGTTTTTAAGTGGTATGTATTCTGGTTCCAAACATTTTAATATCTCCCAATTTTGTGTCTTTCTAATCATACCAAAATGCCAAATACAAATAAAATGATTAAAATGCTAATTTCATCAACTGATTACATTTTGAATTTTTGAACCTTAGTTTTTTGGTTTTGTTTTAAGTTTTTCTTTTGTTGTTTCTTGTTTTATTTATTTATTTATTTGCTTGTTTGTTTGTTTATTTATTTGTTTATTTGCCTTGATGTTTGCCTGGAACTGGGAACTGGAACTACAGACAGTTGTGAGCTGCCACGTGGGTGCTGGGAATTGAACTCAGGTCCTCTGGAAGAGCAGTTGGTGCTCTTAACCACTGAGCCATCTCTCCAGCCCCCTTCCCTTGTTGTTTGTTTTTTTAAGACAGAGTCTCTCTCTGTATAGCTCTGGTCATTCTGAAACTTGCTCCGTAGACCAGGCTGACCTTGAACTCAGAGATTCGCCTGCCTCTGCCTCCCCAGTCCTGGGATCAAGGGCATGCACCACTACCACCTGGCTGTTTTTGTTTAATATTATGATTTTTAAAAACTATTTAACCTTCATAAGCCAACTTAAATTTGCTTATAAAATAATCAGATTAATCCCCAGACCTCATAGAATTGTGCTTGTTAAGAGTAAGAAGCTATTTTCAATTGAAAACCTGGTGTAAATTACTTTCTTACTTTTTACTATATGTTTTGTTTAATTTTAAAAGATCAGTTATTTATACTTATAGAAAAAGGTTTTTACAATTGAAAGACTATAGGGAAAGAGGGCCCTTTAAAAAATGAGCTACCTCAATTTCCAAGTTGAACATAGATGCAAACATCCGCAATAAAATACTTGCAAACCAAATTCAACAGGACATTTTAAAAGCTCATATATGTTCAAGTTAGTCTTATTACAAGAATGTAAGGATGTTTTAACATAGCAAATCAATAAGTACAATATAGCATATAAATAGAATCAAGGATCCAAATAGGATCCAAAATCACATGATCATTTCAATAGATATAGAAAAATAATCATTTGACAAAATTCAATATCTCTTCATTATAAAAGCCCTGGCAATAGAAGCATCATACCTCAACACAATGAAAGCAGAATATGACAGTTCCTTTCATAGCCAGTATAATAAATAGGGACAAACTGAGAGCATTTTCTCTTAAATGAGAGGTGGGCATTTATTCTTGTCACTCTTATTCAGCGTAATGCTTATAATCTTAGCCAGACCTTTAAGGCAAGAGGAAAGAAACAGGATGCAAAGGAAAAAGGAAGAAGTCTTTGTTTGCAGATGATCTAATCCTGCACTGAAAAGACTTTAAGGACTCTACCAGAAGAATTTCTTGATTTGATTAATACAACAAAGTATCAAGATATAAAATAAAACATTAAAAAATGAGTAGCTATTCTATATGCAAAAGTGAAATCACTTAACAAGAACTTGGGAATACAGTCCCACTCACAATTACTTAAATCACAAAGGGTAGGAGAACAGCACTGGCATAAAAACTCTGAAACATTGAAGAAACATTAGAAGATAGAAAGGACTCTTTATGTTCATGAATTAATATTGTTAAAATGATCATACTTCCCAAAGCAATTTTCATATCCAGTGTAATGCCATGAAAATTCTAATGTCATTCTTTATAAAAATAGAAAAAAATCTTAGTATTTATGTAAAACAAAAAAGACCCCAGTAGACAAAGCCATCTGAACAAACATAGCAATAATAGAGGTACTGCAATATCTGACTCAAACTACTCTCCAGCCACAGTGCAACAAAACATCAGTGCTACAAACACAAAACAGCCATGTAAACAAATGGCCCTGATGTTCTAGAATAAATCTTGTGCAACTACAATAAAATCGTGAATCTCTATAAAATTACCAAAACAGACATTGGGAAATAGACTCTTCAGCAAGTGATGTGTAGAAAACTGCAATTCATGTGTAGAAGATTTTAACTAAATCCTTATTTTATACAAAAAAAAATCTATTCAAAATGGGTCAAAGATCTTAATGTAAAACCTAGAACTGAAATTTCTAGCAGAAAGCAATATAGTGGAAATGTTTCAAGATAGAGGCATAGACAAAGCTTTTTGAACAGGATTTCAGTCGCTGAGGATAACAAAAATGAATGAATGGGGACACACACACACACACACACACACACACACACACACACAGCTTAAACAGGAATGGTAACAATTACCAGGGTGGTAAAAGGACAACCTTGAGGATGGGGGAGAATGTTTCATAGATGTGCATCCATCAGAATATAAAAGTTCAGGGCTGGAGAGATGGCTCAGTGGTTAAGAGCACCGTCTGCTCTTCCAGAGGACTGGGGTTCAATTCCCAGCACCCACATGGCAGCTAACAACTGTCTGTAGTTCCAGTTCCAGGAAAACACTAAGGCAAATAAATAAATACATAAATAAATAACAAAGCTACATAAAAGAAAACAAAATAAACTTAATAAAAAAAAGTTCAGTCTATCATGGGTTAAATTAATCGGTCACACATTAGCAAACAGTACAAAAGTTGTCTGAAAAAAAATGTTTGGCAACTTCAGTCACTAGTGAAATGGAAATCAAAAATACATTTAGATTGCATTTCACTCCATTCAGAATATCATCAAGAAAACAACAAAGCTGATGAGGGTGGTTAGCCATTATAGAAATTGTTATGGAGGCCCATCAGAAAAACTTACAACTAGTACTGCCTTGTGATCCAGCTATAACATTTCTGGGTATATACCTAAATGAATCAAGTTAGCTTACTCAATGATACCTGCATACTCATGTTTATTGTACTATATCACTAAGGTAGAGAGTCATCTTAGGGGTCCATCAGCAGATAAAATATGATGCACAAACACAATGGAGTTTCTTTCAACCATAAAGAAGAATGAAATCATGTAAACTTGAAGGGAAACATGTAGAACTGAAGATTAATGTGTTAAGTAAAACAAGCCCGATTGATTCACAAATAGCATGCTTTTGTTAGGATGGAAATTAAGGGAAAGGGAGGGCGCAAAAGTAAAACAGGGGCTTTTATGGATATGGAAGGGAATGAGAGACGGGCGAGATAAGGGAGAATAGCAGATAAAACATGATGATGTTTTATGTACTAAATTGTCACAATGGAACCCACTGTTTTATACAACTAAGATACACTAATAAATTGGTGGTTGAATTAAAAATATTTTTTTTTTTTTTATTTTTATTTTTTTTTTTTTTTTATTTTTTTTAGAAAGCATAGCTTTATTTTCTTTAGCAACAAACATTTAAGCACCAGGCTAAACAAGTGGCCCCGAAGTGCTGGAGACCCAAGTCAGGCGGAAAAAATATTAATATTAAAAGAAGAGATGGGATTCTTTATGATAGAAACATTTCTAGTTCATGATCTAACATTTTAGATCTTGAGATGTGCAGTTCCAAGTTTCAGAACCCAATGAAAGCAGTATAGAAATTGCATATAATGTAATAAGAGTAACTATCGTCTTTACATTGAATCAGTGAGATAAAAACATTGAAAAACGGGTGAGCAATTAAAAAAAAAACTAAGATAGTAGCTTTAAAGAATTATTCTTTAATTGCATAACAATGTAATTGCTAGTTAAGTTCATTGGAGTAAATTATATTAATCCTTATTAACTGGTTGATGATACTGAGGTGGTTTAAATTATCTTGAATGTTATTGGAAACTTACCAATGTAATCAACTTGTTCCTAAGTGTCTGGGCAGTTCCAGTGGGTAGTGGGACCATATCTAAGGGTCGAGAGTGTTCTCTGTCTGGTGAGTAGCTGATTTGCCAAGAATATAATTGAATGTTTGCATCATTATCAGGTGTGCAGGAGCATACTGAGTTCTGGGGGCTATATTGATTTGCTTCAATGAAGATAATTATATCTAGAACAACAACTGCTATGGGAAAGAACACTTGGTTAACAGTACAACCTGTATTTCCCAGTAGTCATCCAGTGCTATACAAAATAAAGTGTTATCTTAAGTCATAGTTTGTATAGGCATCACCACACATTTTCTTTCAGCTGTTTGGTGGTGACACCTTACAAGTTTTATTGTGATACTGGGAAGTTAAAAGAACTTAGGCTTAGCCCCAGTTCCACATTGTTTTTTTTTTGTGGATCACAATCAGTAGGGAAATTCTATGTGTAGCCTAATGTCTATTCCAGTTACCCATTTTGGAACTAAGAAAGTTGTCATAGGATGAGTCAGTAAATCAGCCATGTACTGTGAGCCAAACCTGGATAAGTACTCAATGGTTTGAATGTCTACTGTTAGTTTGATTGTTAAATCGTGGTCGTGTTTGGAGATTCTAGAAATTCCTGTCAGTTCATTGTTATCATAGGCATAATTCTAAGATAGCCTTGAAGCACAAAATTCCTTCTGTAAGAGATTTTTTTTCAGGAATAATTAATGTTTTCAATCAATTGTTTTTAAGGAATGGAGTTACCCCAGGTTAGCCCAGCCTGGTTAGGTGAATCCTTAAAAGGGCCTGAGCTAACCCTACATACAAAGTAGAGAAGGACTTGAAGTAAGAGTTTCTTCATTGGTGACTTTGAAAATGTAGAGGTAAGAGTGATCCTGAGGGACTAACAGCAACCCTCCAGTGACATTCAGTAGAAAATGGAGACCTCTTTCCAACTAAAAAGAACTAAATTCAGCTACATCCGAATGAGTATGAAAGAGAATCCCAAGCTTTAGATGGTCCTGAAAGCAACACTGGAGGGAACCCAGCTACATGGTGTTTGGTTTGTTTATGCCACTGGGTTTGTCCTGATTTGTCATAATAGTATTAGAAAACCAATACAAAAGCCAGTGCCTACTAATTTAGAAATGTCTGGATGTGTGCTTTTCCACAAGCCACAGTGACTCTAGAAGACAGCCACTAGGCTCTTTGAGGAAGAGTTGGGCAAAGATTTACAATTTATTTCTGTGGAAGTGGCAAGAGAGGGCAACTTTGTTGTCTGTGAATTAGTTCTAGGTCTGGAAATAAGAGCTCAGCTGACTAAATTCAGCTGCCTGCCACTAGACTGTAAGTCTTTACAATAATAATTTGCCCATTTTCTTTGCATTTTTAAGAAAAACTTTGATCAATTAACCACAGCTAAAAATCTTGTGGGCTAAACCATTCTGGTTAGTAATTCACCCAGTTTCCTTTTATGATAAGTACACCCACTTTGTTTTGGTGGTTAAATGCTACCATCTGGCCCTTCTGTTCCAGGGTCTTTTTATTGCCACTGAAATCAGTGAGCCATGATGGATCCATCTCTTATGACTGTACCTATTCTGCCATGGAGAGCAGACTCAGCTCTTCAAAGATGCAGGTGCTTTCCTTGGTGATTTACTTTGTACATGCCCTAGTGAAGAGATTTTTCTGGGCCTTCTGGGAGAGAATGTAGTTGGTATTAGAGATGGAGAATGATCTCTTGGATCTGAAAGCAGATCCCAGTTAATTGGAACTATAAGGATGGATTACATTAATTTGGAACAAGTAATGAAAACTAATTTTTAGTTTTCAATATTGTTTAAAATTATAAGATAGACATGAAAAATAAATTATTAAACATAAAGTAAAAGTCAGCTAGTTAAAGATAGAGATGAATTTTGGAAGCATCCGATAGAAATAACTTCTGAGAAAGAGAATTGTATAAATCATGAAGGGATCAGAGGACCAATGACTATAAAAATACTAAAACTATACTTTCCTGTGTATGGCAGTCTCCACAGCAGAGGAGGCTAGAACTCTTGAGAGAATGAGTCACAGATCATTTCTTTTTATTGTCATTGTCTAATTACCATGGTTACTTACTGAGTGCTACCTGTGTGCCCCATGGCATTTTTTACTCTTCCAGTACTTTTTCCCCTCTCCCAATTTTTAAAAGTACTTTTTAGGAGAGTTGTTATCTATTTTCACCTGTGAAAAAATTACAAGAGTTGAGAAAATAAATTCAACTAAAATTATACAAATTGATAGCAAAGATTTTAATACCAATCTACATAAGTCCATATACTAAATTGTGATCTTGGAATGTAAGTTACAGTTATTTTAAAATGTAATTAACTAACCCTCCATAGCAATGGAATCTGCACTTATGAATTCAACCATTATATTTAGAAAAAATTGAGAGAGCAGAGTGCATAGCTCAGTGGTAAAGTATTTGGCTAGCATGTGTGGGACCCCAGGTTTCATCCCTACCATAGCAAATAGTGTGTGTGTGTGTGTGTGTGTGTGTGTGTGTGTGTGTGTGGAGAGAGAGAGAGAGAGAGAGAGAGAGAGAGAGAGAGAGAGAGAGAGATCTACTTTTAACATAGTCCCACCCTGATTTTGTTCCAAGAAAAAATTGCATCTATATTGAATATCTACATATGGTTTTTTTAAATCTCATTCTCTAAACAATACACGTCAACAACTATTTACAATTGTATTAACCTTTTTTCTGTTCATGACACCTTTGTACACCCAAAATTTTTATTTGACTTAGGGTATGTAAAACAGGATTATTAACCACACACTTACTGGAAAATTATTAATTATACTTTGTTTTATTTCACCGTTTACTAAGGATACATACAAGCTTGCACACTAGGGAGATGGATGTGCTATGTTTGTCAATAAAGCAAATGCTTGTTTCTCACTAAATGTGTAATAACAATGACAGCAGTTTTATAAGGGCTATTTCAGAAATTGTTAGAAATCTTTTTAAATCTCAAACCAAAATTATTTACTGATATTTTAAAATTATAAAATCTGCTAACCTGGTCTACAGAACAAGCTCCAAGACACCAGAACTGCACACACAGACCCTGTGACCCTGTTTCAATAAAATAAACATTTTTTTTTCTCTCTTAAAAGAAGGAAGGAAAACAGAAACAAGCAACAAAACAAACAAACAAACAAACCCAGTAAGACAAACATCTCCCAGACAAAGCAAAACAAAAAGCCCAGGAAACGTGGAACCAGTTTAGTGTTAGCTAGACTCCTGAGCAAGGGGCTTGTCCTGAAGTGTTCTTGAAACTGGCAGCTTCTTGGTTGGGGGTGGGATTTTGTTTCTACTTCCCGTTAGTGTATAGAGCAGTGTGGGGTTTTTATAATAAAAATTTAAAGATGAGAACCTCAACTGGCTATGCCAGACTCAACTGACTCACCTTGAGCTTCTTTGCCCTCCCTGGGGCTGAGGGAGGACTGGGAGGAGGGGATGGAGGGGGAGCAGTGGTGGGTATGGGAATAAAAACCTCTTTAAATAAAAACATGAATAAAGAGAAGAACTTCTGAAGCTCTCTGCAGACATTTCAGAGGATCAGTTGTAACTCTTACATTTAAATTGATAAGAAAGTTATTTTCAGTTAAACATTCTAAGATATTTATTGTAAAGGCTTCTAAAGAATCTTTTTTAACACTGTGCTTGCATTTGTTAACTATTTAGTAAAAATTTCAAGGAAGAGTTTAAAAATGAGCTATTGGAGGCATAGCTTTTAGTCAAGTTAATGATTGTTGTGATGTCACAAAATATTTATATCACCTCACTGGTGCTCTGGTGGGTGCTGTAAATGCCTTCCTATGAAGCACTGAGTAAAAGTGATGTTTGCTACCATTTTTTTTTTTTATCTTTTGCTACAAATTCTACTTCTCAGTGTTGTTCCAGTGCCATCTATGCAAACGTCAGTATCTTATTTCCACTGTGAAAAGCTCCATTTGTGAAAAGTTCAGCCCCCCAGTGACATCTTTCCCTCCTAATGGGCGGTGAAAGAATAATTTTCTCACACATACTTCCTTTATAGACATAAAAAACAATTATATTCTGTCAAAAATAGATGTTCCATCTAACTGAATTGGAAATTTTGGGTTGTCTGTATGCCTGTAATAAACTGCTTTTACTAGTCATTACAAATTATAGAAGTTCTTTTACTGACAGCATAATTTAAAAAAATTTTTTTAATTTCATACCTGTACTTTTTTCCCCATGAACTACACACACACACACACACACACACACACACACACACACACACACACACACCTCTACCTCCCAAGTGCTGGGATTAATGGTGTGCACCACCACTGCTACCTGACCGAACTATTCATTTCTTAAGAGCAGCAGGTAATACAAGATCTGAGCTGAGGTGATACCGTTAGTGTTTATTGACATTGCATGACTTGATGGCATGTGCAGTGCAAAGTGGATCTCTCTGTTCACAATCAAGGCCCAAATGAAGTTGTACAGTGCACCCTGGAGAGTCACTGTTAGAAACTAACTAAAAGTTCATGTCTTATTTGATTTTTGAATTAAATTTTGGTCATTACATGTCCAGAAAGCTTTTACTGTTTCCAGATGGTTTGAAGACCCCATATTCAGCTACATAACCCTATCTGAATGTGACTCACAGTTTAAAATTCTGTATAAATATAAGTTACCTAAAGGTGACTTAAAGAATATGGGGTTTGAGTAGGTCACATGGCCAGTATTACTCTATCTTAAAGAAGCATTTGCAGATTTAGGGTTGTGGAACCAGTCCTTATTGTACTGAAGTACAACTCTATGTGTATAAAGGAACACATGTATCCAGAAATAATCTAGTTTTTAACACATGATATATTAGTTTTAGTCTATTTTGGAACACCTATTTTAGAGAAATGATGAGGTACAATGGGAAACAGAAATCAGAGCCTAAAGCTCTAACTCTAGTTCTGTTTTGTATATTAAGTTATAGAACCAGGATCCACAATAGCATAAATTGATACTTACTTTTCTGTATGACTGATACTTTATTTTGTATCTATGTTTGTATATTTAGCATACTATCTCTTGTTTATCCATTCAGTACTTGATAGACATTTGACTGGTATGAGGACATGTTTATTTGTGCATACAAGTTTTTATGTGGGTACCTTATGTTCAATTCTCTTAGATATATTCCAAAGATGGGTATTGCTGATCATATGGTAACTTCTGTGTTTAGCTATTTTCCAAATTATTAATAGTTGTAGTATCTTATGTTTTCACTCTTAGTGACTCTATATTTTCTTAATCTATGAAAATAGGTTTTTTTCATAGTAACAGCTTTGCAGGGAGGAATTTACAGGTATTGTGCCAAAATGTTTTCTTCTGTCTAGTCCTACATATTATGGGTAATATTTTCCCTAGAAATTCTAGGGAAGCAAATTAGTATAATAAAGAAAAATTTATAGTTCAATCAAACAAAAATGGTTTAAAATTGAGACTACTTGCCACTTTGTTTTATATAAGATTAGATGAGTACACTTTATTTTTAGATTTTTAAAATATTTTGTATATATGGGTGTTTTGTTTGCATCTATATCTTTAACCTGGTTGGACAATGCTGTTTACTTACAGAGAAGCTGGCAGAGGCTCAGCGCAGGTTTGCCACACTTCAGAATGAGCTTCAGTCATCACTGGATGCGCAGAAAGAAAGCATTGGTGTCACTACATTGCGACAACGAAGAAAGCCAGTCTTCCACCTGTCCCACGAGGAGCGTGTCCAACATAGGAATATTAAAGACCTTAAGCTGGCCTTCAGCGAGTTCTACCTCAGCCTCATCCTGCTGCAGAACTATCAGGTGCTTAGTCTTTATCCCAGGGAGTGGCATTTTAAAGTAAACCCTAGTATTCTACACTGAGTTTCCAAAAGGGGATAGCGTCTTTATTTTGGGGGTTTTGTTGGAACTTAGATGTCTTTGTTGGCCAAAGAGCACCAGAGTTCAGGTTCCAACCCAGGCAGACATGGCAGCCTCTTGTAATTCCCACATACAGAAGGGAGACTGGAATTCCCAGAGAATATGGCTAGCCAGACTAGCAGAAGTAGGCAGCTCTTGGCTCAGCAAGGCAGCCTGCCCCAGTAAAATAAGGTGAGGAAGACACTCAACATGAACTTCAAGCCTCCACACACATATACACTTAGGTAAAAAAAATAATTTAGATATTATCTATGGGGGTCCTTTGTCTCAAAGACTAGAGTTTGCTTCCTAGTTGAAGGCAGCCCTTAAAGTGATGAATAAAAACAAATGTCTATCAAAATGTTGGTTATATAAGTGTTTATATTCCTAATAAATACCTAAATTTTACAAAAGTGTTGGAATTTTCTGCAAGAGACACTAATAAAACAAAAGAAAAGCAACTGGACAGCTAACATTTTTGCAAGCTTGCCATTAAAATTTGTTTTATTAAAATAAAAGAGCTTAGATTTTTAGCTTGCCATTAAAAGAATCCCAATGTTATTATTCATAGGATACAAAGTAATCATATCAAAATAAATTTGATTGTGCTAGATCTGTGTAAAGGCTAAAAATCTAGGCTTTTATATCACTCAATATTTTTTAAACTCAGTATGAAAAATGTAAATGTCCATTAGCCCTATATTAGGATGTTTCTTTATTTGTAATTTGTTATAAGTTTGTTTATAGAGTTAATGCTTTAAAAGACAGTTGATAAACAGGTTATGTTTGATACATAATTACATCTTTGAGTCTGATGTACTTTGTATCTTATTCTCTGATTATAATTTACAGTGAATAGTTAGCATATTATAGGATGGTAGATAAACATCTAAACAGTAAAAGTTATGCAAGAAGTGTTCGGTAGTGATGGTGATACAGCACAGTTTATAGAGTGCTTGCCATGAAGCCTTGTGTTAGATCTGTATAAAACCAGGTGTGGTAGCACATGCCTGTAATTCTAGCACTAGGCAGGTGGAGGCAAGAGAATCTAAAGTTCAAGAGCATCCTCAGCTGTGTAGAATTGAAAGCTGCTTGTGTAGGCTTTAAGAATCTGTCTCAAAATAATAAATAAAAAGATTTTCCATGCAGTATAAAAATTTTAAAATACAAACTACTAGAAATCCCCTATCTACAATAATTAAGTTGTGAATATGTGTATGTTTTCTTAATTTTTTGATTTAATGTTTTGTTGTACAAAGAAGAATCCAATTGAGAAATAATTCAGCAGCAAAGTAACAATGTAATGATAAAGGAATGTGGATAATAATGTAAGAAAAATAAATGATAAATTCCTTTGTTTTTGTTATATATCACAGGCCGATTTAAGCTTGAATCTTCCTGCTTTAGCCTCCTGAGTGCTAGGTTAATTAACCACACACCTAGGTCCCTTTTTTGACATTTTTCTATAGCTTTATAATTTAAAATTTTAAATTATGTTAATAATTATTTAAAGAAAACAGAATTTTTCCCCCCAGGTTTCAAAGTATTAACTTTGTAGGTTGGGGAGAGGACTCAGTTGTTTAGAGCACTTGCTGCTCTTCTAGGGAACCTTAGTCCATTGCCCAGGAGCTGCATCAGTAGGCTCATAACTGCCAGTTAACTCTAGTTGTCCTCTTCTGGATTCCACAGGCACCTGTACATATGTGACATACAGCTACCAGATACATATACCAAAACAAAAATAGATCTTTTAAAAAGTAAAGGAAATATCCATATTTGCAGCCACTTTTGTGTTAGACAATTATTGAAACAAATGGTGAGGGACCCATAAGAACAAAAACACTACTTTGGAACCCCTGAAACTGGAGTTACAAACAGTTATTAAGCCACCGTGTAGGTGATAAGAATGCAACCCAGATCTTTTGCAAGCACAAGGTTCTTACCTGCTGAGCAATCTCTCCAGCCTCAACATAATTCCAAAAGTCCTGTTGTGGAACTGCAAGATGACCTGACTTCAGTTTCCTAGCACCCAAGTCACGGGGGCAGGTTTGGCTACACTGGCATATAATCCCAGGTCTGAGGTGGAAAACAAGAGGGTGTCAGTCTGTCCAAATTGTTGAGCTCCAGGTTCAGTGAAAAACCCTATTTTATTGTTTGTTTGTTTGTTTGTTTGCTTTTTTCCCCAGAAAAAGAAAGGTGAAAAGCTATAGAATATGATACTCAAGGTCGGCCTCTGACCACCTCTGCATCCACACACAAGTATGAATACACACTACACTACATGCAAACACACACACATATCTGTTTCTAAGTTGAACTGTATGCTGCACTCAAGAAGAGTTTAAGATTGTGCATTATGGTATGAAGAATAGATTCTAACAAATGAGCAAGAAACTGTATCAGCAAATACAAACAACCTTGGGTTGGTAGATCTAACCTAGACTTGCAAATCTGTGTTTTCATGAATGTGAGCATTTAGGAAAATAAGAGTGTTTTGATTTTGTAGAAATTGAAGGAATGTGGATCTCCTACCCATTGTCACCTGCCCTGTTCAATGGTTGGCTCTTCCTTTCTGCCAAGCTCTCCTTCTTACTTCCATCTACAAACTGAGATGAATGGAAGGAAAAGCAGAGTTAAGAAAACTAGATAAGTGTCTATTGTGTCAAAGAGCAAAGAATTAAAATAAATAAATTCAGTGCATGATAAATGCAAAACATTTTCTGAAAATACACTTTTGGCCAAAGCAGAAATAACAACCTTTTTTAAAATGGTTATGTGTGGAAACTTAGAAATTAAAAAAAAAAAAAGAAGCTTAGAATTTTCATGAATTTACTTGCAAGAAAAATAATGGAGTTGTGTTCCTAGTAGGATTCTACCTTGGAACCAGTGGCAGGACAGCTGCATTCTGTCAGCAGTGAATGTTTCTAGGAAGGCTGCTCTTCCCCAGGGTTCACAGCATTGGCTCAGCCAACTCTGCTGGTGTCTATTGCATCATTGTTTTAATCTTCTTTAATGATGGTAGAAATGGTAATTGTATTTCTCTTTTCTTCCTATAGAATCTGAATTTTACAGGTTTTCGAAAAATCCTTAAAAAGCATGACAAGATCCTGGAAACATCTCGTGGAGCAGATTGGCGAGTGGCTCATGTAGAAGTGGCCCCATTTTATACATGCAAGAAAATCAACCAGCTCATCTCTGAGACTGAGGTAAACCACCTCTGCTTGCTTACCATATGTGTTCAGTGTTGTTTGTATGTATTTTAAAGAAATAGTTCACTATTTTTGTCCTTTTGTAAATTTCTGGCTTTAGAGTACCTATGCTCTTATTTAAGGTCTTTTGCTTTTGTTTTATCAATATATTTATCAAGAGGCTATCAGAACATTATGCACATATATATGCATATGTATCACTTTTATTTAGAATAACTTATACTAAAACTTAACAATTTATCTTTCTAGGCTGTAGTAACCAATGAACTTGAAGATGGTGATAGACAAAAGGCTATGAAGCGATTGCGCGTCCCTCCTTTGGGAGCTGCTCAGGTTAGTTAGTATATGTTTCTTAGTTTTCTTTTCCATATTTAATAATTAACGCAATATTGTTATTGACTGTTGTCATTGACTTAAACTTTTTAAGCCAGATTTTGCAAGTGGTTGCTATTATGTGACTCTTGTTACAAAGTAAAAGATAATAGGATCCAGGCATGGCAGCACATGTTTCATCCAGTACTTAGGAGGCTAAGGCAGTATAAGCATTAGGTCAAGGCCAGCCTCGGTTTCCTAAGAGGACCCGTGTCAGAGAAAGAAAAGAAGGAAGGAAAGGTCAGATGCGAGCCTTCATATCATAATGAATTGCAGTGTCCTGCACCTAATTCTTATTCTCCTTCAACCCCTTCTCCTGTTTGTGCTCACACACACTTGCTTCTTGGTAGTTGCCTTATCAACTTAGAGTTTTTGTTGTTATTCATGATATTAAAAGTTCAGATGTACTAGGTTACCATATAGCATTCTCCAAAACAGCAGGTTTACTCTCTGTAGAAGAGAAGAGGAATGTATTAAAATGCTATTTATGAAATCTTCTGTCACATAAAACATGTCTCAATAAATTGAAAGAATTTTTATCATGGACTATTTTCTGTGATCACAATGTATTGAAATTAATAATAAAGAACTTGTATAACATACTAACTGGCATGTTTGAAAAAATTAGACTTGATGTTGATTTTTCTTTTACTCTAGCCCCATGTTGGGCACCAAAATGTAGTTGGCTATTTTTCCTCTTTTGAGGGGCCTGCCACTCAACTCCCAAATAAATCACACATGGAAGCTTATTCTTAATTATAAATGCCCAGCCTTAGCTTGGCTTGTTGCTAGCCAGCTTTTCTTAACTTCAGTTGTCCTGTCTTTTGCCTCTGGGCTTTTACCTTTCTCTTCTGTAAATTTTACTCTCACTCTTAATCCATGGCTGGCCATTAGTGTCTTCCTCTCTTCCTTTCACTCCTTAATCTTTTTTTCTCTTCCATATTTCTCCTTCTGTTTATCCTTTCTGTCTGTCAGCCCTGCCTATTTCTCCTTCCTGCCCTGCTGTTTACTGTTCATCTCTTTATTAGACCATCAAGTGTTTTAGACAGGCACAGTAACACAGTTTCACAGAGTTAAACAAATGTAACATAAACAAAAGTAACATACTTTAAAATAATATTCTACCACACTTGATGTTATACTTAACAGAAAGACACTTGGCACTTTCTATACAAGACCAGGAACAAATTGCTATTCAGTCTTAGGACTGTTATTGAACATTTTTTTGGTGATGATAGCTAGTTGGTAAGATCAGAAAAAGACATAGAAGATATTTAGGTTAGAAAGAAAAGGAAAAATGCTGGAGGCTTTGTTGTTTGTTTGTTTGCTTGCTTGTTTGTTATTAGTAAATTCATGATCTCTGTAGAAAATCCAGTGATCTATATAGCTACTAAGCTAATCAGAGTTAGTAAGCTTACAGAATATAGCACCAGTTTACATGGAATCAAGTGTTTGTCTGCACATCAAATACAGTTAAAAGTCAAAACTTTACTAATAATGCTGATTATAATGCCACAGAAATAAGAAATGTGTAGTAATAGTCCTGGAAAAAGATCTGAAAGGTTTTTTTTTTAAATTGGGAGTTATATAACATTACTGCCATAAACTACAGATCACTTAAGTGAGAAGTATATTGGATTTGGGGTATATTATGTAAATAAGCTAAGTGTTTTAAGAAGCCATTTCCTAATTTTAGATATATAGCATAATTCACCTAAAATAAAATCTCAGTGAGGATGTGGTATGTGGAGTGTGTGTGTATGTGTCTCTGTGTGTGTGTAAATTGATAAGCTAGTTTTGAAATGCATGAAATCCAAAAAACTTAAAATAGCCAGTACATCTTTGAAACAAATTGGAGGTTAAAATATTAGCACTACATGGCATAAAAAAGCTTCAGTAATCAAGGTAGAGTCAAGATAGGCAGACACTTCAATGAAACAGAATAGAATCTAAAAATATACAACTATATTATGTAACTAATTTTCAGTATAAACATAAAGCATGCCAGTAGGGGAAGTCTGGATTCTTGTCCATTTGGACAAGTTGGATTCTCTACACAAAAAGAAAACATAAACCTTTATTTGTATTTTATACCATGTGCTTCTAGATATAACATGGACCTAAGTTAAACCTAAAACCACAGTGTTTTAGAAGAAAATATAGGAAACAGTTATAGCAACTTTGGCTGATTCACAAACTTTTTAGAAATGACATCAAAAACACTTCATCAAAGTTAAAAATAAATCTTCAAAAGACTCTGTTAAGGAGAATGAAGTATATTAAACTAATAAAAATATTTATAAAAACATGTCTGGAATAAGGTGTATTTTACTAAGAACAGATAGAGAACTCCGACAACCAACCCGAACTTCATAAAAGCTGTCTAAGTAGAAAATGGGAGCATGGCAAGGTGCTCCACTGCAGCGGCCAGTGAGACATTCAAACTAAAACCATAGAGAGTTACTACCAGTAATGATAACTTAAATTCAGAGATTGACCTTGCCTGTGACTGGAGGACCAGAATCCCATCTCATATGCTGCTAGTGGACTAAGTGATGGAACCCATTAGCATATAGTTGGGGAGTTTCCTAAACAGTTAAATGTGTATCTACCACATGACTGGCTATTATATTTATCTAAGAATGTAAGCATATGTCCACAAAGACTTCTGCGTAAGTGTTCATAGCAACTTTATTTGTAGTAGCCTAAAGCTGAAAATAGCCTATGTCTATCAGTAGGTAAATGGAAAACAATTATGCTATATCTTTTCTGCCTGAAAAATAATTTGTTGATACATGCCACATATAGGTAAAAAGAAAGAATGAAGGCACCTTTTCTTTTTTTAAGTATGCACTATCTGACTCCATTTGCTCAATACTTTAGGAAATATAAACCAGAAAACAGTGACAAGAGGCAAAGTGTTAGCTGCCAGTAAAGCTAGAAGGCAGTGGGGAGGCCTGGGCAGGAAGGGAGGATGACAAAGGGCCATAAGGAAGCTCTTAGGAGTGGTGAATATGTTAGGGTATTTGTTTTTGTTCACTTTCCTTTACTTGGTTTTTAGAGACAAGGTTTCCTATAACCCAGGCTGACCTCAAATTCACTATGTAGCCAAGGCTGGTGCCCCTCCCATTACCTCTAGAGTGCTGGGAATATAGACTCTTTCTACTACCGTGCCTTGCCCAGCATACTATTGATTGTCTTATTGTTGTTATGACTTTATAAATATCTATATATACTAAATCTTATAAAAGTTTATCAAGTTAAATACTTTAAATCAAGTGTGTGTGAAATTCATTGTATGCCAATGTATGCAGTAAAACAGTATTTTTTAAAAAACATAGACACAGCACAGTCAAACTGATTGAAAGATAAAGAAAAGTTTTTTAAAGCATCAGAACAAACATAGAAATTATGTCTTAAGTATATATAGTTTATTATACCATTTATATCAGAATAAAACTTTAAAATGAGAAATAATAATAAAAAATAATAATAAGTAACAATAAGGTGTTTAAAATGTGTTTAGATGTGACAGTCCTGCAGAAAACATGGGAGTGGTATCTGGCGCAAAGGGAAGGTGTGTGATGAGAGAGGTCGGGACTTCAGGGTAGGATGCTGTCTAAAGACTAGGGTAGTTACCATGTGTTCAGTTTACCAGCTATTTCTAACATTCTAAATATAGGATGTACATTCTTTTATAATAGAATATATTGTGCAATTTTTGGAGCTAAAGCTCCAAGCTAAAGAAAAGATAATTACCATCTTCCTTCTAAATATTTTCATTCAACTGACAATACAGATACCTCTTGTGACAAGTAATAGGACTTTTGATGCTTATGGAGGGGGGGGTTGAAGGTATGATTAAATCTAATCTCTATGGTGTCTCTGTTCTAGTTACAGGATGATGGAGTGTAAATGATCCTCTGCTCAAAGTTATAAAAGTTAAGAGAATAGAATACACTTTGATTGTAGAACTTTGAGATTCATACTACTAAGTTACTGTACTGCAGCATGCTTTATATGTGTTTGATATCTTGTCTTTTACTCAAAATTATGCTTTCTGTCCACAGCCTGCGCCAGCATGGACTACTTTTAGAGTTGGCCTTTTTTGTGGGATATTCATTGTATTGAACATTACCCTCATGTTTGCAGGTAATTCTTAAGTTTTTAGATAATTTGTTCTTACATGTTTATGTCATATTCTGCCTTTTTGTAAAGAATCAAGCATATATCTTTCTTCTGGAAAGTTTTGTGGGAGGTTTTAGACAGTTGTTTATTTTTCCTTTGGTATATAATTCTTTAAAACATTGACCTTTTATTTACTGGCATTTCTAGTCTTTAACTTCAGGATTTTAGAGTTCAGTTATCAAGAACTTAAGCTGGGCCAGTGAGATGGCTCTGGGGGGAAAGATGCTTGCTGCCAAGTCTGACTGCCTGGGTTTGATTTCCCAGTCTCCAGGGTGGAAGAAGAAAACTGACTCCCACAAACTGTCCCTGACCTCCTCATGTCTGACATGGCACGTGCACACATACACACACACACCACAGTAAAAAGTAATTAAGAACTTGTTTCTATGATCATAGATGAAGATAAATATTTACAAAGTTCATCCACTCAACCTTATTACTCTACTTATTATAAAAACCCCCTCATGTTTTTCTGAACCTGCTTATATCTGCTCCCTATGCTTGGCTGTGTGATTTTCAATTCAGTGAAATAAGGGATAAAGTGGTTGTTTAGCATGCATGTGGTCCTGTGTTCAATCACAAGCACTACATAAAACCAGGCATAAGGAACACGTACACTTAATTCCAGCATCTAGGAAGTAGAACCACAAAGATCAGGAGCTCAAGAATTTCCTCAGCTATACAGTGTGTGTTTGAGGCCAGCCTGGGATAAATGAGATCCTGTTTCAAAAACAAAACAAAAAACCCCAAACCCATACACAAAGACATTAAAAATTAGAAAGGATTTCTACAGGAACAACTGTAGCCCCAACATTAGGAGATAATATGGTACCAAGAGGCAGATAACCTTACTAAGCTTGCCCAAGAATTCAAGGAGCCCTTCAAGAGCATTTCTCATTATTGCTGCCTGAAAAACTTCAAATGTCACACTTGTTATTTTCCTATGATTTAGTATTTTTTTTTCCCAAGTCATTCTTTTCTTTGTGGCATTGAAATGTTGGGTAGTCCCAGTATCTTCAGGCCTCACATCTCTACTGTCTCTGTTCATTTCCTATCTAGGCAAATTATTCAAGCCTATGGCTGCAAATACTATCTATATGCTAATGACTCAAGTATATATCCTCTCTTCTCTGAAAAAAATCTAATTGGCTGTTTGGATATCTAATAAGCATTTTCCATTTAAATAGATAAAAAAGACCCTAGATTTTTTTTATTTTATTTTTTTTCTTCTTTATTTATTTTGTATTTATAAAAAAACAGTAAAATGAATTTAAAATGCTGAAAAGTTAACAATAACTATAAGGAAGATAAAAATCATAAGCATGACTTATCAAGGGTGGAAATGCAGATAAGATTGCTACACATATATTTTCTTTGTGTTCAGCTTTCCCTCTGAATTTTTTGTTTTCCATCCCTGTATATCCTTATTCAAGTCCCTTCCCCCTCCCACCACATCTGGCCATTTTTTCTTCTCCGCAACTCCCCATCCCCTCCCTGGGCAGGGAGCAGACAGTCCTATGGTCACACTGGCCCAATAATGCTTGGATCAGTCTCCATTCCTGGCCAAATCCAGTTTTGTCCATCCTCCCTCAAGAGTGAGTCAGGTGTTCCCATAGTTGGAGTGGGGTCTCAAGGAAGACCCTAGATTTTTTTAAGTCCCTCAAATAGATCCCATACCTCTAAGTCCCTGCTTACCTTTATTTTAGCTGAAATTATCAACTTAAAAAGAAGAAAGATTATTTTGGATCATGGTTTTAAAGATTTTAGTCCTGGATCACCTGGTCCTGTCAGTTTAGGCTTGTTGCACGGTGGAAACTGTGTTGGATTTCTCACCAAGTGGAAGCCAGAAAGTGTAAAGTGGGGAGGGGGGATGTTCTAGTAGAGTCTTCAAGGCCATTCCCAGTGATGGTCTTCCTCCAACCAGGCCTGACCTCTTAAAGTTTCTCCTTCCCAGAAACACCACAATCCAGGACCCAACACACGTGACACATGACCAGGATATGTGTGCTTTGGCCAACACTTAGGCTCCAAACAGCATTCCTCATATTTTATCACTAATACATACAAGAAGTCCTATTGCTCTGTCACCATACTGTGTTTGAATTTAATCACGTCTCACTACATCCCTTACTACTGTCTTTTCGTCAAGAGCCATTTCTTGTTTAATATACAGTAGCCTGCCGAACTTGTCTCTTTGTTTGCACCCAGTGTTGCCCTCTTCAGCCCATGTCCCGATGAAAATCTTTCTGTGGCTTCTCTTACAAGTCAGATTCCTTACAATAGCATACAAGACCATGAAGGATATTGCACACTTAGTCATTTCTTATTCACATCCTATCTTTCTCCCCTGTGCTCTCTCATTTTCATTTACTGTTCTGTGAACACATCTGTCACCTAAGTGATGCTCCAGGGTGTCTGTTTGCTTATTCTGTCCCTCCATTAACATCTCTGCTCTTCAGTGAGAGCTTCAATGTTCTCATGGAACCCTACACTAAAATATTCTGTATCCTTTTGTGCTTTTAGGTCACATTAATTTTTTTTAGAATGCTTATCTGACATGGTATCTCATGCTTATGTCTCTGCTTTTCCACTAACATGTGACCAATGTTTGTACTTGATACCAAGCTTCTCAATGCCTGAATTTTTGTCTCTAGTACTGGAAAACTACATGGAACATAATAGGAATTCAAAAATATTGAGGAAGTTTGAATGAATGGAAGAGATAGAGTTGAAATTAAATGATACAGAACTCTTGTGAGCATTTTCCTCAGCACTGCCTGTTTTGCATTACAAAGTGATTGTAGGGGCTTTTACAAGAACCTTACCTATTGACAGTATGTTTTTATTGTATTATTAGAGTTCTCTGGCTAGAGAGATGGCTCACAACAGAAACACCAACAGTAAAGTTGTCCCTCTCACCAGTTGCTAAATATTATGCACACACAGCTTACAGTGTAACATGGATGAGCTTTATGATCATTTTGTAACCTGTTTCTGTTTACATAGGGTAGTTATAGTCTACTTGTATAAAACATATGGAAATTCTACAGTACAAACCCCAACCTAGATTATCAAGCTAGCTGCTATGTAAAGAACAGAAGTCCTGCCTCAGCCATTGGTAGTTAGTTGTTATGGTTGCATGGACAACCATTAGCTTTTCTAAAAGTTTCCTCAATTTTTAAATAAACTCAGTACCTTAAGTTTACAAGATTGCTTGAGACTTTATTTGTTCATCTCACGAGTAACTTTAAAATCTGGTGTGCTTGCGTGCGTGCATGTGTGTGTGTTACATGAATAGTGATTCAAGCACAGTCACATGCCACTGCATGTGTGGAAAGTATCAGTCTATCTTGTCTTGAATCAGGGCTTCTTTATTATTTACCTCTGCAAGGCCAGACTGGCTGGCCAACAAGCTTCCAAGATACTCCTGTCTCCACCTGCCATCCTGTTGCAAGAACATTGGGATTACAGATTAATGTTACAAAATCATGCTTTTTATGTGGGTTCCTAGGATTCAAACTCACATCCTCACACTTGCAGCATAGGCACTTAACTCACTGAGTCACCTCGCCAGCCCATCCACAAGTCACTTTTATGTATCTCTCAATTGTCCCTGATCCCCCTGAGTCTTAAGACATAAAAAGTTGAAGGGGGTGGGGACTAAGTTGTGTAGCTCAGTAGTAGTGTGCTTGTCTCCTGAGTTAGGTCCCCAGTACTGCAAAAATAGATGAAACAAATCTTTCAGACAGGATTGTAGCATACTTGTAATCAGCATTTAGCTGAAACTGAGAGAATCAGGAGGCCAGTGTTGTCATAAGCTAATAGTTCAAGGCCATCCTGGGCTATCTATCACTCTGTCTCAAAAATATAGAAGGTATTAAATGTTCTAAGCAATATAATGAGACAACTGAGTATTGTTTTAATTAGACTATTGGGGAAGGCGTTTTAGAAAAAGTCACACTTAAGTTGATGGAATTAAAAGCATTCCCAGAGAAGGAAAGAGAGAGTAACTTAGTTGGTCTAGGATGGGGTCAGGTATAGGAGGAGAGAGAAGTAATATGTCAACCTGGGCTGATGAGGGGTTTGTTAGTAGGACAGGGTGAAGGTCCAGCTTTGAGAGCAGCTCACATCTGTTGAAGCACATCAATACCAAGTATAGACTGCACATGTGACTCTCTCTTTAGGAAAATATTGCTTCTCATTTATGAGTGGATTTACTAGTTCAATTTCCAAAATGTATGAGGTGGTGGTATTCTCACTAGCTTAAAAGAAGAAACGAATGTCTTTTTTTTATATGAACTAAATAGAAAGGGTTTTTGTTTGTGTGTTTTTATTTTTTTAATTTATGTCAAGCTGAGGTTTTTAAAAAACATAGACTGTGTTGTTGTGTTAGCTTGATTTTTGAAATGCATCTAATTTAGACATCTAGTATTGTGCATTATGTTCTAACCTCGGGACCCTTCTTTGTTTGATCTCCCTGTGTACTGATGAGGGGGAGGGTAGGCAGAGATAAAGCCAGCTGTCAGTCCTTATTATCTCCCCTTGGGTACTCAGAAGATAACAGTGCTGAGAGTCAGAGGGAACTGAAGCAGTCGTAATGCATGTACAAGCACGACTCTTTTCTTAGAGCATTCACATAAAAAATTATGTGCATAATTGCTATGGCTTCTCAAGGGGACTTGGCCAAGTGTTCAATAATTTGCCAGAAAAAAATCACATATCCCAGAGTTTTAGTATTATAAAAATGAAAATTTTTCTGTACAGATTTTTTTTTTAAAAAAAAAAAATTTCTTCTAGAAACCTTTGCTCAATTTGAAATAACCACGGTTTGCCATATTTCACTCACTAGTTTACCATTTACAGTAATACGATGGTATAAGCTAGATACTCATAAATTAATAAGATTGTGGAAATCTCTTTTTAAAATAAATGTGTATTTAAATTTTATAACAATTTGGGCTAACTTTAACTTTTCACACATTTAGCTTACAACATAGGTAAAGAAATAATCTGTCGTCATGTTGTACATAACAGCGACATCTTAGGCACTGCTCACATAGCCACTGATTTTTTCATTTACCTTTCTTCTATAGTGGTTATTTTTCTCATAATTACACACAAAAGCACTGATTGTGAACTGTGCAAATGGGTTGTGTTGCCATGTCCAATGGCATCTCATGGAGGGAAGTGCTGGAAATAAAAGGGAGGCTAGCACTTTGGAGAATGGATTGGCACTATTTTACCAAAACTGACTGTATATTAATCTATGATTCTTCTCTAGTAATAGAAGTAAGTGCATATATCTGCCAGGAAACACTTAAGAACATTAGTAACTGTACCATGTAATGTCACCAAACTTGATCAACCCAAGTGTTGGTCAACAGTATAACAGATGTTTGTTTTTACCCAATGGAATAATATGGAGCAGTGAGAAGAATGATATGTAGCCACATGCAAGAACGTAGATGAATCTCACAAGCAAATGAAAGTGACATTTATATAACATAAAATTAACCATTTTAAAGTAAACAAAAGAAGCCAGACACCAACAATATACATTATATGATTGAACTTATAGAAAGATAAAAAATAGTGACAGAAAGGAGTGCTTACATTCCTGAAAACAAAATGTAAAGCCAGGCCTCTGGGGTGTCACTCAGGTACTGTTTTGTATTCTGGATCCTGATTCACTGTTGTTGGAATTTATCACAGTGTATACTTAGGATTTGTCCCATCTTTCTATGGCATATAACACCTTCAGGAGACAGTAAGTGAGGTTTTGTGTGTAATTATGAGAAAAATAACCACTATAGAAGGAAGGTAAATGAAAAAATAAGCCTTAGGATAGCCATATGTGGCATACTGTTCGTTGTAGTTGGTTAGTTGTGATGTTAGTTCTAAATATTTTTAGCAAAATAAAAATTGATGTAGTTATCCAAAATCCCAGCATGAGATGGGGAAAGGCTGAAACCTTGCCTGTGGCTGAGGATCTATTGGCAATTGATGGCTCCTGGTGGACTGGGTGCATTTTCTTCATGCATGTGATCCTGGAAAGGCTACCCATGCTCCATTACATGTCTCTACACCCCTGCCCATAAAGACAGTTTGAGTTATTGGTTATGTTTTGTTTTAACATATACATGGTAGTTTGTATATAACTTAGTCCCATTGTTAAGTGCATTAGGCTGTGGAGCCAGATTACTGAGACTCAATCCCTGCATCCCTTAGGGGACTTAATTTAACTCTGGTTCTTAATGTGTCTACTGTAGAAAACCGATGTCTGTTTTTGCTGTGAATATTAATGAAATTATGCATTTCAAGCATTACACAACAATGCTTAACTTTTCTATTTTTCTGAAAATGAAGTGGCCATTGGAATTTTGACAGGGATTTCATTAAATGTGTAGATTGATTTGTTGTTAGCTTAATAGCAAATCTTTCAGCCTATAAGCATGGCATTTCTTTCTGTAGACCTAAGTCTACCTTAATTTCAATATATTTTGTCACTTTTAACATATGAGTCTTTCACCTCCTTGGTTAAAATTACTACTAAATATTTTATTCTTTTAGGTACTGTTATAATTTAAAATTTTTCATAATTTTATTTTTAGTTTGCTTATTGTGGATGTATATAAACACAACTGAAATTATGTATGTTGATTGACCTTATATTCTGCAGCTTTGCTAAAACTATTAACTCTTACAGTTGTATTGTAGATTCTTTGGAATCTGTATTTTGTTTTCTGACATTATGATGTCTTGGGTTTTTGCTTAGGATTCAAGACATAAAGCTACAAATGTGCTTTTCTACTCATTTAGTTTTCTAGCTCATCTTGACTCTATGCTGGTTCTCTTGTGGTTCATTTGTCACATAACAACTAGAACAGTCCTTTAAAAGTGATTACTTGGGTCTGACACATTCAAAACCTTCTGTTAGTTTGTACATTATAATTAAAGCTTAAATCTGAATGAAGTACTACAAATCCCTGTCTGATATACCACTGGGATGGATATCTCTAGTTCATGCCAATGAGAGTGGCCTTGGCTTTCCATCACTGAGCTCTTTGTATTTTTTCTCTACCTGGAATTAGAGACCAAGGGTTCATTCTTCACTCCTTAAGCAAGTGCAGTCTCCTGAGAGTCTTAATCTGCTCTTTTACTCCTATCCCACCTTATACTGTTAGATAGAAGTGAAGTAGAAACTGATATCTCGTCTATTATTCACTTGACTTCCCAGATGTTGGGTGTAAAAGGTATCTAATAAGTACTTGTGGTATATTATTTTGTAGTTAATAAAAACTAATATATACTGAATACTGATAATGGGCATATGATGCTTAACAAGCTTATGAAAAAAAATATGTTGTTTGTTTTTGTTTTGTGGTTTGTTCACTTTTTAAATAGGCCTCATGTAGTCCAGGCTGCACTCAACCTTCTATGTACTTCTGATCCTCTTTTCTTCACCTCCCAAGTGCTGGGATCGCAGGTGTGTTAATCCCAGTTTTATGCAGTACTAGAGATAAGTCCAGTGGGAGAGCAGATATTATTTTCATTGACCAAGAGGAAACTGAGGGCTAGAAACTCTAAGTTAAATAATTTATTCTACTACGATTTGGTATTTGGTTTATATAGTATTTGATTCCAAAGCAAACACTTTATCTCCCCTGTTACTTTTATGTTATTAAATATTGTTATACTGTAGAGAATACAAAGATAAATCACAAATGGTTATTTAAATTAAGTATATAAATTTGTAGAGATGAAATAAAAGAGCACTGTGGGTGGTAGGAAAAAACTAACTTTTAAAAGATGGAATTTATTGGGGCTGGTCATTGGGAAGTATTGTAGAATGCATTTGGGGAAAGTAAGTTGGAAACTAGATATTTTTTTTTTTAAAAAAAAAAACTTTATTTATTTATTATTTATTTATTTATTTGCCTTGGTGTGTGCCTGGAACTGGAACTACAGACAGTTGTTAGCTGCCATGTGGGTGCTGGGAATTGAACCCGGGTCCTCTGGAAGAGCAGATGGTGCTCTTAACCGCTGAGCCATCTCTCCAGCCCCCTAGATTTTTTTTTTTTTAAGAGCTCAAATTTGCAAAGCTAAGGTGTTTGAACAATATACTTCTAGGGCTTTGCACAAAATTATATAGGTTGCAACCAAGATGGTGGTGACACCAGTAATCCCCACAAAGGCAGGTGGATTCAAGGCCAGGCCAGCCAAAGGCTACATTTTAGCTCTGTCTTTTACTGTACTAGCTCAGTAAACTTGAGTAAATTACTTAAGCTGTCTATGTTCCAGTTTCCTCAGTTAATATGGACATAGTAAATTTTAACTTAAAGAACAATTATAATGACTTAAACTAGTTTAGTTACACATAAAATCACCAAAAATAAGGCTAAATCCCATGTGTCAACTATTGTCTATTTATATGACTTTTAAATTGTCATCTTGTGATTTTTGTATCTTCATTTTACAATAACTCTGTGAGGTAGAAGTTGTATCTAGAGTAATTGTGGAGAAAGCAATGTTGGAGAAGTGTCATAGGAGAAGCTCCAGTTGACAAAACTAGTCTTAAGCAAGACAGGCGTGGTGGTGCATGCCTTTAATGCCAGCACGCAGGAAGTAGAAGCAAGAGGATCTCTGAATTTGAGGCCAACCTGATCTACATAACATGCTCCAGGGTAATCAGACTGCATGTCTCAAAACAAAAACAAAAACTGGTCTTACCATTCAAAGCCATTTAATTTCATAGTACGAAAGCTTAAAAAGACAAAACAAAATAAAAATTCATAAAACAGTGGAATAATATGACATAAAACAACTTTGGAAGAAATGGTTCTAGTGGCATTCTGCAGAGTAAAGAGGAAGAAGAAGACAGAATCTAGAGGCAAGTTTGTGGGATTTTTAAAATCATCTAGATACAGATTTTCTTCATGAAAACCTCCTGCCAAGGTTGTGTCTCAGAGAATGAAGAAAAAAGATAATTAAGGGGAACATTATAGATTTTTTAACTAACCAGTACTTTTTCTTTCAGCTGTATTTAAACTTGAAACAGATAGAACTGTATGGCCCTTGATAAGAATCTATCGGGGTGGCTTTCTTCTGATTGAATTCCTTTTTCTACTGGGCATCAACACGTATGGTTGGAGACAGGCTGGAGTAAATCATGTCCTCATCTTTGAACTTAATCCAAGAAACAATTTGTCTCATCAGCATCTCTTTGAGGTAATAAAGCACAGTCTCGTGAATGTAGTTTGCAGTAACTGGATAGCTGAGTTGATGAGTACTCAGGTCCATCTTCCACTTGGAGATTGTTGGATTGTTTATCGTTTTTTCCTATCTTTATTTATTAAAGGTTTTCCTGTGTAATGATAAAAAGTAACTTTCTCTCTCTCTTTTTCTTTTTTGTGTCCCCTGTGCTTTATAGATTGCTGGATTCCTGGGGATATTGTGGTGCCTGAGCCTTCTGGCATGCTTTTTTGCTCCAATTAGTATCATCCCTATATATGTCTACCCACTTGCCCTTTATGGATTTATGGTCTTCTTTCTTATCAACCCCACCAAAACTTTCTACTATAAATCCAGATTTTGGCTGCTTAAACTTCTGGTAAGTCTAGAAGGTTTATACAGTATTTTTAGAGTAGTGGGTTAGTCATTGGCTTCCTCAAAGGTCACTCATGGCTGCTAAATTGTACAGCTCATATGCATGGCTCACATTGTGCCATGTGAGTGGTGCCCAGTTTCAGGAACCAAAGTGCTTTTGACAGATACTGGATAACCTTCAAAGTTTACAACATGGCAGCCCTGGGAAAGTGCTTTGCATTTTGTTTCTTCCTAAAATAAAGTATTAAATGATCACATAATGAATTGATTTTGCAAATCATGATTATTTATTATTGTGTTATACAGATTATTTAACTAGTGTGGTAATATGTAGAACTCTTTGCTTCTTTCTAAAGAAAAGAAAGCCAAGTATAGTGGCAATATATATTCCCTGTACTTAGAAGATAAAGGCAGAAAGATTAGAAATTCCCAGTCATTCTCAATTCTACATAACAGACTTGAAGCCAACATGAACCTTTCTCATTAAAGTAGTGATATTATTGTTTCTAATTGTTCAGTTGATATGGCTAGTTAGCCAAGCCCTTTAATTTTAGGACCTTCTGATTCTCTGAAAGTGGTAGAGATATTTTGTCAGACCACAAGTTGAATTTGATGCCAACTTGTATTTTTTGTTTGTTTGTTTGTAGTAAGTTCTGTATTTTGTGTTATGTGTTTTTTGCTTTCAGTTTTTTTAAGGCAGAGTCTCCTTATGTATGTAGCCCAGGCTGACTTTAGTTTTAATTGGTCTTCCTGCCTCAGCCCCAAGTGTCAGCAGTACAGCAAGCATGCCACAGTGCTTGACCTTTGCCTGTCTCCTGATTAAAATCTTTAACTATGGGATGAAGAATGTCCTGGAACATTATAGCTGTGTTGTTTTGTAATATTGAAAAGTAGTTCTGGGAGGAGTTAGTACATTTCTAAATGAAATCAGCTTTATTTTTTAAATTAATTAAGAATGTCTTCATGTAAATATTTCTTAGATTATGGATTACAACTGATAGTAGAAGGAAGAATAGTGGTTAAGATGAATTACCACAGTATTTTTTTTCTTCATCATATAAATATACCTCCCTTAAAAATGTAATTATTTATTTATTTTGCTTTTTGCTTTTTGCAAGGGGATTAGAAATACTTGTTTAAAATATTAAAACTAAAAACATGCTACGTGTGTTTTTGGGTTTAGAGAGAGAAGAATAAAAAAGTCATTACTTATCTCTTGAATATACTAAAAGTATTATCTTAGATTACATGTTTGGGATTTTTTAAAAGATTTATTTTTATCTCATATATGTGGATGATTTCATATTTGTATACATGGCTGGTGCTCATAGAAGCTAGAAGAAGGCATTAGATACCTATAGCATGAGTTATAGACAGTTGTGAGCTGCCATGTGGTTGCCTGCAACTGAACCCAAGTCCTCCAAGAGCAGCAAGTACTAGTAACCACTGAGCCACCTCTTGAGCTTGTCCTTAAAAATATTTCTAGGTGAGGTTTCAGGAACTTACTGTAATAACAAGATGATATAGTTGTGTACGTTGTGTGCTAAGTGTGCAATTCCCCAGTGCATTCTTGGTTTAAGTAGAAAGCCGGGATTTCATGCATGGCCACTTACTCTGATTAGTAAAATGATCCCTGTTGAGTAGATGTTTATGCATGTGTCTGCAGTGTCTGTTAAGCCGTGATTTATATGAAGAAATAATAGACCAATAAAAAGTTCTATTAGAAACCATGAAATGTAGAAACACTGATTTGTTGCTTTTGTAATATTGTTACTGAAATAAAAGTGTTACCGTGTATAGGTCATTTAAATTCAGTTGACATTAATTTATTTTATTCAAGCTTCACTAATAACATTAGTCCCTATCGTATATGTCAGAAAATTAACAGAATGTTAATGAGAAAACTGTAGCTTTATTTCTTTGAAATTGTTTTTTAAAGATTTGTCCTAAAATAAAATGTTTATTTCCATTTTTTCACCTCTAATTTTTAGTGTAAAAACACATATGCCATGTGGTCATAATTGTAAAGACTACGTACTACTGTGTTCATAGTTATATGGGAATATATTATATTCATAGTTATATGGGCTTTGAAATTGGCATGTGCCATTTTCCCTTAAAAAAAATCTTAAGAACTTTAAGATTCTAACTTGCAATATTAATATGTCTAATATAGTATGGTCTATTTATATCCACTAGTTCCCTTTCCTACATCTGTATTTGCCTCAACTAGAAATCCAATTAGAAAGTATAAGCAAAGCCCCAGATTTTCAGCAGTAACATTACCTTATTTTTCCAGTAAGCTAACCCAAGATTTAAAACAGAGGTGAGCAGTGGCATTTATACCTTAATCCCAGCACACAGGGAAACAAAGGCAGGTAGATCTCTGAGTTTGAGGCTGCTCTTGTCTACAAGTCTACAGAGTAAGTTCCAAACAGCCAGAGATATACAGAGAGACCTTGTCTCCAAAAAAAAATATTTTTTTTAGTTTTAAAATACAGTCCTTAATTATATCATTTAGAGATCAGTTTTTAGCCAAATTGTGTGTACATGCACATGAACTTAGGGATCTGGAGAGGTGACTCAGTGGTTAAGAGTACAGGTTGTCCTTCCAGAGGACTCATGGTTCATTCCCAGCATCCACATGGCAGGTCACAACTGCCTGTAATTCTAGTTCCAAGGGATCCGATTCCTTCTTCTGCCCTCTGAGAGCATCAAACACACAAATGTTGCACAGACATACATGCAGACAAAACATAATACACAAAAGATAATTTTTGAAGTAGAACTTCAGCCTCATGTTCTTAACTGTTTGTCTATATTAGCTTATTCTTTGAATAAGCTGACCATCCCTAATCTGATATCTGAAATGCTTCAAAATTCAGAAAAAAAAATTGGCAAATTTTGGCATCATCATCCCATCAGTCGTGGGCCATTTGCTACTATGTAAAAATAGGGAAAGCAGTTACACTAAGTATGGTATATATTTACCTCAGCTGTCATAGATTCCACATTGTAGACTTAGGTCCCATCTCCAAGGTAGCTCATGAAGGACTGCAAATATTCCAGACTAAAATGCTGGCTCATAGGGCAGTAATTTATCAATGGTGGGTTGTGTGCGTGTGTGTGTGTGTGTGTGTGTGTGTGTGTGTGTGTGTGTGTGTGTGCATTTGACTAAGCATTCAGAATTAAATCTAGATTTTATAATGCTATCATTCCAAGAATCTATCATCTTTATCAAAATCAGAGTAGAAGTAGAGAATTTGGAAGGCTTTGGCTGGAATAGAAAAAGAAGAGTTACATGATACTCTTTTAGAAGGAGGATTCAGATAAATCTGGAATGAAGTTGATTATGTATGCATGTCAGAATTAAGTATGACCTGTCCTCCCTCTCAGCTTGCCTGTGACAGAACTGCTTGTCCCCATATGTTTTCTAAGGTGTCCTTTTTAATGTGCCCCTACGATACTCTTGTCACAGGGCGCTATTATTGTATCACTATGCATTTATTTGCCCAACTAGACTGTTGGTCTTCTAAGCCTTTGAGTTCACTGAGAGTAGAGATTGTTAATTTATCTACACTTCCACAATTCTTAATTAATACTTAAAGTCTCCGTCAGATACATAAATGACTAACATTACATCAATTTCTTCTTGTAGTCTTATGCCTCATCTCCCTTATTTCTTGTTACGTTCATTCATTCATCTGTTGCACTTACAGAAACCTCCTCAACTAGCTGCTAGGTTTTGAGGATGGAGTTGATGACTCAAAAAGTTATAGCAGTTTGTCTCATGTCAGAAGGAATCAGTTTTCCCTATGCTGCTAATTTTGCAAAAGTCAACTGCTAGAGACTTAGACTTTCTGATCTTTTGGTATTGTATTGGAAATTATCCTCTTGCCTTTGTTTCTTTGAAGTATTTAAGTCTATTCGATATCCTAGAGTATCTTAGTGTATTACAAAGGCTCACACCAGTGTCTGTTCATACACATTCTACCTCTTCCCTGTAAGGAAGTGTTCTCTATGTGGAGCTTATGATGCAACAGTATAGTTTGTAACCTGGTTTTTTGGACTAAACAAAATTTAAGGGCACTGTTGAGAGAATAAGTCATGGAACCCCAAAGATACCAGCCCCAGAAATCACTATTTCAAAACCTGTATTATTGTTTTCTGATCTAGTTCCAATATAGTATCTATTATAGATGACACTCAGGATTGATTTATACTATATAGTCATGTATCTCTCTGAAGAGAAATGCTTATGGAGTGAATAGAAGAACCAGTCACATCTGAGAGGAGGGTTGCCAAAGATTCCCAGGGTGAATTTGTCTACTAAATGAATACATTGGTATATCCAGAGAGCTAGAAATTTAGACTCCTTTTCAAAATTGCTACTTAGACAGAGAAGTACATCATTATTATTATCTTACAAATTTTCTTCTGTATAATAAAATTAAGAGAATCTGACAGGACAAATATAAAAGCTAATCTTCATCGATACTCCTTTATACAGGGTCATCCAGGTACCTAAACTTATTCCTGGTGACAGCATTAGTGTCTGATTCTTCTCTTCTCTGCAATACTAGAATTTTGCTTTTCAGTTATAACAGATTGAGACAGAGCAAGCCAAGATGAGTTTATGTTTGATGGGAATAACAATAGTACCTAGCTCTGGAATTGAGTTGGGCATGGTGGAACACACACCTAAGATCCTAGCACTTAGTCTGTAGAGATGGGGGGGATTTTAAGTTTGAGACCAGCCAGGACTACATAGTGAAAGCCTGTTTCAACCTACTCCCCTTGAGGAGAGTTGTTATAAAGATTGAGCTGTAGTGTTCCATGAGTTAGTGTTCAGTAATTATCATTCAGTAATTATCATTATTTTTAGGACAATAGGAATAGAGGGGATTTTGTGCTGAAATTCCAGGGTTAACAAGTCATTACCATTACATTAGTGAAATAAATACTACATAGGCTGGGGTTGCAATTCACTGATAGAGTGCTTGGCTTATGCACAAGATCCTGGGTTTAAAACTAATACTGTAAGAATGTCATTTAGGTTGGAGAACAGGATGTGCCTCAGATGATATAACCACCCTTCCCTACTTGTCTTTTATGGACAAAGAAGAGCTTAATATTCAGTTAGCTAAGTGTGCCTCTATTTAGCCTAGTATTAGATTTCCTCTTTATACTTCCAACACCTTTTTCCCCTGACAGAGTCTTGCTCTGTAGTTCAGGCTGGCCTCAAGCTTGTGCCAATCTTACCTCCGCCTTCTAAGTGCTGGACCTACAGGAATGATGCACTATGCCTAGTTTATCCTCCCTCCTTCTGAATTCTGTTTTTACCTGTAATTCCTGCCAACAACCACACACACTCATACAGGCGTACTGTTTTCTTTGCAGCTTTGCATCCAATTCATTCCCTTTACTATTATTTAAGACAGTCTTTATTGTCTGGGCTTTGTGTATGGTGAATGGTCAGACATGAACTGGAGAATTTAATATTAAGTTTTCCTGTTTCTATTTTTTTTCTTTTTTTCTTTCTTTCTTTTTCTTTTTCTCAGTTTCGAGTATTTACAGCTCCCTTCCATAAGGTAGGCTTTGCTGATTTCTGGCTGGCCGATCAGCTGAACAGCCTGTCAGTGATACTCATGGACCTGGAATATATGATCTGCTTCTACAGTTTTGAGCTCAAATGGGATGAGAGTAAGGGCCTATTGCCAAATGATCCACAAGGTAGGGTATGATTTTGTCTGAACATTGCTGAATTGCCAGCATAAACCAAGAAATGTTGGAAATGATAGCTGCGACAGTTAAGGTCATGGTGAAAACTCATCCAATAATTTTACAGATTTAATAACATTCTGGATTTAATTGAACATGTTTGGCATTCTGTTAGCAATCTTCTTATCTGAAATAATTTGGCTTTTAAATTGTGTTATTTTATCCATCCATTTGCCAAAAAATTTACAACTTATACTTAAGAATTCTGCAGCTATTTCTCAGCATTCCTATATATTGATAGCTGTATCACAAATGCTAGAGTGCCAGCAATTTGTCCTCACAGAAATGCTCAGGATACCATTGTGAGTACCAAATCAAAGTACTGATTGCTTAGAATCAGGTCAAGTGCTTTGAGAAAGTCCTGGTAGATTGGTTTAGAAATCTTATTTGAAACATTGGTTTTTCTCCTGGCTCTTTACCCACTCTTAGGTAATGCCAAGTTTGTTTAGTTAGGAAGTTTGCATTCATAGCAAAGATCTAATGTAGCCAGATCATCTAGCATTTCTCACAAAAGATAATGAAAGATGGGGTGTAGCAGCCTACAGTGCACCTGTAATCTCACCACTGAGGAGGCTGAAACCATGGCTTAGTAAGCTCCATTTCAGCCTAGGCTGCAATGAAACCCTGTCTCAAAAATAAAAACACTACAAAGCAGCAGTAAAACATTAACAATGAACTCTACCTTGTGCTTGATTAAAAGGGAGGCCATAGAACATGTACTCTGGTATATTATATTTTATAGTAGCTTGGCATTTATAAAATTGTCTAGATACCTGCAATCTTTGTAGGTTTAATGTCATGGAACAAAGCAGTTTTTTTTCTTTTGAGTCATAGACTCTTTTTCTAGTTTTATTATACTTGAAAAAAATAATTATAAGATATTCAGAAGTCTAAGAGGACAAATTTTTTCCAGTAGTCTCTCTGTGGTTTTTACCTTCTCTCTGTGGCTTATCCACCACTGAAAAGCTCGACCAAACAGTAGCTGCATAGGAGAAACCATGGGTATGGTTTGATTTTTATGGGTGTGCTGATGGGTAGTTGGACTGTATGACCAAATGCTATGAACAATTCACTCTTTTGAATTGTGTTTTTTTTTCTTCTTCTTTGAAATCTTCACAGAGCCAGAATTTTGCCACAGATATACATATGGTGTACGAGCCATTGTTCAGTGCATTCCTGCTTGGCTTCGCTTCATCCAGTGCCTGCGCCGGTACCGTGACACGAAAAGGGCCTTTCCTCATTTAGTAAATGCTGGCAAATACTCCACCACTTTCTTCACCGTGACCTTTGCAGCCCTTTACAGCACTCACAAAGGTAGGCTACAATTTTTAAATCTGAATTGTTACTCCTTGAATCTGTTGTCCTGGGCTTGATTTCCACTGAAGCGCCAACCCCTGGTTACCATGGTTTATCCTTGAATACAGACTTAGTCTTATTTCATTGTGTTTTAGTAAATATCATTAGCCAGAATCACAGTCGATCAGATAGGAAAAACTGTGATAATATTTGAAATCCTGAATTTATGCTCAGTGGGTTTAACCTATGGATAATACTTTGGGTTTTCATTTAGTGTGTGTGTATGTATATGTGTGTGTGTGTGTGTGTGTGTGTGTGTGTGTGTGTGTGTGTGTGTGTGTATTTTAAGATCTTCCTGTTCATTAATGAGATTAGAAAATGGCTAGGTGAACAAGACTCCCTCTGGCAATCAAGTATATTTTTAATCCTTTTTCCTTCACCAACTAGTAAGAATTGTTTCCAGCCCATTTAACTGCAAATTGAGTTCTCTGATTCCTCTAGTTTCTTGTCTCCATGGCAACCTGCTATTACTTGCTACTGCTCTTGTGTTGAGAAAGAAAAAAAAGCTTTTAACTTCTGAGCTACATGCAGGCACTCCTTTTGAATTTTTAACCTTTCCCAAGACTGTCAATCAGTGATTTTACTTCCTTTTACTAAAACACATTACAGTATCAGCCCACACCTTAGACTCTACAATTTCTTCTCCGTAGGTGGCAAAGAAATGTGACTAATGGAAATGAGTATAGTGCTTTTTAAATACTCAGGTAAATTGTTGTCAGAAGCCTTTCTGTGAGGCTGTATTTGGGAGTCTTAATTCAGTGGTACAAACTGCTGCTGCTCTAACATGTATCTGATGGCCATGAAAGATGAAGGCACTGCTCATCCTGTGAGATTGTTATCATTACACTGAACATCCACTATGACAGATTCTGTGCTTAGAATAGTATTGATAAATGTAGTCAATAATCTTGTCACCATGTGGCCATTCTTATTAAGTGACAGAATTTGATTGAGTACCTCAGTGAAGGAAACACATCCCCAAATCTCCCATAATTTTAATTATTGCTGAGGAATGCCACTAATCAGTTATGACTAAATAATTTGTAAATTTGACAACTAATCTGATATAAGATGCTTTATGGCTCCTCTTACTAGATTATCGAGAACACTTGCCTCCCATCTTAGGTGACAATGAGCACCACTATTTTGGGGTAAATATTTTATACTAATAACACATTCATTAAGACACTGACAGTTACCAGTGCTGCCAGTGCTTTTGACACAATACAGCACTCACGTCAGGAAATACAGTTTATTCTTGAGCCAAATATAAGTGGTGATGGCCTGGGAGCACAGATTCAGGTTGCCCTGAGAGACATGTTCCACTGGACGTGGTTATATGAGAGTTTACAGTTACAGAACAAAGAAAACAGTTCATCAAGGAGTACGTTGGTAATGACTGCAAGTAGATAGGCTACAGCAAACCAAGGGAAACTCTATATGGGTCTGGGATGCTGTCTGATAACATTTTTAGCTTTTAGATTGGTAGGAGCCAGTGTTCTGCTAAGAATACACTTTAGGTCTAGAGTGATAGCTCATTTAGGAAGATGCTCGCTGTGCAAACTTGAGGACCTAAGCTTGGTCCTCAGACCTTATGTAAAGGCTGGGCCTGGCAGCAGGCACCTGTAATCTCTGGGGAGATAGACACAGAAGGATCCCTGTAGCTTGCTCACTAGTCAGTTTAGCCATATCATCAAGCTCTAGCTAAATCACAGACCCTGTCTTAGAAGATAAGGTAGAGAGTAATTGAGAAAGACATGATACCAAACTCTCCATATAGACAAAGAATACATTTTAAAGCATTTGGTAGTTTCAGGGATGTTCAGACACAGGAGCAGACAGTGAGTGGCTTTTAATGGGACTGAAGACAATCTAAAAGAGTCTAGCTATGGTCTTCAACACTATCTTAACAGTCACAAAGTTCAGCCATTCAGCCTTATAGAATGTTTTAACACAGCTATGGCTTTTCTTTTTTTTCCTCTGGGAACCTCAGTTTATACAAAGACCTATAATGAGACAAAAGGAGCATAAGTTCAAAGCCTGCATTAGTTACAGAATGAGTTCAGGTGAGCCCAGTAGCATAGTGAGACCTTGTCTCAAAGTAAGAAGTGTAATGGACAGAGGATGTGGCTCACCTACCTTGCATGAAGCCCTGTGTTTATTACAACATTAATTAGGCATGTCTGAGACCCTTTAAATAAATAAATAAGTTGGTACAGAGAGGGCCAGGGTGAGCCAGGTAAATGGTGGCACAGGTAAAGGCATCTGCTGCCAAGCCTGTCAGCTTGAGTACAGTCCCTAAGTACCACAGGGTAGAAGAGAAACTGCCCCCCTCCATATTTATACAGTGGCACATGTGGAAATACATGTTCTATCCCCAGTATTACCAGGGGGTGGAGAAGGTGAACCAGCATAATTTATCTTTAAATGAAGCAGTTCTCTATTAGGTATTAGATATATGTCCTATTGAACTATATTTTAATGTGATATGGTTTTATATTGTTGTAATATGTATTTATAGTTGTTGACTTATCTGCTACTATATATATATATATTGATAAAAATTACACCCTTTCACTACAAGATGCTAAGCGAATTTTTTCACTTCTGTTTTATACTTAGTGAGCTTTGTTGAGCTAAATACTGAGAAATAGTCAAAATGGTAAATTTTGTGGGAGTTTGAAACTACATGTTTTGAAAGGCTTCAAATAGAGTACTATTTTGTATAAGCAGGGTACCAGAAGAACACACAGCACAAATCTCTGACCCAGCCTGATGGGCCACAGAAGAAAGATAATGCCCAGATGACAGGTAGCCAAGAATGAACTTGAACTTCTGATCCCCGTGCCTTCACCACCCAAGTACTAGGATTCACATGTGTACCACCATGCCTGGCTCTTTATTTTTACTTTTGTGATGCTAGAATCTTGCTCAGGGTCTTGTATGGCATTCCAGGCAGTACTGTATGTATCGCTGTGCTCATCCCAGCCTCATCTCGCAGTTGGAGGGCAGAAGCAATCCTGTTTCTGACTTCTGTTTGCCTCAGCCTCGTTTGTCTTGCCTGTTTCACTTCACACAAAGCTGTATTTTTATATCTATTTACTTCACAGATTTATTGTAAGAACTGTACATGAAATCACATTATAGACTTAATTTCTGGCCCAGACTAATCCCAAGATCCAGACCAGCTGTCCCAAATAGATCACCCACAGCTGCTTGGTCCCCAATAAACACACAAAGTCTCACATTAATTATATTCTGTTTGGCCTATGGCTCAGGTATATTTCTAGCTAGCTCTTACTTCTTAACCCATTTCCATTCATCTGTCCTGCCATGTGGCTCATGGCTTACCTGTACTTTTACATGTTGCTGTCTCGGCAGTAGCTTGCAGTATCTCTGTCTGATTCTGTCCTTCTTCCCCTTTATCTGTGCTCCAGTTTCACACCTGCTTCTAAGATGCCTTGCCATAGGCCAAAACAGTCCCTTTATTAACCAATAATATTCACAGCATACAAAAAGACATCCTGTATCACTTCTCCTTTTCTGTCTAAACAAAAAGGAAGGTTTTAAATTACATAAAACAGCTATCAAGCAACAATTACTGTTACAATATCTAGTCTATTTATATTTAGCAAAATTATAGACCATATTGTATCATCTACTTTATCCTTATAAGTCCATATCTAATTTCATATCTAATTTATCTTTTATTATAACAAAGAAAAACTATACTGATAACTATATAATCTTCAACTCTATCAAAGACCACAGAAGGATGTGTGTATGTGTGTGTGTGTGTATCTTTACCTGAGTAAGCAGGAAGTCCATTGTAAGCAACTTCCAATTCTGGAAATGACAGAGACATCTGGCTGAAAGTTCTTCTTTAACATTGGGGCACCCATCTTCAGCCTATAGGCTTAAAGTCTCTGGCATACCTTTCAATGAAGCAGGAAATTTGAAGGATTGCTCTGCTCATTCTAGCATAGTTTGTCAGTTGCTTCTACCAGTGTCCTGAAGAATGTCTGGCAGTTTTCTCTGTGAAGCAGAAACTTGAAGGACCATCTTGGTTTGTTCTGCCAAAGTTCAGAGTTCACTTCCCTATGGGTCTTGCATGTTCAGCTTACACAGCATATTGTCAAGGCAGTTGAGGCAAGAACAGTTTCTCGTCCTGTGGCTAACTTTTGCCACAAAGAAAGTAAATTCCACATGGAGTTTCTTCAGCGCCCATCATTCTCTTGAAGTAAATTTGTGCTGTTAGGAGCAGACCTGTCTCACAGTCTAGGAAAGTCTAAATTCTTAAAATATTTTAAATGCCATATTCTGTAGGTCTTTAAAGTATTTGAAAATTACCTATCTAATTGAAATATATCTTTATATGCCTTAAAAAAAAACCTAACTAACATTACTATAAGTTTGGTTATTACAGATGACTATTAATCTGCATTTCTTACACATTACAATTTTAAAGGAATTACATAAACATAATATCTTAAACAAGAGTAGAAATATACATACAGTATAACAAAATTGACCCTAAATTTGTATCAATAAACCAAAATCCATATCAGTTTAAAATATTTTTGAGATTAACAGCTGATTTTTGGATCAAAGTAGATTCAATAATCTTTTTTGTCATTTCTATATCATAGACTGATAAGCTACATAAATGGGATGGATAGGAAAATGAAATCACAACTCCCTTTGTTGGCCAGCACTGATGTTGTGCACTTTGCTTTACAAAGTTTCCTAAGGGAAACTCTTAGGACCTAGGTTTAGGGTTGAGAGAGCCAGTCTCAGGAAGGATGTTGGTCTTTAGCTCATGCAGTGTAGTAGCTTACTCACTGAGCACTGTTCATGTTACTCAGAGGGGAGAAGGCACTCTTTAGAGAGACCATTTATTTTGTATGTTGATCACATCTCTAAAGTTTTAAAAAATATTTTATAGTTACTGTATATTGAATATATTGCTAAATTTTTGTACCAAAAAGCCTAAAACTTGGATTGACAAAATTTCGACATTTGAATTGTGATTAAGTTTAATTTTTCTTCTTTTCTTTCCTCCCCTCCCCCCACTTTTTTTAAGACAGGGTCTCACAACAGTTAGTAGTAATACACACCTTTAATCCCATCACTCAGGAGGCAGAGGCAGGTAGATCTCTGAGTTTGAAGCCAGCCTGGTCTACAAAGTTAGCTTTAGGACAGGGATACAGAGAAAAACCTTGTTGTGGAAAAGAAAAGACAGGATTTCACAGAGCTCTGACTGACTTCAAATTTATTATGTAGGGAGAATAGCTTTGAACTTCTGGTCCCCTTGCCTCTGTTTCTCTCTTGAGTTCTGGGATTACAGGATTGTACAACAACAGTGAATTTTATGTGGTGATGGGGCATCAAACTCAGGGATTCGTGTATGCTAAGTAAGCACTCTACTCACTGAACTATATCCCCAGGCTTAAGTTCTTTTATTTTCTTGGACAGTGTTCTAAGAAAACACAGACTTTACAAATAATTACTGAGTCAAAAGAATCCATTCAAGATGACTAATTATGTACTTTTCTATGGAGTGCATGGCTGTTGCAAAAGCTACATTTATGAGGAAAGAAGAGTTAAAGATCATGATATAACCTTGTTCAGACTCAGATCTGAGTCTTTTCAAAGAACGAGTCTGCCAGGGTTACCATAGTAACAGCATTAAATTAAGTGCACTTTCAAAATTGTTACAGAGGTTGTTTCTTATATTATGCTGCATGATTTGTAAAAATGGAGGTGTAAGCACTAGTCCTGCACGTACAATCATTTTTTTAGAAGGTGAGCGTTTAGGCAGCCCATTTATGATAATATTTCAGTTAGGCTTCTTTTGTTATATTAAAAAAGAAGCACATTTGAAATAATTCAGGACATTTTATTTTCTGTCATTGATTTTTAGAGACAAAGGAATTCTGCTAGCATCCAGTCTCTCTATTTAAAAATTCATATTTTATTACATGACCACATTTGAAACAACTACAAGTGTTTTCTTAAAATTTGGATTGGAGGAGGTGGAGAAATGTTCTAAATGGGTTTGGGTTTCCTTGAGGTTTCTGGGCTTTACAAGGAAAGATCTTTGGGAAGTATAATAGCAAAAAGGCTGTGATTGTGATGTTATTACTTCTAACAAGTTGTACTCCATCAGCTTGTATTGCATTTATAGCTTCTAAAATTCTTTAATACTCATAAATTCTTAGTGAAGTTAGAACCTTGCTATTCACATAAATATATGGGTTGAGGGTACTTGCACTTCACATTTCCTAAGACTTTTGTAGGCAGGGGTGGGACTCACTATAGAATTTTTTAAAGAATTTGTCTCTCAGTTTTCATTTACATCCATGGTATTGGTGCCCAGGTCTCCTCTGTGTCCTTTTGTGCACTTTGAAGGGTGCTGAGCCTCCTGTGAGGCTTTCTCGGCAGCAGTCAGTGCTGTCGTGCAGCATCCACTTGATTGGATGTGAGCACACACAGTCCTGAAGTGCTGCTTCTCTGGGGTACATCCAATTGCTCCCCTCTTGCTACCCTGAGTAATAGGCTTCTAGTCCACATTTTAATTTTCTTATATTATAATAGAAACAGTAATTGTGCTTTTTTTTTAATTCTCTGGAGAAATTTTTGTTCCATTAGCTTTAAAAGACATACGTTCAATTAAAAAAAAACTCATTTGGTTAAATGTTCTCATTTTTTGCCTTGCTATTTAAAGTAGCTCAAAATATTAACCCTTTTGGAAGTTAATATATTCTATTATTATTTCTTCACAGCAGGAAAACTGTTTTACAATCTATCTAAATAAGACTGGCTAAAAGACCTGTTGATACTAGAAAACCAAAAATAAGATATTGTTTTCTTCTGATTAGTAATTTGATAAATGCTTCTTTGCCATTTTCTGCTATCATTGTGCTGATTTTCAAATGCTATAATTGTTTCTACATATGAGTCTATATATGCATATATATATATATATATATATCTTTGAACAAATTAACCTCTTTACCTTGTCATTTAAAATACTTTTAAAACAACACACACATTGACAACTGATGCCCTTTGGTTTTCTTAATTTTTCTTACAGCTTATAAAAACAGCATTTCTATATAAATTATGTTGCTTTATTAGCAATCATGTATAATAGTTTTAATTTTTTAAAATATCTGTAATATTTTGCTGCTCAGAATTATAGAATTTTTGATACTAAAAGAAAACAAAGGTGAAAATTATTTGAATTCTTCTTACACAAAAATGCCTGATTAGAGAGAAATTTGAGACTTGATAGACTGTTTAATTTTCATTTTAATCTATACCTATAATTTTACATTGATGCTATTAGTGAAAAACTGAATTTACTGTGTCTATGTATTTTTAGCAAAGAAAGAAAAGGCAGAAAAATGGGTGAGCAAACAGACTGTAAGGCCTTATTTCTACTATATGTGGTACTCTAGGGAGCAGAAGATTTTATATGGATCTCTTCGAGTTGTTTATGTAGTTCACTGTAGTTAGTATACCCATCAACTATTGTTGGCTACATAGTAAGCCAACCCAAATTTTGGTAGCTTAGATAACTGTAATTTATTTTTGCTTGAGCCTCTTTGGATCTGCTGGAAACTGGCTGGAATAGCTTGAGCTCATCTGTTAGTACTTCTTCTGCTGGACTGTCTAATCTGGGCTTTGCTCTCGGTCATTTGGGAGTGGGTCTGTTCCATGTGTGTTCGTTCTTTCTGGAGCCTCGCCTGATGGAGCAATGCTTACCTAAGGAATCTCCTGCAGAGCCCCGAGGAAAGCAAGTCCTAGTGCACAAATGCAGGTAAAGCCTCTCTACTTGCTGTCTGCTTGCTTCTTGTTAGCCAAAGGAAGTCACAACAGAACCAAAAGAAGACTGTCTTTTCTAATGCTAAAGCCAGTCACCAAACCCAAGATCACTGAGGCAGAGAATATTCTTGTCTTGGAAACAGGATGGACTGAAGGGAATGAACATTTTTCATCTGTAATCTACCATTAGATGGAAAACAATTCAAATTGATTCCTTAATTGGCAAAGAACATAAACTTAATTTTGCAGAATAAACATAAATAGTGTTTCAGTTCACTAATAGCAGAATAATGCAAGTTAAAGTAGTATTTGATGAAAGAGTGATGCTGACTTCAAGCAGAGGTGTAGGTTAGTGAACATTCACTCTCAGGTAAATGGATATTCTGTTTAGAGTCTTAAAAATATACCTTTTAGCTGGACGTGGTGCTGCACATCTTTATCCCAGCACTCAGGAGGCAGAGGCAGGCAAATCTCTGAGTTCAAGGCCAGCCTGGTCTACAGAGTGAGTTCCAGGACAGCCAGGGCTACACAGAGAAACCCTAACTCAAAATTTCAAAATATATATCTTTTATTCTAGTAAATTCATTTTCACAAGTAGAATAAGAAAAGAATTTATGAAAAAATAAGATAGTCTCATGGTATTTATATAGTAAAAAAATGAAATAATGTAAAAAGTTTACAATAGATTTAGTAGCTGCACTACAGGAAACATTACACAGTAGTTTGCCAAAGTGTAATGCCATTACCTGCAAAGAGTAGATGAAGAATAGTGACGTTATAATCTAAAAGTCAGGTGTGATGGCACATGTTTGAAGTTCCAGTGCTGAGGCAGGTAGAAACAGGTGGTTAATAGAACTTATTGGCCAGCCAACCAGCACTACTTGGCAAGTTCTAGGCTAGGAGAGACCTTGTCTCAGGGGGTAGAAATGGCCCTGAGGAAGGACACCTGGGGCTGCCCCCTGGCTTCCATACATACAACACAAGCACAAAAAGAATACTTATATTATCAAGTGTAATAGTTATGGAATACATATAGGGGCTGGACACTGTTTTAGCATGTACTAACTAGCTTAGTTCACAGTAACCTTGGATTTTAAAAGCAGAGCTAGGCAGTTATTAAGATAGCATTTTATTGAGAAATATTGTAGTTGAGAAAAATTGATTGTTATTCTTTTTGTGTTTGTAACTGTACTTATGGAAGAAAAAACAAATGAGGATTTATAGCCAAGAAGGAGGGTAAAGATGGAAAGTTACTAAAAGGAAACATCAGAATTAGGCACAGGCTAAACCAACTTGACAGGATTCTTACTGAAAGCTGATGTAAGTTCTCTGATGCCTTTTGGATTTGGAGACTCTAAACTTGGCAAGATGCTTGCTACAGCTAGATGATGCAGGCCCCATAGAAAAATGATAGAGACAAACACTTGATCTTCATTTTAAAGGGAAGGAAATTTTAACAGTGGTTACAATATTTGCCAAAGTTCTTCAGCTAGGACGTAGAAGAGCACAGGTGCTATGGTTGGGGCCTAGAAAGAGTAAAGAGTCTTAACTAAGCAAGTCAAAGAGAGAGTCTTTGATAGAGACAAACACTTGATCTTCATTTTACAGGGAAGGAAATTTAACAGTGGTCACAATATTTGCCAAAGTTCTTCAGCTAGGAAGTAGGAGAGTCTATTAATCTGTATGAAATGGTCGGACCTCCAGAATCAGCTAGCAAGTGTATAACAGTGCTAGCCTGTACATCAAGGCCTTAGAATTATCTTTGTTGTACCATTCTTCTAAATTTGTAGATTGCCCTGAGCACTACCCAGTGACATAGTGTGTTAGACTCTAGATAAACAACAAAACCAGTCAGGTGGGTAGTGTGCTGTTGTTCTGTGTGATAGAACTGTACTTAAGAAAGCACACAAGTACAGTGAGCAAGAATGATGCAAGATGTATTTATAAGATACCCTTTTCCTGGTTCTTGATCCTAACTGCCACATCCACTGAACACCAAACCAGGAACGTGCCTTTTACACCAACAGCCACAACATTGGTTCAAGCAGTGTGGGTGGAGTCAGCTCCAATATGAAACTAAGTTCCCCCTCTGACCGAAAAGAATGGTTACCCTATAAATCAGAAGAAAACAGTGATATTAATGCTTGCCAGGCAGTGGTGGTGCACGTCTTTAATCCCAGGACTAGGAAGGCAGAGGCAGACTTTGAGACCCATCTAGTCTACAAAGTGAGGAAAACAAAACAAAAACAAAAAAGGGGGCTATAAATGCTATTTGAAGTAGTAGGGAAATGATTTAGCATGGTTAATTAGCTTAGCATTGTGTTCCTTTTAACTTTTTCTCTTATTATCTGTGTATGTAATGGGAGAGCATTGTATGCATGTCCTAAGACAGCTTTGTGGAGTCTGTTCTCTCTTCCTTCCTTTACATGGGTTCCTGGTATCAAACTCAGGTGATCAGGCTTTTGCTCCAAGTGCTTTTTCCCTGGGAGCTGGCTTACTGGTCAGGAATAGTGTTCCTTTTGATTTGCTTCTTACGAACTATCAGGAGATATGGCTTAACTGTTACAAGCACTGGTTGCTCTTCCAGTAGACCCAGGTTTGATTTCCAGCCTCCATATGGTGACTCACAACGATCCATAACTCCCATTCCAGGATATCCTATGTGCTAGTCCCTGAGGGCCTCACACACAGGTGGTGCACAGACATACATGCAGGCAAAACACCCCTACATATAAAACAAAAAATAAAAAATATTTTTAAAAGGTAATATCCAAGAAATTAGAAGGAAGTTGGCTATTAGGCTAATGAACAAGATATGTCACCTGCATGCCTTTTAGGATGCAGTGAACAAAATGTACTAGCTTTCTTCATATTTTTGATGGGTATAGAATGAGACCTTGGAGCATATTTTTCTTAAAGCCACAAGGAAAATTAACACTTCAAATAAAGTGGAATATTAAAACCTACTCAACACATTTCCTGTCTGAGACAGAAACTGAATAAAGTCTAAAATCTGTTGTATGGTTCTCTCCTCGTCACAGACACACTGTTCTGTTTCTGTATCTAGAACTTTGCAGCTGGTTGCAGTGGCACATGCCAGGGATCCCAGCACTTGAGAGGCTGAGTTAGGAGGGTTCTGAGTTTGAGAACAGCCACAGCTACATATCAAAACCCTGTCTCAAAAACATCCCTGTCGGACTCCCCCTAAAAAATACTAGTTAAAATGTTGATGTTGCAGCTAGTTTGTATCCTTCCACCTAACTTTCTGCCTACAGTAAGGCTTCACTACCTCCTTCTTCCCAATGTAAACAAGTCCTCTGCCAGAAAGCACTTTAATGCAGCATTTTCCACGATAAGCACTCTTGTGTGTGAAGAGTTAGAATGTGGGCTTAGGAGTATAGACTGAGGAGGACCGGCTCAGTTATTCAGTTATTAAAGTGTAACCCTGAAAATCTGGACTGGATTTTACCCAGACACTGATCTGGATGTAGGTTTATAAATTCAAAACACCAATTTCTGCTTCTTGAGTTCACCTGTAAGCTCTGACTTCCGTGTAAGAATTCTGTATCTTGTTGTGAGTAGTTGATCTCCCCATGGTGTGGGAAAAATACAGAGAAAATGCATGTGAAATGCTAATAGAGGGCTTTAAAAATGTTTTTATGTCTGTGTACCATGTGTGAGTCCGATATCCCCGCTGGTCAGAAAAGGGCATGGAACTCCTAGAACTGGAGTTGAAGGTTGTGAACCACCACCTGCGTGCTGGGAATCGAACCTGTTCCTTTGGAAGAGCAAAGCAAAGAGTGCTCTTAATGAGTGAGCCACTCCCAGAAAGGTGTTTGTTTGGTTTTTAGCACACTTTTGGAGGACTTCAATAGACCCGAGGTTCCTTCTGTTTCCCATCTGTTATTCTTGCTGAGTGTTTGCAAGAGTGCCCCTTTGCTAGATGGTTGATACAGATTTTAGACATTTCACTTGGAATTCACATGTCTTTTTTGATGAGGTACCAGGGTATACTTTTTACTCATCTTTGGTTGAATTTGCTATTACTTTTGAATTTGTTGAGTTTTTTATGTACTTAAATAGAATTCATGAGATAGAATTTAAACTATATATTTTGTCATCTGCAGTGTTTCATTCTCCTGACATGACCTTTTATAAGGCAGAGTTTAGTTTACCAACCTTTCCTTGTATGGACTATGTTTTTTTAGTTTTAAGACTAACAACTCTTTACCTAGGCCTGAGTCCTTCTTTTTTTTAAATTTCAGTCTTTTTAATTATTATTAACTTAATTTTTTGGGGGGCTCTTTGGGAATTTCACATCAATCCCATTCATTTCCCAACCTTTTCATGTTTGCCCTATACCTTTGTAGCCTTCCACAAAAATAAATAAATAAATAATTTTAAAAATAAAAATAATTTTAAAAAACCAAAAGCAAAACCACTTTGATTCTCCATCACATATTCATTTGTCATAGAGGCATTTGGAGCTATGGTATATCATATAATATATACCCTTTGCTCAGCTTTCCTTGTGAATTTTCATTGAAATGAGTTGCTGGTCTGGTTGAAGCCTCTAGCTTCTGGCACATCATCCCTGGACCCTCATGGAAACTTCTCTTAGATATCCTGTTGTTGCCTTGAGTCATGGAGATCTGCAGCTGTGATTCCTACCTGGGACCAGTCCCCTTCATGTGCTTCAGCAAGTCATAGATGGGATAGATGTTGGGATGGACCAATTCAAAGCCCTGGATGTGGGTCTGGATGGTAGCAGAGTCAGCCCCTTGAGGCTGTCCCTCTTCATGCTATATAATCTAGGCCATCTCTCCCATGCACATGGTAAGTGGTGTGGCCAGCCCCCCCCACAAACCCCCACACACATACCATGCAGCTAGCTCTCCCAATGCAGTAGCCAGCAGATGGGGTGAACAGTTTGCCCATGTCAGTCAAAGGACTGGGCCAGCTGTCCCTCACCTCGACACTGGGGTCAGTTCCACTGAGGCAGCTGATGAAGCCAACTCGCTGGTGTCCACGCCACTTGAACTAGCTCTCCCATAACTCCCAGTGGTAACACAGGGCATGTACATCAACACAGACCATAGCTGCAGTAGGGTCACAAACCCAGATATGCCCTTTGGCTGCAGCTCTGGACCATCTATCGTCATGGCCTCTGATGGCAGCATAGGCCTCTCAGATTAATCTGGACATCTACATGGCCTCAGTAGCAGCCCAGACTATAATAGGCATCCGTAAGGCCTTCAGTGGTAATGGGGCAATGGACATCAACACAGACCCTGCACTGACCTAGGCATGGCCCTCAGCAGCAGCACAGGCCCAGACATCGCATGGCCCAAAGTGGCAGTACAGGCTACCCATATCAGTCTGTTTCTTACCACCTTCGAGTCTTCAGTTCTGCTTCTCTCTACAGCATAGCTCTGCTTCTTCTCTCCCATTTCTCTACCACATACCTGTTCATCATAGTGGTGCCCACCCCAGGGGTGCCAGAAGGGCCTGTGGCTGACTTCTTCCCACCTGGGCTGTGGGGTTAGGGTCTTATGTTTTTCTCAGTGTCCTTATTTTTATGTTTTACAGGTAAGTCCGTGATTTTTTGACTTAATGTCTCTGCATAGGTTACAAAACAGTCAAAGTTTACATCTGGCTACTGGCTATCCTGTTTTAGTAGCACTGCCTTATTGAAAACAGCTATCTTTGGTCTATTGGATATCTGCTTTCATACCTCTGTCAAATCAATTAGGTACCATTCCTGAGTTTTCTTTGTGTTTGGTGTTTGACAGTACCACACAGTCTTGATTTCTGGAACTGCATATTAAATCTCAGAATTTGCTTGACTACTTAAAGTTTTACTAGGTTATTTTGCCTATTTTAATTCCTTTGCCTTTTGTTACTAATTTTGGAATTATGTCAAGCCTGCTTATTAGTTTAAGAATTGATATCTTGTCTATGAACATACTATACTATATGCTTATTTAGATATTCTTTTATTTCTCTCATCAACATTTTGTAATTTTTGCTTTATGCTCACACACAGATATTTTATAGATGGAGGCATTTGGGGGGAGTGTTTAGATAATATCATAGTTTGGGATTTTGTTCTTTTAAAGGTTTTAAAATATTTAAACTTTTTATAAGAAAACTGTAGGCTTACATTCCAGTTTTTAAATATATTTATTAGGGCTGGAGAGATGCCATGGTAGCTAAGAACACCTGTTGCTGTTGCTCTTTTAGAGGACCAGAGTTTGACTTCACCTGTAACTGCAGCTCCAGGGAATCAGTGCCTCCTGATTCTGATTGGGAGAGTTCCAAGCATGCACATGGCTCAGTCCCAGCACTGCCAGTTTTCAAAAGTGAAACAGGGGATGTAGCTTACTCTAAACTGCTTGCCTACCAGCTTGGTGCATCTGATAAGCACTCAAAGTTACTTCAGCCATCTTTTCTTTTCTCTCTGTTCCTGATGTTCCTTTTCTCCATCTATCTCTCTGTCTCTCTTTTTTGTTTGGTTCTTTTTCTTTCTCATTCACGCCTTCCTTCCTTCCTTCTCTTTCTTCTGTCTTTGGTGCTGGGTTCACACTTGGGATTTCATGTGATAGGCACTGAGCTTAATAACAAAAGCCCCTAAAATGTGCCATAACGTCTAAATACAATATTCCCTAAGTGTAAAATACAAACTAGATGTTGAAGGCTTAGTATACAAAAGGGTATAAATACTTCAATAATTTTATAATAACTAAAATATTTTACATATGATTAATTAAATAAGTTGTACTATTTAAATTAATTTTGTCTGTTTCTTTTCACTTTTTCTAACACAGTGGTTAGAAAATGTAGCACTGTACCTGTAACCTGGCTTTTTCAGTGCTGCAGACACTGTTTGAATGCTGTTTGAAGCAGTTCTGCCATCTGCCATATCAGCCTGTTCTGTCTTCCTCATGGTTCTTTTCACTGTCCACAATCATCTTGTTCATCCATGCATGTAATAATTATCTACCCCACTAGACAGCAAGACCCAATGAGGCAGGAAATTTGTCTGCCCTTTAGTTAAAAAAAAAAAAAAAAAGATACACTGCTATGTACTTAGCATCTAGAATGATATCTGATTCACATTCAGCAGATGTTCATGTGTTGGATGAATGGTTTCCACTTACTGTAAATGGTTCTCTCTGCACCCATAAACTGTTCACCTAAAGTTCCCTCAAGAGTCAGTTCAAGTAGCAGTTCCTTCATAAAGCCTTTCCTGGCTGTTGCCTCTCCTAAGAGCCACATTCTTTCTCCATGCACAAGTCTCTGACTGTACCTACAAATTGTGTTTGCCTACACCATCTCTCTTCTTTTAGATGTAGCCTTTACTTGTTCTTCAGTACATCCCTAATTCTCTAGAATAGGTCACCCAGGCCACATGCACTGTGTAGAAGGTACCAAGGAGCACATTTTTCCTGTGACGTTAATCTTCAGTGCTATATCCATATAACAGATAATATAAATTATAATCCTCTGTTGAATAAAGGATTTTCTGTACAATTTAATATTTAATACATCATTTATAATATCACCATGCTAGCAACTGTTTTCCTTTGTCTACTTTTCTTTCCTTCTCCTTTTAAAGAAATGAACAAACTTTATACATGTGGGGCCCAAACATATATGCAGCAAACACCATATGCCAAAAATAAAGATAAATCTTTTTTAAAAGAAAATATTTACAAATAAAACAGATTTATATGCATATGAATATGCATGTGTAGATATATATGTGTTAATATATTGCCAAATAATACAGAAGTAAAGCTAAAATGAGTTCCCTCATCTGGAATAATTATTTTGTCATTGCTGTGATCATCATTTTATATATAAAAATAATTTGAAATAATATGTGTATAGTTGTTTTGGTTTTGGTTTTGTTTGTGGGAGTAGCTCATGTATATATGGTCTTGGCTTGTCTAGAACTCATCAAGATGTGCCTGCCTCTGCCTCCTGAGAGCTGGGATTAAAGACATGCACCCTCACTCCCTGGCTAGACTTTGTTTTATTGGGGAGGTTGAATCCAGGTCTCACAGATGCTGAACATCACTCTACCACAGAGCTATATATACCCTTAGTATCTATAGTTGTTAAATCATTTTTCTGCATTACCTTAGAAATATTTTAATGGTACTCCATAGTTCCTTGAACATCACTTTCACTTTAAAGGTAAAAGGGGCTCAGAAAAGCACTCTATGGTACCACTGGGCGGTGGTGGCACAGACATGCCTTTAATCCCAGCACTCAGGAGGCAGAAGCAGGTAGATCTCATGAGTCAAGGCTAACCTGGTCTACAAAGCTAGTTCCAGGACAGCTAGGACTATTACACTGAAAAACCTTATCTCAAAAAACAAACAAACAAAAAGTTTCTTGAATAAGATTGCTAGTTTTTCTTTTTCTCTTTTATTCTAATTAGTTGTATTCTTTGTCTCAGTCTTGTAAGAGTATGAATCTTTTGTAATCAAAAGGTTGAGAAGTGATAGAGTCTATATTCCAACCCAGATCTTTTAACTTCAAAACCAAGTATTTTCCTACTTTCTATCACTCTGAACTTTAGAATCTTTAACTGTAAATGAAAATAAGAATAGGTATTTTTGCCTGCTTCAGTATAAAGATGATCTTCACCTAAGGAGTATTATGTACAATCTTCTATGTTAACTAAAAGAGTGATAATCAGTGACTATGTACTAATACTCCTATGATAGATAGAGTTGTGTCCTGTAAACCTGTGTGCACTGAAAATATTGTAAGTCAAAATGTGTTCAGGACACTTAACTAACCACACATCATAGCTGGTGCACTGTTGAGGACCAGCAGCTTGAAATTGTGAACTCATGACTACTGGACCTGTGTCCATTGCTGCTGCCGCCTGTCATTTTGAGAATATCATGAAGCATGTAACTAGTCAAAACACAAACTATAATTTCATTTCTCAGAGAACAATATTAATCTCATAATTCAGTGGTTTGGTTTGGGGACTATAGGAATAAATGCAGAATTTATTATGTGCTAAGCTCCGGCATAATTCAGTTTCACCCAAGATTTGAAAACAATGCCCTCTCTATTTTTTAATTAAGTTTATTTAAGTTTGGGGTAAAAAGTTGTAATTATCAGAGTAGGACTCTGGGTGAAAAGATTGCTCACACTCTTCACTTTATCCTTCCTGACAGAGACTGATTGCTGGGTGATGCTCTGTTTTTCTGCCTCTCACTTCTTCAGACTCCTATTTCACTCTTTATTCTTCTCATGGCTATGGGTATGCAACTCTTATGAAATTTATTTTTATTTTAAATTCAATAGATGTCATTTCCACAAATTTATTCCATATATTCTGCTTCTAATGTGGCAGATGTGTGAGAGAGACTCTGATAGAATAGCAATGCCTTGATTTTTCTGTAATTCTCATCATCACTAAAGTGGACCACCAGGGTAAGCCAAGAGAGAAGAAGGTGTAATTGCTTGCCTAAAGTGATAACATCCTTCCAGTATGTCCCTGAATACCAATGAAGGAGAAGACTTTGAGGGAGAAACATTCTTTATTTGGGAAATGGGAGATACCAAATGTGAGACCAAAATGTAGCACAAGTTCATCATTGAAGTCTGTGAGGTAAAATATTACTTACTCTTAAATAGTCTGTAAAAATACTTGTTTTAAATAATGTTTATTTTAAAGGTCAGTAAGTCTGCACACGTGTCTCAGAAACTTCATAGAGTAATTGGGCTTGGCAAGAGGGAGCCACCTGAGCCATTGCACCACTGTGCTATAAAGACAGACTCAAGTCCTAGAAATGCAGGACATTAGCACACGGTGTTTTCTTTCACTGTTAACCCTTTTCCTCAAACAACAATTTATATCTAGTGTTTCTTCAGTAATTAAAGAGCATCAGCTTTCAGTAATACCTGCGCTCACTTGATATACACCAGATTGTGACCTGCTGAGTGTTTACCCATTCCTCTGTGTGCAAATCCTCACTTACTAGCAAACAACTAATAGATTATTATTATTATTATTATTATTATTATTATTATTATTGAAAAAGCTGGGGCTGGAGAGATGGCTCAGTGGTTAAGAGCACAGTCTGCTCTTCCAGAGGACCCGGGTTCGATTCCCAGCACCCACATGGCAGCTAACAACTGTCTGTAGTTCCAGTTCCAGGCTAACACCAAGGCAAATAAATAAATAAATAAATAAAGTTTAAAAAAAAAAAGAAAAAGTTGAAGTAATATTTGTAGAGAATATGGCTTATCATAAACATTTTATTTTAAAAGTTGCTAGTATAATTTATTATCAAATTGCTTGTCTTTTTAATATCTGTGTTCGTCTTTTTTTTTGAAATATGAAGAATGGGTTAAATGCCATTCCTTGGATTTGCTTTGCTTTTTGCAAACCTTAATAGATGAATTGTGAGCATATTTTAATGCATCCATGAAGCTGATAATTGAACTGGCCTCTGAACAAATCCAAGTACACCTAGGTAATTAATAATGTGTTAGACATTTAGAATTTATATTCAGTGTTCTAATATAAATATTCAAACCAATATGCTCTTAAGGAAGAAAACTTTTATGACTATAATTTAAACCTGAAAATTAGTTTCTATCCCAGCAGAGTTTTTCTGCTCCTTTTGTGGATAGACCAGTCCGCATCACTGGTCTTCCCCTCCTCCTGACTGCCTGAAAGAAGCTGAACCAGTGATATGCTGGCGTGCTTACTCACTCAACCAGCTCTTGATGAGTGCAGATTGGGGACACTGGTTTTTAGTGTTTGTTGAATTCATGATGTAAATATTTCCATCAGATCCAGTTTTAGGCTACGAATACTGAATGTAGACTCTAGAAAAGATGGACAGCAGACCAGCATTGTACAGTGTTTGCATCATGCAGACAGAATGTATACAACTTTAGAAGGGTAGGAAAGAACAAAGTTTAACACCCTGAAAAAGTGATGAATTCTGAATATTCATTACTTTAATATAGTTAATTATGTCTATCTGTGTGACTTAATGTTTAATAATGATTGTTGCCACAAACAGTATGTATCTCTTGAGCAGATAACATAATAATTCGGGTTGTTCTACACCTATAAGGTATCAGTTTTTTTTCCAACTGTGCAGTTCTGCTGTTGGTAAATGTCCTAGCATTTATTTTTCTAAAATACAGAGCTGATCCTAAGGCCTAAGAAGTCATTCTACAGCCAAGTCCCACATAGTTTTTCCAGTATCATTTCAAGTCATTACAAACTAATTGTCTTATGCTCTTATCCTCTGCCTTAGATGTAGATCACTTGTAATTTTAAGCATAGCACGTTTCCCGCCGCAAGCCTTTCAAAAGTGTCTTCAGCCTTGAATGACCTCATTTCATCTGCCTGGCTGTCGCAATACTGTTTATTTCTTTTTCTAGAAATACCACAAATGCTACTGATGCTCATTTCCTTCTGTGGGAAACTCCCATTCTCCTTGATGTTTTTCCAGTTCTTTTTACTTCATTTGAACTCAAGTTTACTCTTGTAGCAAATGTCTGTCACTCAGTGGATTATTAATTACCTTTGAGTTATACTGTACTCAACACATTAATAACTTTAAAATAATTAATAAATACATATTTGAGTAGGACAAATTGTGGAGAGTGCATGATACAGTCTGAGAAACTGACCAAAACATAAAGCTTTTTGAAATTAGATCACATGACCCTTCTTCCTCCTGATACTTCAGAACCAGATTATTTGCTGTCTATTCATATCTTGAAACTGGAGAACTCTGAAACTTACTGCAGGAGAATTCCAGAGTGCAAACGAGGCACTTAAGACCAAAAAAGATCAAATTGTTTAACTATACTCACAAATTATTTTATTTGGTCTATTTAGTGTGCTTTATGGTGTTCTCAGAATGAAGCCAAAAATAAAGTGTGCAGTATAAAGGTGGATGGGACCTTTGTGTTAGTACTGTCACTGCAAAAGAAGCAAAACTAACCGAGCTCTGCCTTATGGAAACTCGTTTCCATAGATGGAAAGGGTGAATGCCTCATCAGTCTCTTGGGTTCTTGAGCATTTTTTTCTTGAGTTGCCTGATTGCCTTCACAGTAGCTCTTGACGAGATCAACGTGTGGGAAGGAAATGCTCCAAAGTCAAAAACAAAGCAAGACTTCTTGGAGAAAAAGTGTCAAGGTCTTTGTGATGTTTTTGTAATTTTTTTCTCTGTATTTTACCCTAAACTGCCACCTAATGGCAAAAGTTTAAATGACATGTTTATAAAATCCAAAGAATACATTGAAATGTTATAAATTTATAGATCCTTCCTCCTGAATAAACATTTGTATAAATTTGTATTCTATTAGTTCAATTATTTTTTTAGAACTCAAAAAAGTCATATGTATTATTAACTTCTGTTAGACAATGCTTCTACTAAGGATGCTTGTTTCAAGTTTGATTACTTTTAGGGGCACTATAAAGAATCTAATTTTGGTTCGATCTAGTAAGTTCCTCTTCTCCTTTTTGTTTGTCCTTTTCCAGAGCGGAAGCACTCGGACACCATGGTATTCTTTTACCTGTGGGTTGTCTGTTGTGTCATCAGTTCCTGCTACACTCTCATCTGGGACCTCAAGATGGACTGGGGGCTCTTTGATAAGAATGCAGGAGAAAACACTTTCCTCCGGGAAGAAATTGTATACCCTCAAAAAGTATGTATGGAATGTTCATTCTTAAGAAGGGGGAAAAAAAACCCTTAGCTGTATCAGTAGTTAGATCATATAGAAATACTGACCCAAAGTTCTAATTACATTAACCTAAATATGATTAAAAAATAATTATTCAGTGGGCAGTGCACACCTTTAATCCTAGCACTTGGAGCCAGAGGCACGTGGATCTTTAATATTTCAAGCCCAGATTGGTCTACATAGTGAATTTCAGTACAGCCAAGATGGTTACACAGAGAAAGGCTGTCTCAAAAAAAAAAAAAAAAACAAAGAAAATTATTCAAGATCATTTCAGTCTACAAAAAAAATATATTATGTTTGCAGTGTGGTTGATGCAGTAGGAATATGAGCAGATACACAAATGGCAGTGCAATATAAGAACTAACAGAGAGGGTAACTTACTCTGAGAAGCTGTTTTCTCAGTGCATTTAGCCATTTGCACTCCCCCTTTTTAACTTAATTAATTTATACTGTGTTATAATGATGCTTGGGTGTTTATATTCCTCACTGCTCAGAATAATTCCTGTTGACTAGACTTGATGTGCCATGGCACCATGTCTGTTGGTGTGACATCTATGAGTCTTAACAGCTGATGAAGAAGCACTTTTTAAGAAAAGTGATGGGAAACGTACTCTATTTGTTATGTTTCTTAGGCCTACTACTACTGTGCCATCATAGAAGATGTGATACTGCGCTTTGCTTGGACTATCCAAATCTCTATTACTGCTACAACTTTTCAGCCTCATGTTGGGGACATCATTGCTACTGTCTTTGCCCCCCTTGAGGTTTTCCGGTAAGCAAACTATTGAATAATCTAATAAGGATTCTTTTAAAAGATGCTTAGTACTGGGCCAGCAGGTGCACTCAACAGGTAAGGCTCTTAGCACTATCTTGCCTGATGATTTGAGTTCAGTTCTGGGACCCAGATGGTAGAAGAAAATTGTCCTTGACCTCCACACATGAACTATGGCATTCATGCCCACATAAATGTAAAAAATTTAAGTGAGCATGGAATGGTACACACCTTTAATCTAAGCACTCAGGAGGCAAAAGCAAGTATATCCTTAAGAGTTCAAGACCAGCCTTGTTTGCATAGAGAGTTCTAAGCCAGCCAGGGATACTTATGAGACTCTGTCTTAAAAATAGTTATAATAATAATTACTATTATTATAAAAATCACAAAAAGGCTTAAAAATGGCAGACATTTAGAAATGAACCAGAACGTGTTTGTTCATGTCACTTTTCCACTTGAAAGAGAACCCTCAAGAGCAGAGTGGAAAGGAAGGTTTCAGAGACTTGAGTCCATGGCAGGGCATGGTGACATAGCATGTGGCGTAGGCGCACCCATCACAGTGCACCAGGAGCCAGAATTAGGGGAAGTACAAATTTCAAAGATCCCAAGTGACCTTCTCTGGCCACGCCCCACCTCCTTACATGTTCCACAGCCTTCAGAATAAAACTGGAAAGACTCAACTCATGAGCCTTTGGGGACATTTCAGATTCAGATCATTATGATGTCTAATGCCCTGGAGTCAACATTAAAATTTTAACAAAAATGCTAAAATGTGTTTAATATACTGAATTAAAGTGATAGCAAAAAGGAAATGAAAATGCAACAACTTAAAAGCCACTGGAAACATAACCATAAATGTATGTATTAGAAAAGTGGAAAACAAGCAATTAGAAAATAAATTAAAAGTGCAAATCAAAACCCAAAAGAAGGAAATGTATAGATTAGAAATTACCAGAATAGAAAACAAATGTGCAGTGGAGTATATTAACAAGACAGATTCTTTAAAAGAGTAACAATTGATGAAGTGCTCACATAAGACAATCCAGGGGAAGTCGGAGGAAGAAGGCCTATTCATCAGAAACCCTAAAGAAGTCTGGCGTGTGATTCAGAGGCAGAGTCTGACCAACAATGTGCAAAGCTCTGCATCCCATCCGTGGAACAGGAGGGAAGGACTAAAGCTTTTTAAGGAGACTGTAAGTGCCATTAGATGAAATAGTCAAATTCTTTAAGGAAAAAAGGTTTTCTATAGTCAATAAGAAAATAGGAAATCTATAGTTTTGAATCAATATTAAATATTTTCCATGAAGAAAACTCCAGACCCAGAAATTCTTCCTAATAGTTGAAGTCAACTTTTTTTTTTTTCAAGGAGCTATGTTGAGTTTATTGAAGGAACAGGTGGAGGAAGGGAAGAGAGAGAGAAAGAGAAAGAGCTGAAGTCAACTTTCATACAAAGCACTTGAGAGTGACAAAAAAGAGTATGAGGCCAGCATGACAACAGTCTTCTGAGCCTCCAGGGATATTCCCAGAAACACCCTGGGCTATGGCTGTTGCCTTGCAGCATAATTGCAGAAATCTTGAACACATTGGCCACAGTCCACTAGCATCTGAAAGGCTAATATCTCAAAATTTAATGATAATTCTACAAATTAAGGTTTAATACTTGTCTTTGTTATTGAAGAAATATCATGGCCAATGCCGCTTATAAAAGGAAGCATTTATTGGAGCCTCACTTGGTTTCAGAGGGTCAGTATATGACTAGCCTGGCAGGAAGCATGGTAGCAGCAGGCAGGTGCAGGTGCAGAAGCTAAGAGCTACATCTTGATCTGCAGACAGCAGACAGAAAAATTAAAACTGATTCTGCCCAGGGGCTTTTGAAACCTCAAAGCCCACCCTACTCGTGCACCTCCTATAACAAGGCCACACCTCCTGTGACAAGGCCACACCTCCTATAACAAAGCCACACCTCCTATAACAAGGCCACACCTCCTAACCCTTCTTAAACAGTTTCGCCAACTGGGTACCAGGCATTCAAATATGTGAGTGAGCCTGTGGGAGCCATCCATATTGAGACTACCACAGTGTCCAAAAACTAAGTCACGTCATGTAACAGTCACAGAAGGAGAGACAGGAACCTGTTACATGTAGGAAAGGCCATTGTTAACAGTACTGGTTGAGCAAAGGGATATGTATCACTCGTCACAGCTGTTTTAAAGGCTGTGGCAGGAGGACTGTTGGAGATAAGGCTGGGCAACATAAAATTTCAACAACTTAAAAATCAGTACTTGTTCCTGAAAAAAAAATTAGAAAAAAGATATAAGATCATAAAGCACCGTAAGCTCTCCATTGTGAGTAGGATGTGTTCATGTCTGCTGACACCACTTATGTTTACCACCATAATGCAAGTGTGAGTAATACAATGAGGAAGGTTATAAGGAACCTAAACCATATCATTTTAATAATGCCAGATAAATTAAAAACACCTGAAGAGTCAATCTAATGAGAGATTAGTATAGCAACTACATATTAGTAAAGTGAAAACTGACAAGTGGGGGTGTGTTTCAGATGGACTATCACTAAGTTACCCAGGTGTGCTTCCAATTCCCTATGTAGCCCAGGTTGATGTTGATCCTGCTGCCTCCCTCACAAGTGCTGGGATTACAGGTATATGCAACCATACCTGACAGTTCTGTAATTTATATAGAAACACAAAGAATAACCAAGACTGTTCTAAAAAGAGCAAGGTTAGAGTAATATTCTAAGTTGCAGACTGGTCATTAGAGAGAACAAGGCAGTGCACTGTGTTAGTAGCTTAGACAAGAGGGCCCACTGGAACAGAATGGGGCATGCAGAGACAGACCCATATATATCATGATACCACATGTTGACAAAAGCAGCTGAATAACAATAAAGAGACAGCATTAAACATGAGTCAGCTGGCTGTCTATATGGAAGAAAATGAATTCCCAACACCTATCAAATTCAGGATACAGAATCAATTACAGGGAGGTCACAAAGCTAATAAAAGCAGCAGATAAGCTCTCTAGAAGTTGGTAGAGAGCCCTAGAGGTGGCATTCGCTATAGTAATGTATCTTATATATCAGTGTAGCAGTTGCACAATGTATTTTTATATGCTGACCAAGCTATATACTAATGTGCAGAGTTAAGGTGTATGTGATATGATTGTTTTTAATTGCATATTTATAATTTGCTTGTGTACATGTCTATGTGTGTGGATGCATGTGTGTCATGCACATGTAGAGGTCATAGGTCAGCTTGTAGAAATTGGCTCTCTCCTTCTTGTGGGCTCCAATGACTACACTAAGGTCCTTGGGCTTGGCAGCAGGTACCTGCTGAGCCATCTTCCTGACATATGCTTAATTTTTTTAAGTAACCTTAGAGAAATAAGTGTAGTTGAACTGACAGATAACTCCTCAGCAGTAACAGTGAAAGTCAGAAATCACTGAAATTATGTCTTAAATGTGCTGGGGAAAAAGTGAAGCTCTCCTTCCCCCCCCCCAACTAGATAACTTGCACAAATGAGAAGATAAAAAGATACTTTTAGATAGGTCTGTGGTATTCCTGCAAGCCAGGATGGACAAGCATAGCCTGATCAATAAGATAGGACTGGAAACAAAGCTAAGGCTGAAAGGCAAAGAGGGCTCTGCAAAGTATGCTCACCTGTGGATACCGTTGGTCTCTCTGACCATTGTTGCCCCATCACTGCCCTGAACTTCTGTGCCTAAGGCCCAGGCCTCCATGGCTGCCCTCGGCTGTCTCCATCTCACTTCCTCTGTTCTTCCTTCCAACCCAGCTATTTGTTCCCAACACTGAAGTGTAAGCACAAACATGCCATTCTCACTGCTAGGATAGAGAACAGAGTAAAGCTCAGTAGTCAATTCTCTCCTACCGCCTGTGGGATCCCAAGATCAAACTCAGTTTATCAGGCCTGTACACAAGCATCTCTACCTGCTGAGCCGTCTCACTGACCCTCAGACTAATCCATTTTTAAATGATCTGTGTTGTAAGAGGTTTCTGGCCAGATTTCCCAACCTTAGCCCAGAGGTTCAGACTCACTCGCAGCCCCACTGCCGCTTTACTCCAAACAAACACACAAAAGCTTATATTCGTTTCATGCTGATCCACCTAGGGCCCAGACTTATAACTTGCTAACTCCTTCATCTTAACTCAACCCATAATTCCTGTTTTGTTCACCCATGAGGCTCGGTACCTTTTCCCAGCAGCATTTCAACTTCTTTCCTCTGCATCTCCTGGCATCTCTGTGGCGTGTCTCATCTCATCTCACTGGCCATTCTCCGGCATCTCTGCTCTGCCAGTTCCAGAGTTTTCTTAGTTTGGTAGCCCTGCCCACACTTCCTGTCTGCCTTTGGCTAGTCAGCAATTTTATTAAGCCAGTAGGCAGGACAATTATTTACAATGTAACATCATAATTCCACTACAGATCTGGAATAAGAATTATAGACAAGTACCCTGTGGTACCAGTTATAGTTTTGTCACTATTCCTCAGCTTGCACAGTGCCTTCACTACTGGAGTAAGGGTAGAGACTGTATCTGTGGTGTTCAGTGTCATTTCCTCCTTTTTAATAAGCATTCAATAAATACTTCCTGGATAAAGAGAAAGATTGTATTCCAAAAGACAGTCTTATTGATTTTCCCCTAATGTTCACACCATGTTTCCCTTTCATTTTATTTATTGTATGGGTGTACACTGGTGGAGGATGTAGCACATGTGGAGGTCAGTGTCATTCCTCAGGTGCTTTCCACCTGTTGTTTAAGACAGGGTCTCTCATCAGCCTGAAACTTCACTGAATAGTCTGAGCTGGCTCTACTGGTCCATTATAGATTCACCTGTCTCTGCTCCCTGTCTTGCCATTGCTGTAATTACAAATGCACACCATGGTGCCTGGCTTTTACATGGGTTCTGGGTTTCCAGATTCATGTCCTCATGCTTATGAGGCTGAATCATCTCCATAGCCCTCTCTTTGACTTTAGTATTTGACTCCCGAGCCTGTAATAATTGTTTTGGTTTTCTCTCAGTGAGTAGGAACTTGAGTCTCCTGGAAATTTACAGGTGATAATATTTTCAGATCTTAAATGAATTTACCCTCATTTTGCTTAGACGATTTGTATGGAACTTCTTCCGCCTGGAGAATGAGCATCTAAATAACTGTGGTGAATTCCGTGCCGTGCGGGACATCTCTGTGGCCCCACTGAATGCAGATGACCAGACACTCCTTGAGCAGATGATGGACCAGGATGATGGGGTGCGAAACCGCCAGAAGAATCGGTCATGGAAGTACAATCAGAGCATATCCCTGCGCCGGCCTCGCCTCGCATCCCAGTATGTATAGCCTCACTTCTGAGTACTCCTTTGGTCTTTAGGATCGGATAATATTAGCTAAGAAGTTCCTAGACTGACAGATGAAATTGCTGATATTTGGTCATGCTTCTTCAGTCAGTAGTAGTAGCAAACCACCCCAAATGATCAACTTCTGGAATGTCTTCATGAGAACATCAGATAAATGTCAGAGTATTACCTACTAATGGAAAAGAACATAGGAAAAAATTGTTGGAAAACGACTCATTTGATTCTTGAATATATACAGATAGCCTTTGAGTTAATTTAGAAATCCTATCATTTGTGTAACCTTGACCAAATTCCTGAGTTCCCTGCTACTGCTCTTCTGTACATTGGAATGTAGGAATTCAAAGGGAGATTAAGAGTAAATTCATCAGGCATGGTGGCACCCGCCTTTGCCTTTAATTCCAGTACTTGGGACGCAAAGGCAAATGGATCTCTGTGAGATCTTATTGGTCATTTTCTAGTAAGCATAGAACATCTGGTGACTGCATTGAAATTTATCAAGAACAAATAGCAAAGTAGACTGGAATGAAAGAGACTTAAGTTGAACAGTTTTTCTGAAGATAAGGGCGTGTTTAGATATGAAGGGTTGAAAGGAAAAGCATGTGTCCATAACTACAGTGAAGATGTAACTGGGTGTACTCACCTGAACTGTCAGAGACTGACGGCATGTACACATTAGAAGCAGAAGGGTCAGTTGATGCTTGGCTGAAGAAAATAAAGTGCTGAGGCTGGCTAGAGCTCCGGGCTGTGAAGATCTCAGAGCTACCAGCAGAGGGCACTCTAGACACGCTCTTTCTGTTTCAGAATTGAGTCTCTTTGGCACCACACTGTCTTCCTTTCAGGTGTCTAATGGGAAAGTAGATGGCAACCAGAGGACAATATTTAGAGGAACAGGTTTATGCTAGAAAAAGTGCAGGTGATCTAGAGTGAGACTCAGTCTGAGTTCTGACATTCTGATTCATGCAGCCATAGCATATCCTTCGCCTTCCAAATGTCAGCTGCCCCGTCTGCCACGTGGTAATAACGGTCTCCTTTCACAGATACTACCCTCACACTTGTCCTAAGGGAGTTGCAGGACATTTTCCTGTTACTTAATCCTTCTTTTATACAGTACAAGAAACTCCACACAGATGGCTAAGTAACCGATCAGTTTGTGCTGTTTGGCCATCAGCAGTGCTAACAGTCAGTACTCAGATGCTGACCTTTGTTTTTGAGTGCTACTCTGGTGTTAAACAGCACCTGTTGTCCCTGCCTGCCCACCTTCTGCAGTAGATGGTTTCTGTTTAGGATGCATGCTTGATGGTGGTAAGAGTGGACCCACTCCCAGCACTGTATGTGATCAGTTACATGTCCATTTTCCTCTGATTACCCTAGATCCAAGGCTCGAGACACTAAGGTATTGATAGAAGACACAGATGATGAAGCTAACACTTGAATTCTCTGAAGTCTAGATTAACATCCTTCGTTTCCTACTCCACAATCCTTCCCTTGACCAACGCAACCTCCAGCACCTTTTTCCAGCTGAGAACAGAAGAAAACAGAACACGTTCCCGGGCTCTTCAGATCGGGTCCTATGGACTCCGAGCAAGCTCACTGTGTTTCTTTTCTTTTCTTCTGGTTTAATCTTCATTTTCTATTTTTAAAATAAATACTTCATTTTGCCAATCAGAGGATGTTTTAAGGAACAAAAACCTAATATCTTATGGATTGTTTACAATCACAAAGACACAGATGCCCATCAGGATGGAGAACAAGCATTAGGAGGAGGCCTCTGATGGACGGCATGGACATAACTCAGCTTCTGCCTGGGCCGGCTTTGACTGTTTGAAGCCGGACACTGGTTTTTAAATTTTCTGTCAGTTTCTGTGGAGTCTCTGCCTCCCTTCCTTCCTGCCAGCGGAGAGACCCTGGCAGCCCTGGCAGGGAAGGGGCAGCTTAAGCAGCACCTTCTCCACGAAGCTGCTTTTTAATTTGACGTGGGTTTTCTCATTTGGGGAGGGCTTTGAGTGGGTGGGGGATATGATGTATTCATTACGTATGGTCTTCTCATTATTTATGAAACTTAACCATAAATGAATGATACTACTCCTGTGAAGGGAGGCAGGAGAAACTAAGGTTGGATGGCATTTGGGAGGGTCAAGCCCACATACCTCTTTCAGGAAACAACTTGTACCAGTTTGACTTTTCCCCTTTCGTTTGAATTCAAGCCAAAGTCTTATTGCTAAAGCTTAAGTTGCTGCTCTAGGTCGTCACTGAGCGTCACTGTCCTGACCTCACACCCACTTGCTTCCACGGTAGACATTCAGATGGAAGGTTCTGACGGTTGTGTCTTCAGGACACATTCACCCATATCCCAGTCACAACAGGGAAGCTCTGCCACGTGCTTCTGCGTGTACAAGTGTAGTCTAAGTCTTCGTGACTGAATGGAAAGACAGGCCTGTTTCAGCTTCTTCACGCCGTTACTAAATGTCTGCCCTTCCAGCATCTACGTTAGCCAGAATTTGATCAAAGTAAGTCTTTTGTGGGGGGCTATACTTTTAAGAATGTAAAACAGATCCTCCATCCTTCAAATTACATTGACAAAGAAGACCTTGGCAGCCACTTAAGCCAACAGTATTAAAAGGTGAATTTTATGACTTCCCACGATAGAAACCTGCTTTTAGATTTGGGGCCTCTAAATCTGGCCATACTTTTAAAACTATATTTTTTAGAAATTTCAGGCTATAAATACCAATTTTACTTCTTTATCTCATCCCGTCTCCCTAAATTCTCTAGAGAAACCTAAAAACACACAATATTTGACTTTCTTGAAAACGGTTGCTATCAGATTTAATATTTGGACTACGAGTATAGATCATCGGTAGTAGTGATTGCTTAGCATTCTTGAGACCTTGGGAAAAACATTATTTAATAAAATTAATATAAATATCAGAAAAACGTCAAGTCTGCATTAATGCCCCACCCTCAGATCTAGATGAAAGTCCCACCCAGGAGACTCCTCCGAGTCTGTTCCCTTACACCCTCTTTCAGACTAACTTTAAACAGAAACAGTGAGTGGGAAGACAGCAAGCAGTGTGTTTAAACACTTGGCTTCTGCCTGCCCTTCAGTTCTCGTTTCTGTCTCAGCCTCTCCTGATATCAGGACTTCTGCTCGGGACAGTTCCCGCACTACTAAAATTCTGCCAGTGAACTCATCAGCCTCCTTTAGAGTTCCTTTAATGTTTATTCTGACAAGGCTCTAATTTTCTCTCCTTTCTGAATTGAGAGTTTAACACATACACACACACACCCGAAAGCGCATACAGTATTTATAGATTGTTGCTTTTTGTGTTTTGCCAAGTATGTCCCTTGCCTCAAAACTAAAGAACAAACATTTTATTTAAAAAAAAAAACAAATTTTAAATAAATTATATGCTTTATAATAATCAGTGGTAACAATTTAGAGACCTTGGTAGATTAACGGTTGCATTATTTCTATTTTTTTCTATTTCTATTTTTTTTCCTAATTTTTGGGTGTTTGTACTTTAAAGCAGGTGGTAGAATTTACTGGTCTCTGAGGTAACAGCAGCATTTATTAAGAATAATTATATAGAAAAGTCCAGTGACCAGTCATTTCTTCTACAAATAAAATCAGTGGTACTGTGTATCCAGAGCCATATTAATCATTGGCTTCCTTTGTGAGTCTATAATGGCGACACACGTACTTCACACAGTTGACGTCTGCTGTTCCAACTCCTTGATGTTTCTATACCAGTTAACAATGGCCGGTTTGGTCTTTTTCCAGCTGTTAGGATTCCAGGCCTTGATCAGTATTATTTCTTTCACAAATAATGCAGTGATGGAGTATGTTCCCTTTCTGATGTTTTTCCTGTTGACTACTCAAAAGCAAGGCTTACATGCTATCCAGCTACCACTGCAGATGCCACGGGACTTATTTACACACTCCAGCTTCATCTCCCCTAGTTCTAAAGAGATTACTTCATCCAAAGAATTTGGGAAACAAAGATTCATTTTAGTTTTTTCCTCTCCTCGATTTCATCTGCCTGAGGCACTATGAACAATTGTCCTGCAAATGTTCACTTGGGTGATCCTGTACCCTGAAACTCCTATTGGAAATCCTAGAAGTAAACCCAGACCACAGTCATGTTACAGACTAACTCTTAATTTTAATTTTATTTGAAAAGGACTCTATTTTTAATTGCACTTAAAATACCCCCAAAAGGAATGAAATAGAGAATAAAGTCTGTTTTTCATTTTATCCCATCTAGGAAGCACTGGAGTACAGAGAGATAGTAGAGGTCTGTTCTTAGCAAATGAACGTCTACTCCGGAAGCTCTGCCCTGACAGTGGATCACTGATGATGTCCTCTCATACAGAGACAGTGGCATCATCAGAGATGACGTCATCACGTGTCCTGTAGGCTGTCTCTCTCCAGCACCCTATTACTAGTCTGCTTAGACGAGAAACTGTTTAACTTTAGATTTGGGACACAGTGTAAAAGAATGCCACTAACTCAGCTAGAACCTGGATGAACTCTTCTTAGAAGAGTCCCCACCTCCTAGGAGCCATGACTCCCCCTCACTCTAAATGACAGCTCGATTTTCCTGATGCACTTGTTCATAAGTGGTATCTTTCCAACATGATTCGCTGGTTTCTGAACAGATGAACCTGAAGCAGGACGAGTAGAACGGAGGCACTTTAGCTCTGAGTTAGAGGGTGATGACAGAGAGAACCTGGGCCTTGGCAGCCAGAATCCAGCACTAGGAAAAATCACATGACCGATGACTCCATGTCACTTTGCATCATTAAACAATAGTTCTTTATACCCACATTAATTTTTTTAGGCAGTAGCTACAGAGATTTCTTATTCTAAGAAAAACGAATTTAGAAATAACACTTATCTGTGGCATTATTATATTAAACCCCTGGGATTCTCTGAAATGATCACACCATTTCATAAATATGTTTTAGGTTGTTATTCTTTTACTAATTTAATAAATTTGCCTCCCTCCTGATAGATACTTCTTACTCTAAACAGTGTGCTCTGGTGTCTAAAACTAAGATAACTTCTTAGACTGAAAGTTGATCATGTGGAATCTCGATCTCCCTCAACTACAGAAACCACACTTTAGTCTATTAAGCCAAGGTCATCATTGACCAGTGTCATAGTGAAAATAGAAATCCAGAGTGAACTTTGAAAACAGTGATCTGTTTTCTACTTGGTCTAATCGGTTTTTATGGTCATTCATTTAAACATGGATTTCTGTGTTTCCAATACCAGTCATGATATTAAATCTTAAAGCTCCCAACCTGCCTATGCCTATTTCAAGTTTATATAATGTCAGAACACGTTGTTAAGTGGAATCGAGCTGATTGTATTGTAGCATCAGTGAGACAAATCAACCTTCTAGGCAGCACTAACCACACCCTACTCAATAAATATCAAAAAAAGATGTGAAAGAGCTGAAGTTAGACAGTACAGATGTTTGCCTGATGGAGAAGAGGTGCTGATGGGCGTGACCCCTGATGCCTTTCTCACATGAACTTTCAAAACCAATACTGAGTTACCCCCTAGAAACGACCTTCAGGATATATTTCCTATGGTGGATGAGGAAGTGAAGGGGGACAAGATGAGTTTTCCCTAAAGTGGGGAGAATCATATCAATCTACAACTGGATATGTTTCCTTGTAGCAAACCTTCGGTTTATTTGATTAAACCAATGCCAGCTTCAGCTTTTTTGTATGGTGCCATCCACCTACAGAGGACAATCAAATGACCTATTGTTTGCCTTGGATTCAGTGTCTATTGATCGAGTCTCATCTTATGTACCTTTGAATTAATTTCTACTTGACGCCTGTCCATGTGAACACAAGTCAGGGCAGCTGCTGGCTCTGAGGAATGGATGTGGACTTGTGAGAAAGGGCAGGGTCCTGCCTCACTGTCTCTCAAATGCTATCCCTAAAGTTCCTGGCTGCACTTCTCCCAGCATCCTTAGCAACACTAGTGTGCTGTGGATGGGGAGAGGCATGTGTGTGACATTGTTACTATTTTGAGCTGTCAAGGTAAAATTTTAAGCCACTCCTATTTCAGTAGCAAAAAGAACAGAACCCTGGAAGCTTTATTACATTGTGAAGATTGATTTTGTGGGGTTTCTGGGTTCACACAGAAGCTTGTATCAACGAAGAGTAGGAGGGAAATCGGGTGAAACGTGTTATTTTTTCTTTCAAACCCTCTCCCTCCACTGTGCTTCACACACACGCACACACGCCCCTTCTCCACACCGTGTTGGTCAGATGATGCTGTCCTGTGACTCCCTGAGCTGTAGTTGTCAAGAGTAACTATGGATTGTGATTAGTCCTCTGTGGGTGATTCTCGCCCACTCGCCCCTTACTTTCTTCCTCCTCCTCTCCACTCTGGTGAATGGAAAAGGTGATGTCAAAGAATCAGTGCTTGCTTGGACTCACGTCGTATCTGTGACTATGCTATTAGCTGTCTCCTTTTTCCTTCTTACATGGGTAGAATTCTTATGACCTGTGGAGTTCCCTTCTGGATAAGTAGGTTAAATGCACAACGTGGTACTGTTCTATAGTTTCTAGATGGTGTAAAAAGCAAAAAGTTAATGTGCTTATGTGTTTTTAAAAGAAAAGTGATTGGTTACAAAACTCTGGCCTTTTTCATTATTACAAGCTCTGTTTTCCAACAGTTTTCTGGTTTGTCGCTGGTGGGCGCTTTGTGTCACTGTGTACTTTCTCTCTGGGTGTCTTAATACATAGACCTAACACAAACGGCTTACAGTGGTGAATTAGAAAAACACAACTTTACTAAGAAGCAACTTTATAAAAAAGCCAGGCATTGTGGGCTAGGTCTGTAACTCCCAGCACTCTGGAGGCTGAGGCAGGAGAATTGCTATGAGTTTGAGGCAGGCCCTGGCTTCATAATAACTTCCAGGCCATCTGGGCTGGGGCGGGGGAGACCCTGTCCCCAAAACTAAAATAATCTTAAATGGCTTTTTTTTTCTAAAACAATAGAATTGATCCAGCAAGTTTTGCTTTTTGTTTTTACACAAAGAATCTCAAATATTAAGTGAGACACTCTGTATAATTGCCTACTGGAGAGCAGTGCCCTTGCTGCCTCCAAGGCCAAGTCCAAGGCGGGAACACATCTTCCTGCTGGGTCCTGTGGATTAGTTCTGGTGCCTGACTAGGGAAAGTTACAAAATTAACCACCCCTGAGAGGAATGCATACAAAATGAAAAGAGGGAAATGATGTGCCGACTGAGCAGTAAAACCTTTGCCTTTCATGCTGGTGTCCCTCCATCGTCCTGTTTCTCTGCAGGCTGAGAAGCGTATAGCAATGAGGTTTCCAAGCTGTTGGGCTAGGCTGTAATGCAGATGGATGAGTGGAGGTTCACATCCCTTCCATGTAGCCCAGCCCTTGTGTGCCTGTGGTCTCCATGCTTGCCAAATACATAGCACTGTGGCTACCTGGGAACCAATGAGCATTTTTAATTTTAATGAAGACCCAGAGCAGATGGCTCTGTAATCTTAAATAATTCCAGGATCCCAGTCACTCTTTTTACCATTGCAGACACATCCAAAACCCTTGGACTTTCAATCATCTGTATCTTTTTCTATTTTTTTTTAATTAAACCTTTTTTTAAAAAAAAGATTATGAGAATAATAGTCAAGCTATCCTCCTGACTCACTTTCCAGCTTCCCACTTTTCCCCACAGGCAGGCATTGTGTAGTTCTTGTATTTTTAAGGATTTGCACATTTACTGAGTCCCTGCCATGTCCTCAGTAGACATTACTTGGCTTTCACTCAAGTTGGTTTCCTTAATTTTATGAACTGGTAAAAGTTACTTTTATGAAACCATTAGAAAAATAAGCCAGACTCCTGCATGTCTGTACCCAGAATAAGCTGGATTTTCTCTACCAGATCACAGGGGCTCTTTATCTTGTCCCGGGCAATCGGTAAAATCTAGTCTGGATACTTTTCATCCCTTAGGGAACTGTGGGATAGAGCAGGATGGCAGTCAAGATGCTCCACTTACCATCTCCCTACAGACATCGAAAGTTCCTGCACCCAAAACACTACACTCTGGACAGCCAAGGAAATCCAGTGAGAGGCCACAAAATTTGCCCTTGCCACCACACCCCTGTTCTACTAAAGACAGCCCAGCAGAGGCATCTCACAATTTACTGAAGGTTCCCCTCCTTAGTTAATTCCCATTAAGTCTAGGCCTTGGACTAGCTTTACCAAGCTTTCCATGGTAAAATCAGGGATAACGTGACTTACTGTGAGCAGGAGAAAGATGTTAGAACCTTCCCCCAGCCTCAGGCACTTCAGCTATTAGCAGGTGCTCACAAGTGTTTAAAACTATCCTGATACCAACCAGAAAGATACCTACACCCCAGTAGGATAGATCCGTGTTGGTCTGCTCATTGCCAGCTGTGGTGTGGGCTCTGATGCCCCTCCCCAGACTGTACAGGTCTCCATGGTCATGTAACTAAGTTGTAACCAAACTATCATTAGTCTAAGAGGTCAAGAGCAGTGTAGTGTGTTTCAACTGCCTATTTACTGAGGCCATGATAAGCACAAGACATCGCTTGGGAGCTCTGCTGACAGATGAAACCCCATTCCCAGGTCCAGCCTTGCACAGACCTTGGAAAGCTTCTGTAGCAAGAGAATATATATAACTCCGGTCTGCTGGCCTACTATTGCAGCTAACATCACCCATGGCTGGTTGCAGGAAATCGTGGGCCACAAATCCCCAGCGAGAGGCAGTCTATAGCTGTGTGGTTCTTGGTCCTACCCCATTTTGTGTTGATCTTGATGGGCTGTTTGTTCGGATTACATTTAGTATCAGTAGCGGCCACAGTTATGATGTCGGAATCAGGGTTAACTCATCTGTGGTGAATCTACCTGTAGTTGCACAGAATCTCACAGTGCCTAACCACATTGTGGGAAGTCTGGGAAAAGGATGCAGGCCTACTTCAAACCCAGGGAGAAGTTTGAGAAGGCAGACTGCTGTTGCTAAGTAGTCTTCTGGTTCTTTCTCAGCAACACACCAAGAGTAAGTATATCTGGATAAATCAGCACAGACTACCCTCTATATTGAAACAATCTGTGCCCTAACAACTGATTCCTTGCAAATTAGAACCTAGGCAACAACCAGCCAGTGTGGGAACAGTGACTGTAGACAGCTTGGAAGTTCAGGAAAGACATGCTCAAACAAAGCCAGAAGAGGAACAATGGAACACGTACCTAGTAAATACCTACTCCTTCAGTATGCAGATGACCCCAGCTTTCTCAGCCTGGCTCCTGGTTGCTTCTAATTGCTGCTGTTTTCCCAAGCCTGCCTCAAATACCCTCTTCTCCTAACCAGCTGTATCCCATCCAGGTTAGGATTAAAAGCATGAGCTACCCTCTTTGGTAGTCAGCCTTGAACTCACAGAAACACAGATCTCTCTCTCTAGAGTTATGGGATTAAACTCCCGGATTTCCCTGTGCTGGGATTAAAGGTGTGTGCCGTTGAAGCCCAGCTGTTTGGCCTTGTACTCAAAGATCCAGAACTCCCTGATCTACCTCTGCCTAGTTTTTGACTGTGGGTTGATGTCTTGATATTCCAGGTTTTATTAAATATGTAACGTCACCACACAGACCCTCCCCCCAGCCAGGGGAAAGGGCTTTGATTTGCTGGTATCTGCAACTGCAGGTGGTGGTCTCTCACTGGTCTAGGTCACCTTGTGTCCAGAGTCCACCCTTGTCAAGGCCCCAGGCAGACCTCGGGTTGGCTTATGTGGAAGTACTTAGGAGCACATGTCTCAAGGCACCAGTTATCACCAGTTTGTACTGACTGAGGCCAAGCTGCTCTCCAGGCCCTTTAGAGTTCATACATTCTGCAATGAGAAGCAGATGAAAATTAAAATATCAGTATATTTGTGTGCAGCCACTAAACAGACAGAAAAACATCAACTAACCAGTCTCTTAGCAACAACCTCAGCCTTGGGAATGCCAGACCAGAAAATTCAAAGGTTTTCTCTTTTAGAAACTCTTCCCTGGGGCTGGAGAGATAGCTCAGCGGTTAAGAGCACTGTCTGCTCTTCCAGAGGACCAGGGTTCAATTTCCAGCACCCACATGGCAGCTAACAACTGTCTGTAGTTCCAGTTCCAGGCAAAACACCAAATAAACAAAGTTTTTTTATAAAAAAAAAAAAAAAAAAAAAGAAACTCCTCCCTAAGAATTCCTCTCCCCTTTCCTTTCCTGAGCTTTTCACCTTTCTATAATTCTTCTTGATAAAGCTTACTTCCACTTTCCACACTTTGGTTGAGTGTCTGCATCTTTGATCTTTATTGATGGCACACAATGAACTCAGAGCCAGTGCCCCAATCAATCTTTGGGGACTGTTGATATCCATCACCCAAGCTCCCTGGATCATGAGTCAGAGGTCCTCAGGGTCCTAATGCTGCAATCCTTTAGTGTGGCTCCTTGCGCTGGGTGACCCCCAACCATAAAATTATTTTCTTGCTACTTCAAAATTGTCAATTTGCTACTGTTAGGAGTTGTAATGTAAATATCTGTGTTTTCTGGTGGTCTTAGGCTACCCCTGTGAAAAGGTCATCCAACCCTATCCCCACCTCAGAGATTGCAACCTACAGGTTGAGAACTATTGACCTAGGCTATGGACAGTCCTATCACACTCTAACTCTGTGCCTGTAATTTATAAAACAATCCTCAAAAAAATTAAAACAAAAGTAATATAATACCCCTGACAAAAGTCAGGCATGCATAGCAATGCATGGTTGTAATCCCAGATCCTCTTCAGGCTGAAGCAGGAGGATTGTGGGTTTGAGATCAGCTGGGAGACACAGCAATACCTGGTTTCAAAACACAACACATACACTCAGAAATCAGTAATAAAAACTTGAGAAATAACATCAAATGCATGGAACCTGAACTCAGTCCTCACATTAAAAAGCCAGGTGTGAAAGACATTTATAACCCTAGTGCTGGGTAGAGACAAAAAGATCTCTGGGCCTTACTAGCCAGTCAGCCTAGCTTAATCTCTAAACTCCAGGCTAATGGGAGACCCTGTCTTAAAGAGTGATGATGGCCATGAGGAATAATATCTAAGGATGTCCTCTAGTTTCCACAAGCACACACACACATACACACACTGGCGCATGTGCACAAACATGAAAATAAAACTGGGTAGTGGTGGCAAACTCCTTTGATCCCAACACCAGGGAGGCAGAGACAGGCAGATGTCTGAGTTCGAGGCCAGTCTAATCTATATAGTGAGTTCCAGAACAGCCAAAACTACATGGTAAGACCCTGTCTCCAAGGAAAAAAAAAAAAGCAAATTAAATAAATAAAAATAAAAACAAATGGGGTGGAGAGAGAACTCATTGGTTAAGAACATTTGCTGTTCTTAGAGGGCCTAGAATGTGTTCCCATCACCCACATGATGGCTCACAAGCAACCATAGACACATATTTGGTATATATACATACATGCAAACAAAACACCCATAAACATAAAATGAAAATAAATAATTCTTAAAAATAATAATTTTAAAATTAAAATAGACATTCAATTGATGCCACAGAAACATAAAAGGTCATTAGAGATTGTCATGAACAGCTTATGCCAATGAATGTAAAAAGAAATGGGGGAGTGTAAAGAGATGGCTCAGTGATTAAGAGCACTAATAGCTTTTCCAAAGAACCCAGGTTCAATTCCAAGCACCTCACATGGCAACTCAAAACTGTAACTTCAGTTCCAGGGGTTCCGACACATTTACACAGACATATTAATATATATATTAAATGCAGAAATATATGTATATATATATATATATATGAAATGGAGAAATTCCTAGACATTTCCTAGATAAATTCCTAGAAACTCCTACACACCTCTCCTCTTCAAGACTGAATCATGATGAGGTAGAAAACATGAGCAAACCAATAAAAAATAATAAAGCTATATTAGTAATTAAAAGTCTTTCACCATAGAAAAGCCCAGGCCAGGCTAATTCATAGCTTCACTGATTAAAGAGGAACAAAAATCTTTGTTGGTGTTTGTTTCTTAAGACCGGGTGTGGTAGTTTGAAAGAAAAATGGTACCCAAAGATGGCACTGTTAGGAGGCATGGCCTTGTTCGAGTAGGTGTGGCCTTGTTGGAGGAAGTGTGTCGCTGTGGGGGTGGGCTTTGAGGTCTCCTATGCTCAAGCTACAACCAGTGTTGCCTGCAAGTCAAGATATCCGTACTATCTCTGTAGCACCACGTCTGCTTGCATGCTGCCGTGATGATACGGGACTAAACCTCTGAAGCTGTAAGCTGTCATCTCAACTAAATGTTTTTCTGTATAAGACTTGCTTATATGTGTGTATATAATGTATAACAGCATGCAGAGTCTATAAAAAGGGATTGATAGGTCCAACCAGCCTGGATATGGCTGCGAGAGTGTTTGATCTCCTGGCACAGACTCCATATACTACTACGATGGGCCCAAAAATCAGCTTTGCCGCACAAGAAGAGTGTCAGTGGGCCAAACTGACATTCACTGATGATAGCATAGAAGCACCATCTAGAGGCTTTCAGATTAAATGAGCATTGGACTAATATACTGAGGGCATACCTACAGTGCCAGATCAAAAGCAGGTGCCATGAGCATGAGGAACCTCTCTCAGGACATAATACATGCTTTAAATACGTGCTTTAAAAATAATACAAAATACATGCTTTAAATACATGCTTTTAAAAAAGGCTCAGATGTGGTACTATGCCTTCAAGAAAAGAAGGTCATGTGGAGTCTGAAGATCAGGAAGTGGACTCGAAGACCCGCTTATCTTTATTCCCTGTGGCTCTTCTTTCTCCTTTCTGTCTCTCTAATTCTGAGCTCTCGGGGTCCTAGAGCTAGACCAGAGGCAGGGAGTGGTTGGCGTTTTGACAGGGCAGCTGGCCTTGGCTGTTAGGAAGAAGTGGGCTGCCATTACACAGTGAGAGTAAGGAGGGTCTGCAGGGGGATTTCTGAATGGCAGTCTCCCATGGGGTATAAAGTGATATAACTGCCTGATAAGTGGGGTCCACCTTGTAATACAGAGACACCCTGAGAACAACCAAAGGTCTAAAGCTGCTAACACCACCTGAGAGTATCACACCAGAGACAAGAGCATGAGAAAGTGGTTGCAGAGGTGGCCTGGCCACCACTGGGGTAATAAATGCTTCTGATGTTAAGATGGCTGCCCAGACTGAGATGGTGTACTTAAGGAAGGAACCGCACCAGAAAAGTGGCATGTGGCATAAGCCTCTGAATCATCAGTGAAACTGGGTAAAAAGGGAGATTGGTAGATGAGATGGAGGCGTTGGCTCCCCACTTCTCACCGCTAGGATGCTGAAGGGTAAACACACATCAGATCTGTATTAATGAACCCTTCCTAGGAACCCTATAGTCTGGGATCAATGAGAGGACTCAGGAAATAAAGATGCCCCTCACGTGTCATCTTCAATATAGGCAAGAAAAATCCAGGATCCCGAAAACAGGAAGCAGGAGGTGACCCGGAGGACGTATTCTTAATAATGGTTCAGTGTGAGAGACCATAGTAATCAGAGCGTATTCAGCACTGAAATTCCCGGAATTAGGGAAAAGCTTCAAACAAGCAATGAAAGAATCTCTCAGGCTGGTTTGTGGAAATGGAGGTAGATGGCATCAATCCAAGTGCTGTGGAGACATCACGCTGAGCAATATGACCACGTAGCTGCCAGTGAGACACAGGCTGCATAACCTGAGGCATTCTGAGCGGGACCAGTCCCCGGTGGATTGGCTTACCATCAGAGACATTTGATCATCACCAATGGAGGTTGCCATGGATACCACCAGCTGGAGGACTATGGAGGAAGAACAGGCACTGATGAGGGAACTAGATAAAGGGAAAGCAATGTATAATGCCCGGTTGACTAGGTCTCGTGAGATTGGCCTTGAGATGGACATGGAGTCCTGGTGGTTCTTCTGAACCATTTGGTAGGGTAAGACTCATAAATATGAAGTTGGCAAGCCTTTGGCAGATCTAAGTGACTTAAAGCAGCATATGTCCATCAAGTGTGAGAACAGCCAAGAGGAGCAAAAAGAAAGATCTTTCTGGATTACTCAAAGGCAAGTGTGCAAGAATTGCATCAAGCTCAAATTCTTGAAGGAAAACCAAAATGGACAGAAAGCCCAATTTGGTGCTAACAGACTACAGGAAGGCTTTCAAGCCAGCACGGAAACATCTATAGTTAAATAATGCAGGTACAGAAGAAGATCAAACACATCACGGCGGTTGGCAATTATCTTCCCCCAAACAAAGCAGGGAGCCTTTGCTTCTTGCACTATACTAGGCTATGCTAGGAGATGGTTTGCCAGCAAAGGCTGCCCCCAGAGGCCAGGTGTGGTAAATGAAGGGGCAACAGCATCAGCTACAACCACAGTGCTAACCAGAAGTTCTCTGACTCAGGGAACCAGTCTGAGCAGCAGGTGCAGCATGAGCGGGTAGGGCCTCATGAGATTTGGAAACCCATTAGAGATGAAGGAGCAAGCATGGCCAGTTAATTCAGAAGGGTGTGAAAGCCAGGTGTTACCGTGGCATTCTTGGGAGAGTGATGGCGGTGTAAGGTACAGGTGATACCCATCAAGGTGATTAGGAAAAGTTTGCAACAGTATGGTCCTGTTAATCTTAACAAGCGAACAAGAACTTTGTGAAAATGGTAGCAGATGCTCCCAGGGGCACCAAAACTGTTAAGGATTCCCAAGCCAGGAAGTTGGTCCACAGAGGCCATAGAAACCCTTAAACAATAAGGTCTATTACAACTGCCATTGTCTGCATTCCAGAGATATACATGGGAAATTCATAGAGCTTTGGTTTCAGGACTTGGGGAAATAAATCGAGGACTGACTGGGCTGGACTTGTGTCTTCTACATCATTGTAGTGCTGAAGCATGCTGCTGAGGATGCTGAGGAGAATTAAGGCGGAGTCCTCCATCACTGCGAGTCCTGCACGCTCCTTGATGGAAGTACTAGGCAAGATATACCAGCTAGTGGAATTTTGGCAAGAGTGGTTATGAATTGCACCACCTTTCTGATTGGACATAAGGCCCACTCTGCAGGATACTGGAAACTTAGACGAAACACCAGAGAAGACACACCCCAGTGGAGAAGCAACTACCATTGCTTTGTTAAATGATGTACCCGCTAAGGTGCTTCCTCACATTTATATTTACAGTCATGGCTATGACTGCAGTCCATGTCCATGTTGATATTCTTCTGCTTCCCAATTTTCATCCTTTTCCTGGCATGTTTTATAGCAGAGGGTGCCCTGAGACTTGCCAACAGCCATGTTCTGGAGACAGAAGGATTTATCACCGGTTACCAGAGGTTAGAGAATAATCAAACATCTATGTCACCTTCTCTAGGGCTCAGACATCTTTTCAGAAGAGAGGGGGAACTGACTGTGGCACAGGACCATCCTTCAAGCCAAACCATCCCTGTCCTCATGAGTTTATCTGTGCCTACTTAAAAAAAAAATCACTGATAGGCTTGCTCACTATCGATGTCCCCCATAGAAGTAGCTTTGGACTGACTCACATGACTATCCAGCCACTTTAAACCTGCTGTAACAATTCTGCAGTAATTGCACTTGGCCTCAGAGCTGGCTAGTAGTGTATGGGTGAGTAGACCCAGTGAGGAAGGCTCCATCTCTCTGGCTCTGGAGAGTCACTTATCCATGCTGGGTGCAGACCTTCTTGCATGGCTGCCTTAAGGCCATTCATACTGTTGCCTGAAACCCCTTGTCCATTGCTCTGTATGTAATTACACCTAATAGACTCATTGGTCCTTCAGAGGGCTCTCTAGCTGAAGGTACTTTGGTTTGTCTTTGGAGCTTTAGGAGGGGAGTAAACGTTGTTCAGCACCCCCCCCCCAAGGAAGGAATGCTAGCAACAGTTATGAAATAAACGTGTCAGGAATTTTTATCTAAGTCAATCACTAATGAGAGGTTCATTAAGTATTACAATTTGTTCAAAAATGGACCCAGCGTATTGAATATCAGAAATACTGAGAGAATTTATAAGCAAATGGAAGACTGTTAAAACAGGTATTCAGGGAGCAGTCTCACCAACCATAATTTGAATTATTATGGTAAAATAATTTCTATGACTTAGTTTTTTTTTTTTTGAAGTTTATTGAATTGTAAATTAGCAACCAGACCTGGTGGGTGCATTCCCATAATCCAGGCTAGTCCTGAGGCAGGAGAATGGCGAGTTCAAGTCCAGTCTAGGCAACTTAGCAAAACCCTGTCTCAAAGTAAAATTTTAAATTTTAAAAAGGAGCCGAGGATGTAGCTCAGCAGTAATGTTTGTCTAATATACATGGTGCCCCGGGCTTGCTACCCAGCTCACATGAGCCAGTAAAAGCTGTCTGTAAAAACGCACTTTGACAGCACTCAAAAATCTCTCCAGTTCATTCCACAGTCTTTCATTATTTCCCCCTATATTTCAGTGGATGGTTGACCCTTCACCCAAAAGTATGTATTCAATTATAAGGAGGAAGTTCTACAGGCTGGCTTCCAGAGAAGCTGCCTCACAAGCACAGAAGCCTGGGTTCAATCCCAAACACTGCGTGAAGCCAGGCATAGCGGCACACCACACCTGTAACCTGAGCACTTGATTAGAAGGTCAGTGCTATCCTGGGCTAATTGGATAGGCTGAACAGATACTTAGAAGCCAGCCCTGGATAGATGAGGCCCTGTCATTTTAAGCTTTGTTCTTGATAACCTTGAGAGAGATCCTTTTCATCTGTAACCAGTTAGTCAAAGAGGCAGGCAGGACCATCCCTGGAAGGGGCAGGATCATCACAGAAAGTCACTCATCTTAAAAATACATATTAGCAATAGCAAAACTAACAAGAGAATATTGCAGAATCAGTCAAATGTGACTTCCTAAACAGGCCTCCCTCCACCCACACTGCTGTATCTCAGCTGGGCTCAGATCCCGGTGAAGCATCTCTTCCCTGCTGGCTATCCTCCTTCGTTTCTCCCCAGGAAGTAGTTGGTGACCTCATTTCCATTGTCTCAATACTCAGTGTTGCATCCGAGCGGCGACCCTGATGAACACATCCCCATCCTGTGAGAGCGGCAGCGGTCTGGCTTGGCTGGGTGCAAGTGTCCATGGGACTAATGCCTAACTGGACAATGACGTCACAAGATGTGGTGGCCTGGTGATGGCTTCAAATGAGATAATCCAAACAGGGACTGGGGCCCAAGTAAATAGCTCTGCTCCTGTGTACCCGGAGCCCCCAGCTTACTCTGAGAAACCAATGGGACCCCAGATGTGATACCATCAATAAACACTTAAAAAAGCAAAACAGAGAGGAGGTGGTCAGGAGAGAATTATCCACCCCAAGATGGGGTAGTTTACATGTCTGTGATCTCAGACTACAGATAAAGCAAGAGTTCCAGGCTAGCTTCTGCTAGCCTGAGCTACAATTGACAGAGTCTCAAAAAACACAAACAGAAAATAAAAATTACAATAATAATCAGGATTTTCACCTCCGCTCTCCTGGGAGAGATCTTCCTACACTATTTAAAATGGAGGTGATCATTGGTCAAGGGTCAACTTGATAGTGACTGTAGTGTGACTGTGTGAACACATGGAGAAAATTAGCCACCCTGAGGGTTTCTGAAAACACCACTTACAAAGAGCAGGCATGCTCAGCCGCATAGCTTCAAAGCACAGTGGGTGACTTCATGTTGAAGCCAGTGCTAAGCAACAGGGCTGGAATAGCGGGAACACAGGTATTTAGATGGCTTTCACCTTGGGGCTCTGCAATGTGAGGCTGGGCCAGAGCCTGAGGAATGTCCCAGGGAGGCGGGAAGGGGCATCCCCAAACAAGGTGGAGAGCGACGGCTTGGGTTCTTCTCCTTCATGTGGCTTCCACATATTTTTTAAATTGTGAAAAAAAATACAGGTACACAAATATGTTACAATATAAATTAATACCCCATTCGCCTTTACAAAGTATCACCTTTGCATTGTGTGTGTGTGTGTGTGTGTGTCTTGAGAAGGATTAAAACCCAGAGGGCTGGAGAGATGGCTCAGAGGTTAAGAACATTGACTGTTCTTCCAGAGGTTCAGAGTTCAATTCCCAGCAACCACATGGTGGCTCACAACCATCTATGATAACATCTGGTACCTTCTTCTGTATACTGTATACATAATAAATAAATCTTTAAAGAAAAAAAAAGACAGAACCCAGAGCGCCCTTCTGAGGTCCCCTGAAGCCTCATCTCTGCCTGTAGAACTCTCTAGTCCTTCTGCCCAGTTCCCAGTCCCGTCTCTTCTCACACTGAGAATGACAATTTGATCTGTATTAATAATTGTCTCATTTTCCACAATAGCTGTACCCCGTGTACATTTGTTCAGTTTTGTGTATGTGGGGTCTGCAAATGCAGAGACTGGAGGTTGTTTCTGAGTGCCATCGCAATTGTTATTTGATTGGTTTGTTTTTGAGACTGAGTCTGTCTCTGAACTGGAACTCACCTATTGGCTACACAAGCTGTCCATCAAGCTTCCGTATCCTCTTGTCTCAACACTAGATTACCGGCCTGGACAGCCACTTCCTATATGGATTCTGAGGATCGAAGCTCAGGTCTTCTTGATCACATAGCAAGGACTTTGCCCATTTATTTAGCTTTTTATGGCTTTCAGCTTACTTTGTTCCACAAAGACGACAGTGAGACTCAGTTGTGTTTGCATGGTGACCATTGCTTGCTTACTTCCATTGCTATACAATATTTCATTTTATACTTATGCCAAAATTATCCTTTCTGTCACCAATGGACATCTGAGTTATTTCTGGTTATCTTGTAATAGGATTATTATCACTCTCGACATTCTTACAAATGGCTTCTGGTGTCAAGATTATTTCTAGATGGATTATCATTTTAGTTCATTTGTTTTTGAGATAGGGTCTTGCCATGTAGCCCAAGCTGACCTTGAATTGGAGATCCTCCTGTCTCAGCCTCCAGACACTGGTGTTACAACTATGTACAAACAAATCTGACTCTAAATGGATTACCCTTTTTTTCTTTTGCCCAAGATATGTTTCTTCAATTCTGTATATGTGACTAGTGTTGCTATTTAAGGAAATTACATTTTAATATTTATTTTATGATCATTTTGCTTCAGTTTTTCATGGGAAACAGTCATGTAAAGACAGAATTATGAGATTTTGTTTGTGTTCTAACAAATAAAGCTTGCTTAAAGATCAGAGGGCAGAGCCAGCCATTGGTTACCCATAGAGACCAGGCAGTGATGACACACATCTTTAGTCCCAGCACTTGGGAGAAGGAAGCAGGAAGATCAGGAGTTCAAGGCCACCCTGAGCTACATTAGATTGAACTAGTCTAAAAGAGAAACAGGTGGTGGTGGTACATGCCTTTAATCCCAGCACTAGGGCGGTGGAGACAGGATTATAAGGCAGGTAGAGACAGGAAGCCTCTCCCCCAATTCCATCTGAAGATTCAGCAAGGTAGGAAGTGACTGTGGCTGCTCCTCTGCTTCTCAGATCTTTCAGCTTTTACCTCAATATCTGACTCCGAGTTTTTATTAATAAGGCTAATTAGAATCACGCTTCAACACATCTTAATAGACCACAACAAATGACTGTGGCGGTTCCAAGTGTCCTCACTCAGTCTCTACCTTTGATGAGGCCACCGTGGAATACACCATGTTGGCTGTTGCATGAGGATTTGAGAAAGATATTTTTATCCTGTTTAGGCAGGCTCTAGTCAGCATAGTGTTGAATCCTGTCAAATACCTTTTTTAGCTTTCCCTGAAATAGTCTCGGCTTTACTGAACTGCTGGTGTGAGGATAATGCCAGCACAGTTTTACATAGTCTCTGCTATGTATCCAGCCAACTATAACATAGCAGAGGTCATTTTCTGTCTTTTCTCAAGGTCAAAGTATCACAATAACAAGTCACAGGCTGAGTCACTCTCTAAGGTTTTTCATTCCCCCTGAGTCCTTTGCTCATAGCTGAGAACACGGTCTAGCCTAAATGGCAGTAACTATAGCCTGACAGGCTAAGGGTCAAAGATCCTTTTCGTATGCTAATGCAGCCTCCTGTTGAGCTGGTGAGGCAGAGCATTTAAAATGCTTTCCTACAGAAACACCCTGGACTGACCCTTCGGACCCCACTCCAACTATAGGAACACCTGACTCACTCTTGAGGGAGGGGGGACAAAACTGGATTTGCCAGGAGTGGAGACTGATCCAAGCATTATTGGGTCAGTGGGACCATAGGACTGTCTGCTCCCTGCCCAGGGAGGGGATGGGGAGTTGCAGAGAAGAAAAAATGACCTGATGTGGTGGGAGGGGGAAGGAACCTTGAATAAGGATATACAGGGATGGAAAAAAAAAAATTCAGAGGGAAAGCTGAACACAAAGTAAATATATGTGTAGCAATCTTATTTGCATTGTCACCCTTGATAAGTCATGCTTATGATTTTTATCTTCTTTATAGTTATTGTTAACTTTTCAGCATTTTAAATTCATTTTACTGTTTTTTTTGATAAATACAAAATAAATAAATAAATAAATAAAAATAAATAAATAAATAAAATGCTTTCCTAATCTCAGTCATTTCCCTGTGATTAGGATTATGAAATCATAAAGTGCAGTGGAACTCCAACTCCGAAGCAGCTGCCTGGTACAGTCAGCGTGCATTCAGACAAGGTGAGAAGCTGCCAAGCCAGTGAGCTCTGGAGCTCACTGCAGAAGGTTCCTGTCCCAGTGAGCTCCTCACCTGCCAATCATGGGGAGCAGGTAAGAACCACACATCTGCTCTCCTTGGATTTTAGCTGCAGTCACTGTGGCATGGGAGAGCAGGCATGCGTGCATACGTGTGTGTGTATGTGTGTGTGTGTGTGTGTGTGTGTGTGTGTGTGTGTGTGTGTGTGTGTGTGTGCGTGCAGGGAGGTATAGTAAAACGTATGGTGGATGCTATCTGGGGGTACCCAGTGGCCACATTGCTGATTGCACCCCACTCTGTGATCTCTTCCAGCTTGTCTTTGTAGGTGTCTCTCATTATTGCCTCCTCTCCATCTCGATTTTCTTATCTAATAGCTGTTTCAGCAGGCTAGCTCAGAATTGGACTGTAAGGGCAACACCGCTGTCTATGATCAGTGGCCTTTGCGGAGGATGGGCTATGTGAGAAGACCTAGGCATGTCAGTCAGAAGCCTGAAGGCTGATCTTGGCCTTGACCCTACACACCTTTCTCAAAGTGTTTAGGGCAGGACTGGTTGTTCTGAGTGGATGCTCAAAGCCCCTCAAAGTAACCTAAGTCTACTTGGCAGGCAGCAGTCCTTAGGATGCTTGTTAAGTAGGGATTCCTCTTGTTTCCTTAGCTACCAAAACCATGTGGTCAGTGTTTCAATAGATAGTACTGGGCTGGATTTCAGGACATGAACAGGATGCTGTGGATGAGCATGGTGAGCACACCTGTAGTACTAGCGAGGAAGCAGCAGGGGCATTAAAAGCTCAAGGTCATTTTTTTTTTTTAAACTTTATTTATTTATTATTTATTTGCCTTGGTGTTTGCCTGGAACTGAAACTACAACAGTTGTTAGCTGCCATGTGGGTGCTGGGAATCGAACCTGGGTCCTCTGGAAGAGCAGACGGTGCTCTTAACCCCTGAGCCATCTCTCCAGCCCCTCAAGATCATTTTTTATACACACACACATATATATGAGTTTAAAAGGCCAACCCGGGCTACAAGAGACCCTTTCTCAAAAAACAAAAGAGAGGAGCAGACCCTTCCTTCCCATAACCCTGACACCTGTGAGTAGGGAGGCAGTGTGGTCAGGGTCTGGTGAGGATTCTGCTCCTGGATTACTTCTGCTCTCATTTGTCAGGGTCTCCAACATCTCTTCCTGTAAAGCTCCTCACCTCATTGTGGGGGCCCGTCCTTGTGACCTAATTACCTCCCAAGAACCTCATCTCCCAACACAGTCATTATAGGGATTAAGGCTTCAATATATGAATGGAGGTGTCCTCAGTGGCAGGATCCTTGAGTGACAGGACTGAAGCAAGCTTCTTTTTGAAGCTGAGGGAAGCCTGAACAAGGAGATAGAATCAGCCTCCACGAATGGGAAAACAAAATCTGCTCAACACTGTGGGATATGAGGGCAGCTGCCGAGGCCTGGGAGATCTGAGGCTGGAGGGACCTGTGTGCTTCGAATGTCGAGCACACTGGGACACAGATTCCTGGATCCCCTCCATCCCAAAGAATCATTCATAAAGCAGTCTTTTACCAGTGACCAGCCAGGCCACATGTGCCCTGGTCAGTCTCCTCCCTAGAACCCCGGGTCCTGGAAGGGCACAGAGGAGTCCAGTCTCACTGTCTCTGGCTCCTGCTGAAAAGATGTTTGAATGTCCTGCCAATAAGCCCTGCTGGGGCCAGCTGCCCCCTTCCCTCATCTTGTGCAAGTACAAGCTGGGGAAAGACAGGTTTCCAGTTGGGCAAGCTCCCTTAGTCTGTACAGTAGGACACTACAGAGGTGTCACACACACACACACACACACACACACACACACACACACACCTTATTTCTGCTTGACGGTTCTCCAGGCTTGTGAGCCGGAAGAATAATCTTTCTCATTTCTCTGTTCACAATGAAACCTGACTCACACCCTATGGGCTCCCTTGATGGTTTCAGAGCGCAGTGTTAAAGCTGGTGGGAGAGGGGCGGCAGCCTGCGCTTCGTCCAAGGTGAATGGAGGCTTCCGGAAGAGTTTCTTCTAGCTGCTCAAATGGATGAGGGGCTGTTTGTTTTACCAGGCGCTTTGACACCCCTGTCTATGCCGTGTACATGTTATTCTTTCTCAAACGCATCTTCCTACCGCTAGATACCCTCTGCTCATCCTGAGCCCCAGTTCCCAGTGACATCACTTCCCACACAACACCTTCCCCTCAGTCAGCTGTTCCTGCAAGCAGTCCACACCACCCTGTGCTAGACTCACCTGAAACTCCAACACAAAAGTGTGTATTCCTGTTCCTCCTGCTTCAACTTTGCTGGACCTCCTCCATAGCTCCTGTCATAGCACAGGAGTTCAACATTTCCATCTGTGGAAATGGCAGAATCAGGCTGAAGAGAAATATGAATGGCATAATGAAGCTTTACTGTTTTTTGTTTGTTTGTTTGTTTTTTTGTTTTTTTTTTTTTTTTTTTTTTTTTTTTTTTTTTTTTTTTTTTTTTTTTTTTTTTTTTTTTTTTTTTTTTTTTTTTTTTTTTTTTTTTTTTTTTTTTTTTTTTTTTTTTTTTTTTTTTTTTTTTTTTTTTTTTTTTTTTTTTGAGTCAGCTCTTGCTATGTAGCCCTAACAGTTCTGGTACTTGCTACATCTAGCCCAGGCTAGTCTCAAATTTGTGGCAATCTCTTAGCTGTAAGTTCCTGAGTGCTGGGATCATAGCATACCACGCCCACATGACAAGATGATTTAACACAGCCTTTTAAGAATGTGCTCTTTGGTATCTTTAGGATTAGAGGCCCCAACTCTTCCCCAAACTAATTAATGAGTAAACCCAAGGTGACTGAGGTGACTGCCTCTTAGAGGGCTGGAGGGAAGGCGGGGTTCCTTTAAACGCTAAACCTTCACTGAAACTGAGAAATGTGCTTTACAGATGGTTAACTTCTGCAGGAGGAAGAACAAGGTGCTCTGGGGGTGTGAGCTCAGAGAAGAATCCAGGCAGGACCTTGGAGCCAGATAAGACTGCATTCACATTCTAGCTACACCAGCTGTGTGGCCCAGAGCAGGTCAGTGTCTCTGTACCCAGAGTCCCACATTCCTGAGATAGAGGCACACTACACCATTCCCAGTTTGTAAAGATTTAAGAGAGCTTATGAAACACCTTAGCAGCCAGCAACTATCCTATGATGCTTTCTGTGGGCGACACAAAGGGACTAGCCTGTTTTCAGGGTTTACCTTGGACAGCAGGAATAAGGTGTGATAGATTGAATCCAGACCACCCGTTGGCAACATATTTTGGGCATCGAAAAAATTTACACCCCCCCTCGACAGATGATGATGATTCAGTTTTATTATATATATAATTTATATATATCATAAGACCCATAATATAAATATATATGATCAACTTGACTACATCTGGAATGAGCTATAATCCAGAAATGGAGGGCACACCTGTAATCCGGATTTGATCTGGATCTTGAGGAAGGAAGGCACACCTTTAATCTGGGCTATACCTTCTGGGAAGCTTACATAGGGACAATGGAAGAAGAATGGGATTGTTACTCTTCCCCTGCTTGCCCTTGTGTGGTCAGCAGTCATTCCCTCACTCGCACTAGAGCCCGCTTCTTTGGGATTCCAGCATAAACAGAAGACCACCAGCTAGACACCCAGCCTCGTGAGACTGAGCAGGTTCTGGATTCTTGTGCTTTCCATTCACAGCTAGCCATTGTTGGACTGCAGCCTGTAAGCCACTCTAATAGATATAGAGACAGACAGACAGACAGACAGACAGACAGATAGATAGATTCATTCTATAAGTTCTGTGACTCTAGAGAACCCTGACTAATACATGGTTTTGCCTGCTTGCATATCTGTGTACTACTTTATCTTCATGCTTAGTGCCCTCAGAATCCAGAAGATGGTGCCAGATCCCCTGGAACTAGAGTTACAGACAGGTGTAAACTGTCAAATGGGTGTTAGGAATCGAGCCCAGGTCCTCTGGAAGAGCAGCCAGTGCTCTTAGCCACTGAACCATCTTCCTGGCCCTGATTAGATGCTTTTGTTATTTGGTATTTAGAGACAAAGTCTGATGTATGGAAGGCTAATAGTAAATTGTCCATGTAACTGAGGAAGACCTCGACCTTGTGATCTTCCTGCTGCTGCTTTAAGTGTTAGGATTACAATTTTATAACCTCCACACTCAGTTTATGTGGTCCTAGGCATCAAACCCAGTAATGCTAAGTGAACATTCTACCAACTGAGCTAGATCCCAACCTGATTTGAAGCATTTGGTTTATTTATTTTTTTGACAGGGTCTCACTGTGTAGCACCAGCTGGTCTGGAACTCAGGTCTGTAAACCAGGCTGCCTAGAACTTAACAAAGATCCACCTGCCTCTGCCTCCCAAGTGCTGGGATTAAAGGTATGTACCACCACCACCCAATTATTTATTTATTTATTTATTTATTTATTTATTTATTTAAGTTTTTACTTTTATTTGTGTGTGTTTGTATGCCATGTGTGTGGAGGTGCCCTTGGACCACCACCCAATTATTTATTTATTTATTTATTTATTTATTTAAGTTTTTACTTTTATTTGTGTGTGTTTGTATGCCATGTGTGTGGAGGTGCCCTTGAAGTCAGAAGAGGATATTGGATTCTCTGAAGCTGGACTAACAAGCTGATTGACCCCAACACACACACACACACACACACACACACACACACACACACACACACACACGGAACCCCACTTCAGTCCTCTGCAAGAAAGTGCTCTTAACATCTGAACAACTTTCTAACCCCTCAATTTGAGTTTTTAAAGATTAAATATTTCCTGTTATGTTATCTAACAACCACACTGAACAGTGTGTGGATCAAGGTCCTTGACTCCTTGAAGACCTGCATATACTAATCGTGGTCCTGACTGTCCACCCTATTTGTACAAAGGGACAATAGTGCTGGACTCCTCAAGGACTGCCCAGTGCTGAGAATAACGCCTGTGCAGGCAGGCAGACCCCACCATGTAGGGATCAGCATTAAACCAGGGCGGAAGTGCCTCATTGAAGGAACTACTTACTCAGGGAACATGGCAGGAAAGTGCCCCTATTCTGCTCACTGGAGCTGTGTGACTCGGACTTGCTCACTTATACGGGGTTTGCCCTGGATAACATCTCTGGTTCCTAAAGCGGTCCTGCTGTCAGTTTGGGGCAGTCTGCTTAAATCTGGGCTGGATTACCTGCCCAGGGTTCTCCCTCCCAAGTTCAGCTCACTTAAGGGGAGGTACATCTTTTTTTTTTCCCTTGTAGTAGTCAGATTGAACCCAGAACCTCTTGCATTCAGGACAAATTCTCTGCCCAGCACTACATCCTCAGCCCATGTCTTCACTTTTCATGTCGAAAAAGGGCCTCACTAAATTGACTAGGTTGGCCTTGAACTAGCAGGTCCTCCTGCTTCAATCTCCAGATCAACTGGGATTACAGGCTCACACCAGCACAGGGGGCAGAACTGTTTCCCTTATGTGCCCTGATCTGACCCTTAGCTTTATGAAGCCCTCCTGTAGTAGTTACACATGCCATTTAGCTGCTGGCCCGGCACAAAAGATGAAGAGTTCTAGTTTAAGATAAAACTTGTTGGTGAAGAGAGTGAGCACTTTCTCTTTTCAGAGGTTTCTGAAAGGTCTTGGTTCCTCTTACTGTTCCTATTTCTAATTTTTTTTTTCTTCCAAATTAAAAAAAAAAAAAAAAATGAGGCTGGGCATTGTAGAGTCTTGGTCACTTTCTTCTCGTTCGATAGAAAGTCTCCAGATCCGGGGCACAATTGCCAACCCTCTGAAGCCGGCAATTTCAGACCTGAGTCCAGATCTGTTGGGAAATCTTCAGCGCCCCCAGAACCTGTCCCTTCCCAGTGCGCCCTGCAATGCGGACCCCATTTTGGCAGACGGGAGCAGCCGCCAATGACCTTGACCTAGGAGGGCGCCCAAGGGCAATGAGGTCGGCTTTTCGGGGAAGCCCAGGGACTCATCCCCAAATGTTATCCACACCAAGCGTTCCTCAGCTTCCCCCACCGGAGGAGCCGGGTGCAGTCAGCTGAAGCAGGGCGCCCGGGGCGCTCCGGCTGCGCCCCACAGTCACCTCGGCTCCCCTCCGCCTTCGCGCCCGCGTCCCCGGGGAGGGATTTGGTCGGCGTCCGGTACACGGCCCCGGTGGCAGCCCGTGCGCCCCAAAGTCAGGGCGCATCCCCCGCCGGCCGTCTGGGCGGCCCTCGCTCCGGGAGGGGAGCGGAGCGGCGGCTGCTCCAGGCTCCCAGCGTGCGCCCCGTTGAGCGGCCACTACCCCAGGAGGACGTGGGAGGCTGGGGGTGGGGACAGGCCGAGGTCGCGGCTCCTCCAGCCCCTTCCGCTGCCCCTCCTCTCGCCTTCCTCGCCCTCTCTTCCCGGGCCGGCCCTCCAGGCCGCTGGCTGGGCCTTTTTCAAGCAAATCCTTGAAGTAGCGGTCGATGCTGCTCCTCGAGCCCAGCGGGGCCTGGGGAGCCCCACACTCCAGCCAGCCCGGCCTCGTCTCGCAGGACTCGGGGCCGAATGCAATCCCAGGGGCGAGGTCCGCGGGCCACACTCCCGCCTGCCCGGATTTAGGGTGAGTCCTGCCCGGGATCTGCAGCGGCCCAGGACGGGGAGAGTGGGACAGGGCCTCGCCTCTCCGAGGGATGGAGGGGATGCAGGCGGCAGCGAAGCCTGCACACCGCTCTCAGTGAGTACGGAGGGGAGCTGGGGGGTGAGGGAGCAGGGAGACCTGGACCGCCGAGACCGACCTCCCTTGCTGCCGCCCTAAAGCCCACAGAGTAGGGGAGGCTCGCTCTTCACGTCCATTTTCCTTCCAATTTTCCCAAGTTAGAGCATCTGTGCATGGAGTGGAGGGCTCGGTAACTCTTCCAGGAAGATCGTCCAGATGCTCTCATTCTTTGAGGACTGCAGACAGGATGTCTGGAGCATAGTTCCAGACTTTATAGGTTCTGAATTTCTCTGGATTTTACTGAAAGGTTTCATGTTACAATCCCAACTCTGTCTTCTGGATTGGACCTCAGAGAAGAGGTAGCTAGGCTGCAAAGAGAAGTCTAGTATATTCTTGACCACTGGTTCTCAACCTTCCTAAGGCTGAGACCCTTTAATACAGTTCCTCATGTTGTGCTGACTGCCAACCATAGAATTATTTTCGTTGCTACTTCACAACTGTAATTTTGCTATTGTTATGAATCGTGATGTAAATATCTGTGTTTTTCGATGCTCTCCACCCCCAAAGGAGTCTCTATCCACAAGTTGCTGCTCTAGATGATTGGTAGAGGAAGATAATCCTTAAACTTCACAGATTAACTACATATGAAATTTGGTGTTATAGATGTGTAACATCTATAGGTGAAATACACATATCCCTGAAAAGCATATAAATTGAATTGTATGTAATAAGTGACTGTAGAGGAACGTAACCATTTAAGAACATTTTATGGTGGATCCTTATTGTGTGGAAGGGCTAATTAGCTCCTAACCTGTCGTTTATGTGTGGCTTCTTACACAGTTTCCTTCAGATAGGACATGTCTAGACACAGGAAGATTTCTCAGAGTGGTCTAACAGAGTAGCCATTAAGACACAGTAGTTTGTGGAGTGAGTAAAATGCTTGTTCTTTCCTTGTCTGTAAAGCCACTGGAACCAGCCCAGCCAACATGGGTCGGAGCAGCACTGAGTCCCGTGACCTCTGTGGATTCAGGTCTTAACCTAAGAATAAGGGGGCATGGTTAAGCGACCACTGTTTTGGAAGAGCCTTGGGCTTGGAATGAAAAGCTTTTGGTTTCAAACTGGACTCCGCCATGGAGTGTAATTTCTCAGTTTCCCACCTGTTAAAAAGAGGATACTAATAGCATTCTTGCACAACCATGTCAGAATTATTTTAGAGACTGCTGAAATGTTTGTGGCATAGAGCATTGTCTCCTTTCGAGTACAGCTTGGCTCTAGTCTATGGCTTTTTCCTCTGTGGTTAGCACGAGGCTGGCAGCCACCACCTTCTATTGGGTGCATGGGCCCATCATCTGGAAGGAAAAGCATAGTGACCATTAGCCAACACTGACATTGTCTGAGACCATCCTTTAGCCCAGGGTAGGGAAATCACACCGCTTTTCACTGTGGTCTGCATTTGGCATAGGATTATTGTTTGCAGCCTTGTTTAGCTCACCTGTGAAATTGGGTTAAAAAAAGCTAAGAACACAACAGGCATGAAGCCCCAGACTCTCTGAGGGGCTGTTGGCAGTTGGTGGTTACTAGGGAGGTCGTGTCATTTTCTTCAGTGGTGTGAACACTGGTAAGCTGCCCACGTTCCTGTAAACACCCTGTCCCCTCCTCACCCATGAAAGAATGCTGCTCATGTCAGGAGGAAAGAAGCTCGGTAGTGACTTGTACATACTGTCCTTGGTCTTGTCCCTTCCCATGCATGTCCACATTCTCTAAAGGGCACCCCTCTGCTCTATCTTGGGATATCTGAGCAGGGGTCCATCCATATCAGGGCACTCTGGGGGGACCAAGCAGGTTACTGGGGCCATCCAGGAACAAGGTTTCAGCTTCTCCTTTTTCCTGTAGAGCATCTAGGTCAGAGAGAAGAACAACCAGCCCCATGTACACGACTCCAGCTGTAGCCAGAAATGGTCCTGAGCAGCGGGATGGTGGACCCCTCTCAAGACCCATGCTCTGCCCCCAGGAAGACAGAACACCTGGCCGGATGGCTCCTAAGCCTCCCAGTACATGGAAGCTACAGATTCAAGGCCCTTCTGTGCTAGAGTCCAAGGTAAAGGCCTTGAAGGAGAAAATGGCAGCCCGGAAACAGGGGGCAAATCCCTGTCCCGCTGTCTATGAGCATCCACCCCCCACAAAATCTAAGGGCCACCAAGTTAAGCCTGAAGCAGTCTGGAGCCTACCTGAAGGGTCCCCTCTGCAGGATGCCCTGGTGACCCCTCATGCTCAGAACAAGATTGATGGGCAGCTAGACAGCAGTGTTTGTGTTAATGAGAAAAAAACTGCCAGGAATGGCAGATCCAGGCCATCTACTCCTGACCTTGAGAGCTGGAATGAGCAAAGTCTGTGGTCTCCAGAAGCAGTGTGGATGCTAGCTGATCGTGAGGACAGCCCAGCACCAGGATCTGGCTCTTTACAAGAGAGTTCCAACAACCAAGTTTCTGTGGGCCAGCCACAGGGGCCTGGTCTCTGTAAAACCACCCACTTGAGCAGCCGAAAGAAGAGAAAACCATACACACTTGGAGATGGTGTGATCACAGAGGAAGATCTGGACAGTACAGCCCTAACCACCAGAGAGGACTTAGTCCCCAGAACAGACCTGCCAGAGGTGCTCCGGAGAGCTGGCGGTCTGGAGGTGCTGGGCACGGGGGCAAATGCTTTGTCTCTGTCTGACCAAGTAGAAAAGAACCGCCTTCTGCTGCAGGAGATGCTGAAGGTTTCCAGACAGAGTCCTCCCAAGGTGGGAAGCCCAGACTGGACTCCATCCTGGGACAGGGCTGCGTCAGGTGAGCCTCATTTTGCAGAGCTGGGTTGGAGCAAATGGGAAATGGTAGGGAAGCTGGAAACATGAGAAGGCACAAGAATGTCACCCAATGATCACTGTCCAGCTGGAATGTAAAGTGCTTTATATCTCATGGGCAGCCTCGGGCGCAGCAAGCCCTGTGGTCCTCTAGATCAGCGGCAGGCCATCCTTGGTACTTGGGGACAGAGGCTATGTGACTGCCTTGTAGCTCTTCACAGAGTGGCCTCTTTCACTCCCACTAATGCTGTCACCCGTGTCATTCATTCCCACTGTCATTTGTGCCCTCTGGTGGGCTCGGAGGCCGAGCAGCACAGGAACACTGTCGGAGGTGTGTGCTCAGGCTCCAAAAGACATCCTTTCTTGAGCTTTTTCAGCACCTTAACTGGGGGCATGGATGGGGTCCTCTTTGCCTACTCTGGGTTCACTCATTCTGCGTGACAGCCTGTGCCTCACATGGGTCTCTGTCCCTGCTTCCTTATCCCATCATTCCAAAGATGAGATTTTAATGTGTGATTTGGGGGAACATGGGCACTCAGCCCACATAGGGAGTGGAGCATCTCTCCTCCGTGTTCACCGAGTAGGAGCTGAGAGCCCAGTTGGTGGCTCTGTCCTGATCTCTGCTTCTGCTCTGGGCCCTAGAGCGACCAACGGGAGACGTGGACTGGGACTCGGGCACCCCCCTGCAGGACTCAGGTCAGAGCAGGTAAGGGCTCTTCCTTACCACCCTTCCTCCATTTACTCTGCACCTGAACTTGCAAAGGCCGGAGGAGAGAGAGGCAAACCTTCCCCAGAGGATAGTGGCCACTGCCAACCATCATCCTTGAGACCCTGTAGGAGGTACCAGGCTGCTGTCTGCTTATCATTTGAGCAAAGCCACTGGGTACTGGGATCTGCAGCGAGCGTTCCTATTACCTGCTCCGTGTCCTGGAGGCCATTTGCCCTGCCTAGGCTTCTATCTTCAAGCGGGAGAAATTGAGAAGTCACTGCCGTGATAATTTCACAGGGTTATTGAAACTCCTTGGGGAAAGTAGAGAACCAAGAACTTTAACCGATCCTATTCTTTTCCTAATTGAGGGATGTGCTAGACTCAAGGTCAAGGGTTTCCCCTTTAACTTCTCACTGGGTCCCACAGATTGTTTTCTGGCCCTCTCTTCACCGTTTTTTGGGAAGATGGTGTCCAGAGTATGGTGGGGGAAGGGAGGCAGTGTCCTGAGCCTGGAAGAGTGGGGGCTGCATGGCGGTCTGAGCTTCTGCTGGTGCCCACCCAGAGGCTGGCCTCAGTCTTGGCCTTTGCTGGGCTGCTGGCACATGAGGCTGGGTCTGGGAGTGGTTCCCATTTCCACAGCTGCACATGACATCAGCCTGCAAAGTCCCATGATGTCTACCCACAGCAGTCAGCTTTGTTCTTATTGGTCAGGCTGTTCGCTGTGTATCCTATTGTCCTTCACCAGAACATGGGTAAGACCTTTGCCTTGCTTAATCCATGCTGGAACAAAATGCGTTCTTACAGTTCAAGGGTGGTAATCCGTTCTCATTTCCCATCACATTGGAGGTGAGACTTGAACACAAAAATGTTTCTACTTTAGCAAGATGAGGGTGCCACAGTCAGGTGATCAGGGTTGGAGGTGCGGTGGCGGGGGAGGAGGTGTCTGGCTCTTTACTTCCTCTGTATTTATATCTGGTCTCCTATCTGGCCCTGCCACCGTGGTCCTCGCCCATCAATGCTCTGCTCCCCATGTCCTCTGTCTTGATGCATTCCTATGGAGCCCTCTGAGAACACATGGGAAAAGACACCTGGTTGCTATGGAGACAGACTCCCCCCTCAGCACCCTTATCCACCCTAGTTCCCTCACAAGGAAGTGCAGCTGCTGGGGTTTTGCTCTGAGGTCCTTGCAGAAAGAAGGGCAGTCTCTGTCTTGCACTGTAATGATAAGTAGCAGAACCTGCGTCTCATAAAGGAGATAGCCAGGGAGAGGGAAGGGCTTTCACAAATGCCTGTGGGGATGCTTAGAACTCTCAGAACTGGGCTTCTGGTTTAGTTTAACCCAACAGGCCATCTTCAGCCACGGGCTAGAACGCAGGGTTCAAGCATGAGAGTCAGGTGTGATGACACATAGCTGGCGTCCCATCACTTGGGAGGCTGAGGCAATAGAGTCACAAGATCCATGCCTACCTGGGCTACACAGAGAAACGTTGTCTCAAAAAGAGACAGACAGACAAACAGATTTCAGGTCTGGCATGTATACATGTGTATTGTATGATTCACATATATGTTTGTGTGTGATTGTATCTATGTTGATTCGGTGTATGTGTCTGACGGAAAATACACACACACAGAGAAAGACTTACAAACTCGTTTTATACTGTGTTAGGTAGTATGTTTTCCTATATATGTATTCTCTCCATCTATATTATTAGTATATTAGGACATACAATTAGTTGTTCTATGAGGAAAAGCCAGCCTCAGTCCGTTAAATTCCAAACCTACAAGTGTGCTTGGATGTACATTCTATTCTCAGCTCTATATCTCATATCTAGCCACATGAGGAAAGAGTATTAAATGAACTAGATGTCCCTTGCTCATATATGCATACTTCCTAGGAAAAAAATATATTTTATGTGGAATAAATGAACCCCTGTTTTATATGTTTTTAAATAACTTATGGCATCCTATTTTTTTAATGTTGTGAATATGTGTAAGGCCCATGTCCTATCAAATAACTTTATACCTGGAAGTTGTTGGATCATTATTTCTTGTACAAATAAAGACATGCTACATATACCAAAAAAACAAAAAAAAAACAAAAAAAAAAAACTCATTTAGGACCCTGTTCAAAGACTAATAAAATGTCCCCTTAGAGTGCCTGCCACATAGAGCCACAGGCATGAAGGTCAAATCCCTGCTAGGTAGACACCAGGCTGAAGGGCCAGGGAACATATAGGTTCAAGGAAGAGAAAGTGCCAGCCCTGCTGTGGTACCCCAAGATTGGGCAGGGCTTCCATCTGAGTGAGATGGACTTAATGATGCTACAGCCACACAGCCCACATTGCCCACATTGGTTTCCTTCGGCTCTGTGCCCCCGGAGTGCCGCAGAACACTTAGATCCTGAGCTAAGGGTGTAGGACCCTGGGCAGGATAGTGCTCTGAGGTGGTAGCTGACCATCTCAGTGGTCACCCATCAATATATGCCATGTCACTTCATTCTTAAAGCATTGCAGAGCCTCTCAGGGATTGAAGAGCAAAGGATTGTGCCTCCCCTGCAGTCAAGCTTAGAATCTGAGTAATTCATGTTACAAAGGTTAACCCAACATACCCTGCTCCTAACTGTTACTGTTCTGCAAAGGTGATAAGTCAAGTTCATGGAAGGGCATTGATTGCAGAGCCCAGGTTTGAGTCTGGGCTACCTTAGCCACGGAGGTGAGCCACCTAGAGACCCAGGACATCGAATCCTGCAGGAGACCTCTCTCCCCCATGCCCAAGATTGTTCTCAGGCTTTTGCTAAATCTTCTAGGGCTAAAATATACTAGTGACCAGTTGAAGGAGCAGGTTAGAAACTGTTTTTCGTTTTCATCCTCTGTTTATGTGCCAGGTGCTGGGGAAGTGCTGTTTCTGTAACTCACTTTGTCCACTGGGCAGATCTTAGCCATTGTTCCTGCTTTGCTGGCAGAGAGCTCTCTAGAGAAGGCCAAGTGACTTGCCCTGGGCGTGGAGTCAGGACTTGCACTCAGGCCCCAAGGCTTATGCTCTGAGTGCTTATAGGGTGCTGTCTGCGCTATCCTTTCCATGTCTCTGTGGGCCACCCCTTGGATAAGCAACCCTTGGGGTGGGGATCTAGGGCCTTCTACCTCCCTCCAGCCTGACCTGTTCTCTGCTGTGGGAAAAGAGATACATGGGCCAGCTTGTGTGTGTACGTGTGCTTCAGGTGGAATCACCCCCACTTTACACACTCACTCACTGCCCCTGGCACTGCCTGCCCCATGCCACCAGTGCCACTACCAGTGTCTTTCTCCTGAGTGTCTGGATGCAGGAACTGCGCCATTCTGGAACAGGTGCTCATAAAATGTCTGGCAAAGGCAGGAAGGAAAGCTGATTAGGGCTCCCTGACAGCTGGAGCCTGTGTGGGCTTGCAAGGGTCTGGATGGAAGCAGAAGGAGCATTCCAGATGGGTGAGGCTGCAGAAACGCCCGGGAGCATCTGAGGTGAAATGTGTAATGGTCCGTAGAGGGTAGCCACCCACCCGGGGAGAGCTGGGAACTGAGATCTCATCCGAATGCAGAGACATTCAATGGTCTCTTTCCTGATTCCACCGCCTCCTCCTCCACAGGAAAATGACCTTATCTCCTGGAAACAGGGTTGGTATGAGGCCTATGGGCTAAGAGCATCGATGAGCCCGGGAAGAGGGTTTGGAGGCCATCTTGAGTCACTGGCCGTTTCTTATATCTTTTGGGCCCAGAGCATCAGAGAGTTATGAAGAGCCCTGTAGCAAGACAAGACACTGGCCAGCTCCAGCATTCTTGGGGCCATAGAGGTTGCTATGGCTCCAAGGAGCACCCAGGGCAAGATGTCACTGAAAGTGGTTGGATCCTGTGCAGCTTGCTTACCCTTGTCCTGTACCAGCTATGTAGATATATAGACACAAAGAAAGCTCTGCACTTGCATCCCAAGAGACTCATAGGAAAAAGAAAAAGCCAACAGAGCAACACACCATGCCTTTAATGCTTCACCGGCTTCCACAGGGCCCTGGGTTGATCCCCACTCAAAGCCAGTGCTTTGGGACCTTCAGGTGCACTGTCCTGTACCAAACTTGACATCTGCCACTGTGTGTCCCAGGCAGTGCCGACCTGGCCAGTGCCTGGCCTTGTTCTGGGCTTCACTGGAAAATATGTTATTGTTCTTTAAGAACGTGGGACCGAACTGTTCTGAGCTGCCAGCAGCCTTTTCTAAGGCCCTTTCTGTGGAAAGAAGAGTGTGGGTCTTCCTCTGCTCCCTGCCAGCTTCCTCCTGTCCCTGTCAGAGCCCATCAGAGGCTTTTGAAAATCTAGAGCAAACCCAGTAAGCCCTCTCAAACTGCACGCCCATGGTCACTTCTAAACATACCTTCTCCTTCCCATCAGCAGTCTCATTGGTAGGTGGCTTTAGTTTGTGTCCAAGGGTCCCCACAGCCAGAGCAAAGGGCTGGAAGTAACCCGGAGCTAATAATAAAAACATAGTAGTAAATGTTGATGTTTGTGGAGTAGCACCCTGCTTGAGGGATATTTCTCCCAGATCTTAGCAGGTGAGGAAACAGACTCGCTGCCCCTAAATGCACTCACCAGGTGACACCCCTGAGGGTGAGGATGTGGGCAGGGCCACCCTGAGGCACACTGTAAACCCCTCTCTAGTCCCATCCTGTGAGTGGGTGTCCAGCAGGCTGAAGAAGGGTCCACCCTCACACACCCACTCTTCTCCTCCCTCAGAAGCAGCAGTGAAGGCCTCTGTCTTTGGCTATGAAAGGCCTTAGATATGCTCTGCATGCTCTATTTTTTTCCTTAGCTATTTGCATCCTGGAGTCTATTCCTGGTTTCCTGATACACGTCCCTGAGATGAAGGGGTCAACTGGAGTTTATCATTGTAATCCAGGATTCTGATGGCTGCAGAGAAATGTCTCTCTCCCCTTGATTTCCCTGGCTGTGAGAGAGATGGAGATCAGGACTCTCCTGGGGGGGTGGGTGGGGGCTAGAGTCAATGCTCACCTGGTCCCATTCCAAGAACCTGGCCTAGAGCAGAGGACAAGGGTTACAGTCTCCCTTTGTCCTCAGACGCAGTGGTGTGGGAGTTCGAAGCAAGGGTCTGAACACAGCTGTGGACCTTTAGCTTCCCCCAGTGAGTAGTTCTTTGGGTGACCACAAGAGCCAGTCCAGTGGGACAAAAAGCCCCCAAGGTGGGAACCCCAGGACTCCCACCCACCATAGCCTGCGCTCAAAGACCCAGACTCAGAGTAGCAGTGTGAGCCCCCTCTCTCCTTTATGAAAGCTCATGCTTATAGATGAGAAACTGAGACCCTGGGGAGAAAGCTGCCTTACTCCCATGCCCTCCCACAGCGGTAATGGGCCTTAGAAACTCAGGCTTCAAGATGGTGATAAATGTTGTTTGTAGGTTATATTGCCTATGCCTGGCTGCACACTGCCCCACTTTGCCAGGAAACTTCCAAAGGAATTGGAAGACCTGGGACTGTGGGTGTTAATCCATGATAGGAGGGACTGACCCTGGGGTTATGTGCCTCTCTCTGGTCTAGGATCAAATGAGAACAGAGCAGGAAGGTTGACCCTATCTGGAATGGAGGGCCAGCTCTGGTGCAATACCTGCTTGATGAGTGCTTGCACCTCCCACTAGGAGAATAAGACCACCCACTTCCCAAGCTGGCCGAGCCTCCATCCCCAGCGTGCACAATGGTGTCCTTGCTTTGCTGACCTTGGCTGCAGTCTGTGAAGGTGGCCGCCACTCTCCTCTCTGCTTGGTGTGTTGCTGCCTCGTCGATGCCTCCAGGCAGCCAGAAAGCCAGCCTGCTTTTCTAATCAGTGGAGAAACCAGCTTTGTCTGCCAGACTGAAGCGGGGCAGTTGATGAAGGAGGTGGGAGGCAGACAGCTGTTCCAAAAAGGAAACCGCAAAGTTGGAAACGGCTTAGGAACCTGGGGGCAAGGCTGATGGAGGCAGCATCCGGCCAGCTGCCAAGGGACTCTCCTGTCTGCCCACCAGGCCTTGTGACAAATGCCCTCCGACAGTCGTAGCAGCACAGCTGTCACCGGAAGGCTGTGAGCATGTAGGCTGGCAGCCAGAGGCCCGCGGCTGCAGGCGAGCCTCAGTGCCTGGTGACCTCGTTATCTCTGCAGTTGGGACTGGAGCCCCCTGGAGCACAGCTGTTCTCTGCTGCGGTTTGGGGAGCTGTCTGCTCTGGAAGGCATGGCAGGGAAGCCTCTGCTGCCAGTGGAGGCCTCATGGGGCAGCAGGCCTGGAGAAGTACTTTTCTTCATCACTCTGATGATGAAGCCCTCCCTCCAAGCCTGGCCTCACCCTGCCAGAGCTCACGGCACAGATGGTCCCTTTATGCTAGCAGCCTTTCCCCCTCCGGCCCAAACACGTGACAAGAAGAAAACCAAAAACGTCATGTGCTCAGAGCCGATTCAAGGGTGTCCCAAGGAGCCCTTGTCCTGGAGTCCTGAGTACCTCCTGAGGTGAGAGTGAGGCCCTTTCCCCCATGTAGCATATGGAGGTAGTTAGGGGTACCCCAGGTGTGAGTTCTAAGCCCTGCTGAGCCTTTGGCTGAGTTCCCTTTCTGAGGACCCTCCCTGTGAACAGAGCCAAGCATGTGTGACGGCGGCGACATTAGAGTTACATCAAAGCCCACCTGACCTTAGCTGCAGACATCCCTGCTCATCCTGGTGCCCACCGAGGTAGAGGACAGGATGAGGCTAGAGACCCGGGCTGGCTGTCTCTGCATCACTGTGCTCGGCTCTCATTGATGTTCAACCTTGAGCTATGTGTCAATATTCTCCAGTCCAGACACCTTTATCTATCCAGCTCAGGAACCTGCCCTGTGCAGCCTGGCTGGGAAAAGCGAACTCTGCAGAGAAAGCCATCCTGTCACGGAGAAGCGTGGGCTGTTATTACTTCCATAACCCAGAACAGGTGGTGTGTCACTGTCTGGAAGACAGCTTTGGAAAGAGCTGACTGTCATTCCTACAGCTCTGGACTGACCGGGGAAGGCGCATCTGGTTGGTGGTTACCACCAGAGGACCCTTATTATTATGAAAATCAAGCCATGTGCCCATTTGTTTTGAATCCAGCTTAGTTTCCTTCTGCCCTGAGTCTGTGAGCCCTGAATCAACTCTCCTGACAGCTCTGGATTGAGATTATGGCAAGGAAACACCAGGATTTATAGGATAATATCCCCTAAAGGACCTAGACTGTGACAGGCAGCGCCTTGGCCCTGTGTCTGTGGTGGGAGCTGGGGACAGTTCTGTGTGTGCTCCTGTGGGTGCATGTGTAGATGTTGAGAGACAGAAGGAGACAGGGAGGCCATGCATGCAAAGACCATCTGTCTGGGCACAGGCCCAGATCCATAACCCTGAGACCTTCCCTTCACCTCATCCCAAAAGCTGCATTCTGCCCAGGGAGCAACAACAACAGATGTCCAAAGGTCAGGTTGGTTCCCCAGCTCCTGTCTGAGCTCAGGGTGTTTCCCAGGCCTCAGGGGTTTGGGTGGGTGGCGAGGAGGGCGCCCTGTGTGTGTTAGAAGAGGAAGAAAAGCTGTGTATACAAGGCTTTTCCTGGCAGAGCTGAGCTTGATACCGATAAAGCCTCCTAAGCCGTGTTCTTTTCTTTTAATCCCTGCACTGTTCATCCTGGCCTGTGCTATTCTGCAGGACCTTTGTTCCCAAGCTGGAGTCTGTGCTGAGTGCCAGGTATGAGGGAAGCAAGCATCTGATACAGCGTGCTCGCATAAAGACCAGGACCCAACCTCTCCGAGCCAGCCATGACATTGTGCCCACCATTGCACAGGGCAGCCGGTGAGTGGGGCCTCAGCCAGGCTGGCCTGGGAGGGCTTGAGGCAGAGAAGGATCAATAGCAGAAATATTCAAATATAGCTAAAGTACCTTTGTTCGTTTTCTCTCTCTGTCTCTGTGTGTGTGTGTGTGTGTGTGTGTGTGTGTGTATGTTTTCTGTGTCAGGCACTTGCTGTGATCATTTAGTCAGCACATCATTACCCAGGGTGTCATAAGCTGAGATGTAAAGATAAATGAAATATGTGACCTGAGCTCTCTGGGGCATAGAGATCAGTCTCCAGGGAGAGAGACAGCCAAACACCGTTGTAGTGGAGGAGGGGGAAAGCATGTGTGTGAAGCTCCACCCGGAAGCGACAGATAAGGCTGTCAGAAGGATGTGTCCTCCCAGCTGGGGCCTACCGGAGCTGTAAATGTTCAGTGGGCAGATGCAGGGAGGAAGGGGTGCTATTCTGAGGGATGGAAACTGTGAGGGGAAGCGCTGGTCACAGTCAGCTTGGAAGAGAGAAATCTATTGAGTGTAGCATAAGTGCTAGAGATCTTCATAGAGGCCAGCCATGGAGGAACTCTGTGCCTGCTGAACAACAGCTTGTAAGCCCCTGTGTGGGACCATAGAGATGGGTAAACAGGGAGCTAGACAGCGTTAGGGCTAAGGTTAATGTTAGCAGGCTCATGGCCCCTAGCCAAAAGGTGATGCCTAGATTCAGGATCAGATTAGAGGAGAGGACTCCAAGGCAGCCGCTGGGATCATTAGAGGTGAGGCCAGAACTGGAGATGTGGGTACCTTGGTGGGATTCATCATGCTGGTGCTGCAAGAGTGAGTGTATCCAGGGTGAAGAAGAGGGTCGGGAACTCTTGGACTAGCATGCCATGTGACTGCCCAAATCACATGCCTATCCCCAGCACTGTGCTTGTTCTTTTTATGGTACACCTTAAAGAGCTGCTTACGCATGGAATTCCCCAACATGCAGATGCAACTCCTGGTCATGCTCTGAACTGTCAGGCCATGACATATCTGCCAGGTCTACCCCTGTAAATGACGAGGTATGGTGGACACATTGGATTCGCCTATCTTCTTTCTCACCATGTGGTACTAGGGTAATGAAGACTCTCAGTAAAACTGGAATACGTGCTCTTTGATGGCGGGATGATGTGGCCAGCCTCTAAAGGCCTAGGACTTGGACAGAAACACTGCCATGACTCCATTGCGAGCAGAGGCCTCTTTGTTCAGTGTCACTGTGACCCTTAGGAAGGGGTCACATGAGACCCCCAAATCCTAGTAAAATGTGCCCATCAGAATGACATGGTTTCTTCAAGGTCCTCAGTTGTTCTCCACATATGCAGAGAGATGCCTTAGATAGGCCAGGCGCTCCTGCCTAGTTTTCTATGGGAATTACATTGAAGTGGTGAGGTGCACATAGACAAGATTCTTTAAAACAGACTTCAGAGTGTTTTGTCCTCTTGGGCACCTCCTTCTCTATTCACTATACCTAGTCTTAACATCCATTAGCTATTGTAAAGTTGGTTTTCTCTTTCTTGGCTCTAAAAATGCTATAAAAATGCAAGGTGACCTACTTTAGCAGCTGCTGTGTCCAGAAAAGAATTACTATGACTTGGCAGCGCTGGTGAATCCTCAGAGGGGAAAGCTGAAAAATCCACACCAGATGGCTTGCTGCAGCGGCTTTGAAAGGTTACACTCCATCAGATCACCCTGGAGGGCAGGCAGAGTTAACGATGCCATGCAGGCCCCAGGCCTCAGCTAGAATCAGGAGGTCCTGCCCCAGCCCCACCTTATCACCCCCCCCCCAAAAAAAAAACCCCAGCTTGGCAAAAGATTAGGAAGGAGCAAGGACAGGCAGAGCAATCTCTAAAAGGCTCTCTTTAGCCCAGGTCTACCTAGAGGCATTGGGTGAGTCTGGGTGCAGATCTTTCCCAGGAGGGAAGGGGTGGAGACAGATTGTTGTCTGAGCAGTTCCTGGAAGTAAAAGCCTTTGCCAGTTGGGGAATAGACAGACTGAGGTTGGCATTCTTAGTCGCAAGAGCACAGGACATATCAGCAGGCTGCCCCCTGGGGAAAGTTTGTCTTGGGTAACCACAGCTGTGTGAGGCTGCAGAGCTTGCAAACATCAGTTGTGTGCTTAGGAAGTGAGGCTGTGGGAAGGAACTCTCCTCCCCAAAGGCCATGCAACTTTAGGGTGATGGGGAGGCTGTGAGCTTGCCTGGAATTCTGTCCTCGAGGGCCTCACCTTGGAAAACAAAGTAGCTCTGGAATTTGCTTTTGGCTTAGCTGCCTCATGCATGTCTGTCTCTTGAGACCTTCCCCTGCTTTCCTGTGCTGGGGTCTGTCTGTGTGGCTGCCTGGGGCCTTGCAGTCTGAATAATTGCATTGAAGACTCTCACATGATTCGCTCTTCTTTATTTCCTCTACTTATTATGATGGTGAATTTGGTTTTGTGGGATTTTGTTTTTGAGACAAGATCTCACTGTGTGGTCCTAGCTGGCCTAGAGCTCACTTTGTAGACTAGAATGGTCTTAAATTCACAGACATACATCTGTCTCTGCCCACCCCCCACATGCTGATATTAAAGATGTACAGCACCCAATCCACCAAGTTCTCGTTTTTTTTTGAGATTGGATCTTACTCTGTAGTCTAGACTTCTTTGGACTCAGAATCCTCCTGCCTCAATCTCTTGAGTACTAGGATTGGAGATATTTATCACCACACCCAGCTTTTGCTTTCTCTTTGAAAATAAAAATAGTATTTCTCTCTTTGGAGTGAATTCTGAGATGGTTCATTTCACCATCTATGTGTAAACTTAAGGCCACAGCTGTAACTATGGGACACAGATTATTCCTGGACTACCCTGAAAACATTCATTCTTTCCTGACAAGGACTTAGACTACTTCCCTCCAGAAGAGCAGAGCATTGGCCCTGGAACCCAGGAGGTGGAAGGTGTACTAAGCCAAGTGCAGAATCTCCAGTGAGCCATGCTTGTATAGGCCTGGCTGCCCACTTGTCCACCTCTGTGCTGGGTTTTGAACTCTACTCTGGCCTGATGAGGTAGCACGTGTTTGCTGTTGCTCAGTGGCTCCTCCGAATTCTAACCCCCTGTGACAGTAAATGGGTGCTCCAGGTGTTCAGGGCAGGGACACATTATTGAAGGGTAGTTATTTATTCAGAGTTTTCTAGAGAAGCACAACCAATGGAAGGTGTCTGTGTATGGAGAGGTTACTGTGCAGAGTTGGCTTGAAAGCTGGTGGGCTGGCAGATCCGGAGCCTGCAGGATAGGCCAGCCAATTCAGTTCCAAAGACAGTTTGCAGACGGAGGTCAGCCTTGGTTTTCCCTGGGCCTTTAACTGATAGGTTGAAGCCTATCACATGTTGGACGGTAATCTATTTTGTTCAAAATATGTCAACTTAAATGTTAATTTTATCTGAAAAAGTAAAGAACAGCCCTGTGCAGGAACATTCAGAATGTTTGACCAAGTCTTTAGGACCTGGGACTTACCACGTTGACATTAGATTAACCACCGTGTTAGCAGCCATGAGAGAGTCTACCTTCTGCAATCTGGGGACTTCTCAGAGATCTCCACTCCGATACCATCAAGCTCTTAACTTACTCTGTAGAAAAGAATCTTAGGATAAGGCTTTGTGAAGCAAATTAGAGCTTGATAAACAAAGTAGGCCATGCTCAAAGAGCCAGACTTGACTGTGACTTCAAGAAAGGTACATACTTAAATATCCTGACGGTAGTTATATGCGGGATTCTGTGGCCTTTGAAGCTCAGTGGGTGGGAGTCAGAGCCAGAGAGGAAAGAGGTACAGGCCACATATGCTTACTGTGAGTATTTTGCGTGTGGAAAGATGAAACACGCTGTCAGATGCCATTAGAGTTTATTGGGAAATCTGGATATCCAGGGAAGGGATGGGGGGGGGGGGGGAGAAGGCAGAGAAAAGGGATGTCTGCCTGCCACACGTTGTCTCTCTTTAAAGGAAGGGTGAGCATGTAGACATGCCTAGAGGCGTGCCCTGTGAACCGGCACTCTTCAGGTGGGCAGGGGCACGAGATGTCCGCCCTTGCTCTTCGGGCGGGAGGGGGGGCAGGCTGGAGCAATGTTCACACACTAACACCCCCAAGGCTGTCCCTCTGCCCTTTGCTGGGTAATGTGATATGATGCCAGCTGTGCTCCATGAGGAACCAAGTCAGGGAGTGTGAAGGAAATAGGCTAAGAGGCCACCATGGTGATATATTGAATATTTAATAAAGAATAGTCTGAAATATTAGAGGACAGAGTCACCCACAGAGCCACGCTGTGAACGTCTGGGAGTGGTGACCCAGGCCTGCAATCCCATCACTCAGGAGGCAGAGATCAGTCTGGATCTCTGTGAGTTCAAGGCCTAACAGAGCCAGGCAGTGGCGGCACACACCTGTAATCCCGCACTAGGAAAGTTGAACCAGGAGGTGAGAGAACTGGGCAGAGGCAGAGGAGGGAGGAGTTCAGCTTCAGTCTGGCACTTCCCTTTGCAGCTGAGGATGGGGGTCAGAGGGTTCCAGGACACAGGCCTTGGCTGGGTGAGAAGTGGCTGTGGTTTGCTCCTTGTCTCTCTGATATTTCAGCTGTTCCCCAATATCTGGCTCTGAGTTTTTATTGTATACCAAATAGGATTCATGCAATAGGCCGCTGCTCTGTGAGATAAAGAAATGAGTAGAAGAAACTCATAGTCAGTTTCAAAGCAGCCTGTAGATCAGTGGGTAAGGCTCCAGAGGAAAAAGAGAGAAGTATGGGTCTTGGACCTGGTCCCATTTCATAATTCTGTTAGCTGGCTACTGGGGTCCTGAGATGAGGCTTGTGTGGATCTGAGCAGGATTTGGCCACCAGCCAGCGTTTTCCAGAACCAAAGCTAAATAAAAGATATGAAGACACTCCAGCACAGCAATGGACATCTAAAGACAGATGTGGATATGTGATATGAGACGGGACAGCAGCTTTGGGGCTAAGAGAGGTCAGGGGCTGCTGATATGCAGTCCATCCCAGCAAGGCCTAGAGAATCCTGAGTGGAAATGTCAGGTCAAGAATGCTCGAGCCCCAGGCTTCCAGCCTCACAGAGTATGCTTAAAACTGCTCTTCAGTGTTCACAGAGGGTTCCTGTGTTCTAAGATCGCTCTTGGACACCAGAGCCCATGAACAGTCAAATATCTTCCTGTACACATTAAACCTTCCCTAGATGATCCACAACCTGTAATGAGATGGAAATACTTTACAATGGTTGCGATCCTGTCATGAGTAGGAGATGACAAGGAGAATGAAGTCCCTACGTGTTTAGTACAGACACAGAATTTTATTTTCAAATATCTTTATTACGTGATTGGACTCCCTAGATGTGGAGCCCACTCACACTGGACTGACTGTACGTGTCTCTGCAACTCATCACTGCCAAGTCAGGCTACTTCTTCACCATAACACACACATGCGCACACACACAGAGTGAGTGTACACACACACACATGCACACACAGAGTGCACATACAAGTTTTGCCATCTTCCTTTGTAGCGTTCTTAGTTTCGTAGCTTTTCTTGGTAGCCCACACCATGCCCAGCAATAGAAAACTAAAAGTAAAGGAAGTTGTATCCATTTTGTTGGGCAGTGTGTACTAGGATGTGCGTGGATGTGTACATCCCGCCAGATGTGCAGGATTGGCTTGGGGTTTGCTGCATGACTTCCCAGGGGTAACCTGGTGGGTGAGGCACCAGAGCACATCCAGAGCAACGCTTCTCATTCACCTTCTTGCATGTGACCTCTCCCCTGTCTCCTCACTAGAAATGGCCAAAGAAGCCCAGCTCTGGATGTCAGGAACATCTCTGCCTCCAGAGAAAGCCTCCAGAATGGGAACCTGAGTGATGCCTCCAATGTAGAGTCTGGCAATGGGCAGTGGCCCAACCAGGGAATGCCCCTGTCTCATGTCCGTTTTGAAGATGAGTCTGCCCACGAGGCCGAGTTCCGGTACCTGGACCGGCTACAGCATCGCCAGCGTCAGGTGTTAAGCACAGTGCTCCATGCTGTGGGCCAAGGACCTCTGCGCTCCAAGCCTGACCTAACCAACTACATTAACCGTAACATGGGGACCACCTCATTCCACAGGCCTGTGGGCTCCCTGGACCACAATAACTTCTCTGCACCACCATCTACATGGGGCAATGGGAGGAAGTGTCCAGCCTGTGGCAGCTGTCTTGAGGAGCGTTGCCCTGCTAAGGTGAGAACAGCTCCTGACCTGAAGGCCCTCCAGGGTCTCCAGGTAGCCTGTGAGGCAGAGGCATTGCTGCTGGGGTCCTGCAGTTCCCACGATTTGAGCTCCCCATTCCCAGGGCTCCACACAGAATGGATCCGGGAAACACACATCACAGACACTGTTGCCACACACCCTGAGGAGGAGAACTCTGTCCTGAACAGCACCAACAGTTCAGACAGCTGGACAGATAGTAAGGATGCCAGGACCTCTCAGCCCAGCAGGGCAGGTGGGAAGACCCAAGGCAGCATCCCCCAACATGACTCTAGGCCAAAGGAAGGTTCTAGGTTGTCCAGAAAGGCTGAAGTGGAGCTGCCCTGGGGCCTTCAAGCCTTGCCTCACCTACATGAGATTGGTGATGTGGTTGCTAGTGGCGAGATAAAAGGAACCACAGGACACATACCCCAGGGGACTTTGTTTGTAAAGGAAGATGCTGCCCCTAAACCTGCCTTGGAACCTAAGAGGCCTTGGTCCCAGGGGCAGCTTGGACCAAGGTTAGGAAATCACTGGGCCCACCCTGAGGACTCCCGGATTCCATCCAGGACAGCTTATGCTGTGTCGTCTTCTAAGAAGCTTGGGTCCTTAGGATCAGACCAAACAGACCAAGTTACTGAAAGCCACAAGTCTTTGGAAACGGTGTGCCTCCCACAGAGCCATGAAGAACCCTCTGCACCTCATGCAGCCCTACTGCCAACTTTGCCCCCCTCCCCTGAAGGCTGGGTGTCAACCCCTCCCTCTTCAAGGAAATCCCTCTGCCCAATGAGGAAGTCAGCCTGGACTGGGCATCATGGGCAGGAACATCAGGTGGAGCATATGGATATCCCCCTGCCTCTGTTCTCTCCAAGAACATTGGTTCTCACCCCACCCCAGTCCCAGAGCCCTCGTGTCAAGCATCCATTGCTGGATATGTCCACCAACAGCTATAACAGCAGTGTTCCGCTGGGGCAGCAGGAGCCCTGGCGAGCAGCCGTCCACAAGAATAGAGCTGACGAGGATCGCTGCTGCCAGGAGCCTGGACTTCCCCTGGAGAACAATGAAGATGGTAAGGATTACTGTCCTTCATGTTCAGCCCAGGCCAGGTCTGGGGTACTCATTTGCTCTCCATATTAATCTCCATATGATAAGGCCACATACCGCTCCCAGCAGCACCCCTCGGAGCCCTGAGATGAGCAGCAGGTGTCAGGGAAGTGGGGAAATATGGGCTGTGTGCACGAGTTAGCATTAACATGGAGTATGTTAGCTAATTTTCTGTTCTTGGGGACTGGGGAACCAGGGCTTGCACCATGGGCAAGGTGGGAATGGGTGCCCTCTTATTGCTGGGGAGTCTGAGGTATATAGAGAAACGCCAGCTGCTGGAGGCCAGGCTTTGTGGGAATACGACTTCTGGAAAGTGTGAAGTCAGCAGCTTAGAACACTATTCTATAATCACGCTGCTTCCTCTTCATATCTTTCTTTCGTGCCTGGCTCTCTCTCATTCACTATTGACCAGGCACATGGTACAGGCTTGAACCTGTCCTGGGCACTGTGCTGAATGAGTAAGAACAGAGGCAGGGGGATATCCATATGCTTACTGTGGCTACATGTGTCTGTTGTATTATGTTTCTGGCCCGGCCTTTCCAGCCTAGCCCTGAGGTTCTGACCCTCAGTCCTGCAGATCCACAGACTCTCAGTTCCACAGAGACACACAAACGCTTACATTAATTTTATGCTGATAGGCCTATGATTCTGACATATTGCTAAGTAGCTCTTACTCTTAAACTAATCCATCTTCCTGGGCTGGAGTGATGGCTCAGTGGTTAAGAGCACTGACTGTTCTTCCAGAGGACCTGAGTTCGATTCCCAGCATCCACATGGCAGCTAACAACTGTCTGTAATTCTAAGATCTGACACCCTTACACAGTTATACATGCAGGCAAAACACCAATTCACATAAAATAAAAATAAATATTTTAAAAAACAAAAAACTAACCCATCTTTCTTATCTTGTTCAGCCATGCGGCTCGGTACCTTTTCTCAGAGCAGCATAGCTATCCTCTGTATCTGCTGGCTTCTTTGGCATCTTTATAGCATCTTGGCATCTCTGCTCTGTTCTTCCTGTTCCCAGACTTTTCTTAGTCTGGTAGCCCAGACTTCTAATGCCTTCAGCCAATCAGCATCTTTATTAAACCATTAGGCAGGACAAGTATTTACAATGTAACAACATAATCCCGCTACAGAGTCTGTGGCTGGTATGTATGTAGCCACTTCCTGCAGGGTTTCTGAGATGTAGTGATGTTTCTGGGGAGCCTGAGTCTGCACCTCCTTGAAAACATGATGAGGATTCTCTTGTTAGTGATGGGGCCTTGAGTGATTACTTTCTCTCTCTATGCTCATGTTTTCTTATCGAGAAATTAAGAGTTAAAATACAGTCTGTGTCATGACCATGAGGTCAAGTCTGTGCAAGGCCCAATATCACTGGGTGCATACAGTGCTGCCAGGGTGGAAGCTGGTGTGAAAGCTGGTGTGGCGATTTCAGATTTGTTTCTCCTGCTTTTGACTCTGTCCCTTGACAGAGAAGAGGTCTGACACACCAAATAACTTGTCACTTAACAAATACTTTTTAGTCACCCACCATATAGGAGGTGCAGTGCTGGGTGATGGATGGGGTTATAGTAGTCCATCAAATCCCATGCTGGTCCTCAAAGAACTTGCAGTTTAGAAGATGCTCAAAGATGATGGCCCTGGCCACCTTCACTGACTGCCTCCGCTCCTGGGGCTCCCTCCTCTCCCCAGAGTCTCCTGTCCCTAAGACTGAGGAATGGGCATTTCCCACTGTCACCCGTGGGGATGGCCAGTGGAGCAGTGAAGAGTGTTGTGCTGTTACAGGACCACTCCAGGACTCTGTCCGGTCAGCAGATGTTGCTGCTGTCAATTCTACAGCCGTCACCCTCTCCCTCGCCTCTGAGGAGCCCGAGTGCAGCTCGGAACTAGGAGAAGGTCTACACAGGACAGAATCCAGCTCTGGAAGCCACATGCCCACTGGGTGAGTGACTAGAAGAAATGGTGGCTGCAATGGGCATGGTGGGTGGGAAATGTATCCCCAGCCTTCCTTTCCCAAACCTGGAGGCTTCCTAAATTATGTCCTGGCACGCACGCGCGCGCGCGCGCGCGCACACACACACGCATATGTGTTCATGTGGATGTGTGCACATGTGTCTGGGAACACATGGATGTGAGTATGTATACAGGTCAGATGTTTTACTTAGTTGCTCTGAACCTTGTTTTTTGAATCCCAGGGATCCATTGTCTGCCTCCTCAGAACTGCGTTATAAATGTGCTCTGCCTTGTGTCTGGCTTTTAAATGGGTGCTGGGGATCTGAACTCGGGTCCTCTTGCTTCCGTGCTAAGCACTATGTATTTCTAGCCCTACCTTTCCCAGGTCATTTTATTCATGAATCATCTGTCCACCCTTGAGCCCCAGCTCCCAATGCTGGAGCCGAGAGCCACAGGCCTCAGGATGCTTCTAGGATGCAAACTGTTTCCCTTCTATGCTTCAGCTGGGTTAGATATCTGAGGCCTTGGGTCCTCCTAGGGCAAGTTCAAAGCCTTGGTGAGCCTGGCACTCCCTTGTCCCGTACTGCACTCGTGACCATATGGCAGCATACAGCCTCCCTATGACCCAGCCAGTCTTGGGCGTCTGCCAGAATGTAAGGTCTCCTGGACATCTCTCCCAAGTATCTAGCTGTCTCCTCAACAAAAGCTCAGCGGTTGCTTTCCCTACCTGCTTCTCACAGCCATGCTAATATCCACACATGCTTAAACCGGGAATGTGCTTCCTCCTGCTTCCTCCCCGAGCCCCTCCACCTTCTGGCAACCCTCTCCAGCCCCAGCCTCTCTTTTTGCCTTACTTCTTAGCTGCACGGGGGAATTTTTTAAAAAACCCAATTAAATGGAATCATTACCCTACTTAATGCCCACAGCAGTCCCCTTTCCTTCTCTTTGTGAGGGTGACGGGCTTGGCAGCGTCCTGGCATCATAGCTCTTCCCGCCTTTCTCACTCCCTACCTGGCTGCTGTTGTTGGGTGCATCAGACTCGTTTCTGCTCCGGCCCAGGCCCCAGCCACGCTCGCTGGCCAGACTTCCGCCTGTCACAGGCCTTTGGTATAAAGATTGTCTTCTTCTCAAAGAGACCTTCCCGGGAAACTACTTCAAACACGTGCCTGCTTTACCCTACACACCGCTGTGAATGGTTTTTCTGGTTAATGTTCTGGTCTGTATTTATTTGGTAAGCTTCTGTACACCCTTGGCTGAGGGCTGACAGACAGGAGGCCCTGAGACCTAGGATTAGTGGAGTGGATAGATTAGGAATCCATGGCTGTATGCTTTGACCGGGGCTATCAGGAACTCTCCAGAAGCTGTTTACACTCAGCCCCTGGTAGGGTCTGCATGGCTCCCCTGCTACAGCCTGATAGTTCCCCCCTCCCCGGGGGACATTGGCACTGGTCCATCTAGGGTCTGTAGGGCCCTCAGATACAGGATGCAGCCAGCTCTTACCTGCCTCTCAGCCATCACCAGCCACATTATACCCCTCCTGTGTTTCAGAGTATCACCTGAGGCCAGTGCAGGGTACACGCCGCCCTCAGCCGCCCATTCTGATGGGAACAAGAAAAGGAAGAGTATCACCTCCACCCTGGGGCTCAAAAAACTCTTCTCAGCCCTGGGCCACAGCCCCCGGCCCAGACTTGGCACATCCCGAAGCTACAGTGTGGAGCAGCTGCAGCCCTCGGCACTGGCTCCCCATACTAGCACCTCCAAAGTGAAGAGAGCCCCATCATTACAAATCCTGCATCTGGTGAGTCCCCAGGGCCCTGGACAATAGGGCGTGGCCCCGATAATGCAGTCTATTGGAATGATTTCGCTGTGTGTGATTTGCCTGCATGTATGTCTGTGCACGTGTGTACCTAAAGAAACCAGAAGGTTATAGACAGTTATGAGCTGCCATGTGGAGGCTAGAGATTGGTCCTGGGTCCTCTGGAGGAGCAGCCAGTGCTCCTAAAGTCATTGAGGCATCTCTCCAGTCCCCAAACACATTAATTTCAGTCTGTATTGTCACAGCAAGGCTTGACTGGCCTGTCTGTTTTGTTCTCTCCTCATAGTGGTATTTCTGAGGATGCTTAAACCGGGCATACCAACCGCTTCTTGCCAGGAATGCATCCATTTCGGTCATGTATCACGTTCAAGATAAAGTTGAGACCACATAGTGCTGTGGGAGGATCTGTGGTCTGTCTGCTTTTGTCTCATCACTTCTAAAACATTCTCAGCCTGTTGGTTAGACACTTTCACCTTCTTACATCAGCTCAAGTAGCATGACTGAATCTTCATCCTAACGTGTCTCACCGCTGACATCTGCTATGGCCCAGTACTCCAGGCATGTCTCTTCCGGAAGTTATCAGAGTCCTCAGGCTGAGAGACCTTCTCTGTTTGCTCTGTCACCAGGCTTCCCTTCTCCACATCTCTGTTCCCTTCCTGGAGTATGGTGTCTATATTCCCAATGCCTCTCACTTAGTCAGTGCAGTGTATCCAGTTCACACTGGGTGCACACGGGCACTCCCTAAACATGTCCCTCTCTCTCCATGCTTAGCAAATGACCTCAGCACACGAGTCCCGACCAGGAATCCTGTTCTGTACTAGGAGCTTGTGGTTAGTCTGTTTATTTTGTCCTCCACATCCTCCTCTGTGCGGAATTAACGCCATGTCTACTAAGGCTTTCATTTCAAAGGCTGAGGAGAGAAGGATTGCAGGGCGAACGGCAGTTCATGCCCGTCAGGATGGTGTCTAGGAGTGGAGATCACGTGCAGCGGAGGGTGAGGCAGGAAGGAGGACCAGGTGACATTGCACCCTGGGAACTATCTCAAGTTAGACTTCTCTGCTGCGGAGCTGTGAGCCAGCCGAGGCACTGTGTTTATTGCCATTGCAGTTTCTGTCCCCAGAAATTCCCTCAAGGGAATCAGCAATGCCACTTGGGTCTCAAAGGCCTTGCTGCAGTGTGAGCTGATAGCCGAGGGTAGAGAGCAGCCTGCCGAAGAAAGAAAGGGTAGAACACGCAGGCAGGATGGCACAGAGACTCAAGAACAGAAGAAAAGAAAAATTCAAGGAGCTGAAAGAATCAGCCCCTCCCAGAAGTGCATCCGCCCCTCACCATCCACACACCAGCACATACGTGCCCTCTCTCGTGTCCCCCAACCTTCCCTGTGCGGTCTTTTGGGGGGCATCTGTGCCCCTCTTTACACCTAGAGAGCGCTTGCTCAGTCATACAGCTCCCTCTCTTTCCTTGTAACTTCTCCATCAAAATGTCTGTAAATTCCTGCAGCGATCAGGTTACCAGCTGGAAGCACTCTGCCCGAAGGTGTGTCACCTTTGGACAGGGTCTCCTATGTGACACTTGCTCATGATCCACAGCCTCTGAGTGCTGGCTAGATTTGCATAGACCAGTGCTAGCATAATGCTGAGTTGTTGTGGCTTTGGACGCTGTGTAGCCCCATCTCTTGGAGCAGGTTCTTGACTCTTACTAGGCATCTGGACCTGCTGATCAAAGCTTGTACCATTGCTTTTTTTAGAGTGACTTCAGGTTTGTGGTCCTGGCAGATCCTCTGTTGGGGCCCCTTCCCAGGCTGCTTGTCTCACCTGCAATATTGGACCTTCCCCACTAGGTGTCACCCTCTCATCAGCATCGGAAAGCAACTTCCTTTCAGAACCTCCATTCCTTGCTGGGTGGCAAAGGAGACCGGTCCAGCCTCTACCTGGTAGAGGGCTCGGAGGACCCCAGTATACCCAACAGGTAAGCGTGGCAGAAGAACCTGAAAGACAAACTCAGAGTGGCCAGTAGAGCCAGATGCCAGGTCTTTTTTTCCTCAGTCTGCCCCTTTAAGAGGAAGTGTGGAGAGACAGTGATACTAAGGTCTCAGAATGAAGCCTCTGTGGCCTGCCTCTGCCAGTGAGCATGACAGGTGGAGGTTTGCTGGAAGGTGATGCCGGGAAGCTTGAAGTCTCTCTCCTTTATCCGATGATATCCTTAAAATCAAAATCATCTGAAATCACAGCTGAAGACCTTTCTGAACTCCCAGAGACAAGAACCCCCAAAGAAAGAAGCCCTTGGTTGCTGACCTCTCTGCCCGGGGGAGGGGGAGTCCTGGGGCTGGGGGGGGGATGTTCACTCTTGGAAACACTATATAAAGCTATAGTGTTAAATTCTCAGATGTCTCTTCCTAAAAATGTTAGAAACTACAATCTTTGCTTCAAGGCCCTTTGCCCTGAGGAGCTGCCAACCATTGTAGAAATTGCTCATCTCCACCCTCGAGAGCTCACTTTGGTGGCTGGCGTCAGAGAAGACCCAACCTCTAATAAAACAGAGGTACAGGTCACCTTAGGGCCAACAGAGAGCTGGTCCTGGTGCCTGGCCCTGCCTTTAGAGTCTCTGGTCTCCTTGCAGGCCAGCCCAGACCTTTCCCCATCGCGCCCTCAGTGTGGAAGACGTGGGTGCCCCCAGCCTGGCTCGCACTGTGGGCCGTGTAGTGGAAGTGTTCCCAGATGGTACAAACCAACTGCAGCTGCAACGACCCCCAGAGGGCACTTTTGGTTTCAGTGTGGCCTACGGCAATGGCCGTCGAGACTCAGGTATGCACTCGGGATCCTCAGCAAAGCACCCAGGCTGTGGCCGGGTTCCTCCTGGTCTTTGTCTGAGCAATGGAGAAAGGTTTTCTTCATCCCTCTAGGAGCTCTTACTGGGTGTCAGGTCTCGGGAGCCCCTACTGCTGAGGGGTTGAACTGGCAGATCTGACTGCGCTGTCCCCCTGCTGACCTGTGAAATCCTCAAGGCTCTTCCAGAGAGGCAAAGGGAGACTGTCTCTGCTTGCCAGTTCTAGGCTGTTCCTTTGATGTGGTTGATGTATTTCAGCGGTTCCGTCCTCCAGCTGCTGATGTGTCTGGGCATGTGAAGTGGGCCTGCCTGTCTGCAATCCTGTCCAGCCCTTCCTCACCAGCTCCTGAGAGCTTTGTTCAGATGTATTCTGGCTCCAGGCACCTGGCCAGATTGCCTGCTGTGTCCTAATTCAATCCCCCTGTCACTGAATTCTAACCAATTCTTGGTCCCTCTACATCCATGAGTTCTTCATGGCAACTTGACTTTCCCAGGCCAAAGCCTGTGGTCCAGGATGCATTTGAGGACCAGAACCTTTGAAAGCTATCCACAGGCTATGCTAAGTGGGGAAAGTCGGGGTGTGGGGGGGATATGATTTTGGAAAATCAAGCCCGGGCTTGTGCTCCTGGGCTCTACAGCGGAGGGGTAGCCCTGCTTTTGTGTCTCTTAGGTCAAGGCTGTTTAAATGAGAAAGTACCCCCCCCATTCCCACTGCTGTGTTTACAGCACAGCACATATTCTTGCACCTGCACACTCACACACACACGCACACACACACATACATGCATATATATGGTGCATACTTATAAGTACTGTGGATACTGGGGTTACTGCACCCTGTATCACACAGGAGCACACAGACCTCTAACCTCATGAGCATACACTCCGGCTAAGGTGCTGGGCCAGCTCTACACGTTTACTTCATATATTTTGAATTATGAATGTGACATAGTGAAAAGCTCCAGGAATGTAAATGTAAATAAAGCAGGCATGGCCAGTGCTCCCTCCATAGACCAGCTTGAGATGACCTGCGTGTGAATGGAGATGGGGCGGAAGGGTTAGGGGAGGGCACCTGGGGTCAGGAGATGAGATTCGAGTACAGAACTCCAAAAGGGCCATGACATTTGTCTATTGGGGAAATGAGGTCAGGCTGCAGGCTGTGCTATCCGGGGGGCCTTGGGGACTCCTCACTGAGTAGGACAGGAACATTTTAGAGCAGGGGGCTAATACAGCTGTGTTGAGACTACACATTGGTGCAAGAACAGACAGTGAGCTGATTTCCTTAGTCTGAGAAAAAGACACTAGCAGGTGGCACTAGGCGGCTGTGGAGATGGGGAGCAGGAGCTTCAGTCTGGCTGATTTGCAGTCAGTATGACCTGAACTTCTTGATGGAGGAGGGGGATTGGGAACAGGAAGAAAACAGGGTGGGTCTCCCCCGTCTGGACCTAGGGATAGCCTGATGTCAGCACCATCGGGGAACTGACATTTGGGGAACCAGACAGTGCTGTTCAGGCTGTCTCTGTGCTCCTTACTTATGATGGTCCTGTCTGGGTGCTAGTCCACTCATGCAGCTATACTTGGCCACCAGATATCACAGAGGAATCTCACCCTAGGAAGTGTGGTGGCTGCTGTTGTTCCCAACATAGACCCTCCTCTAGCAGCTTAGGGTCACTTGCCCTGAACGGCAGAGAAGCCATGGCCCCAGGCTGCTCTGGCTCCTTGCTAAGCATCAGTCAGGATGCCAGCATGTGTCCTATCTGACAGCACACCCACAGAAACAGCAGGCCCTGCCTTCTGCTTCTGACTGGCTACAAGACAGGCATCTAACATCTTTAACAAAGGCTGTCTCCGGCAGACCGTAAATGCCAGAGTTGCTTCGCAGTCACGATTGCAGCTGGGAAGCCTACCAAAGTCTCCCCGGAATGACTGAAGTGACGTCAGTGTCTAGTCTGGCTTGACTACATTCTTTTGGGTTCCGTCATTCCTCCCCACCTGCCTCTCCTCCTGCACACCAAACACTTCTGTGGGTTCGTGTGGGAGGTAGGGGGTGGTTCCCTCTCTCCGTGCTGACAGTGTGTAGACCCAGCTGATACACTGTTCAAGCACCAAAGAGGTCAAAGATAGGGCAGGGTCCCAGTAGAAAAGCCTTCTGCCAAGGGATGCTACATACTTGGTCATTTAGAGACTGAGCCTCACTGGAATGGCTCATGTTGGCCAAGAAGCGCTGAAAGGGATATCCGAACCCCAGATAGGAGAGGACGTGTATGCAACTCACACTGGCCAAATGGCCACGAGCTTTTAGGTGCCTTGGTGAAGGAACTGTAGAGCCCATATTGAGAGCCAGGCTTCTCTGGGGCCCAGAGCCTGCAATGAAAGGGCTCCTGGTCCATGGGCCAAGGCACTTTCAGCAGTCTGTGATGCTTCAGGCCAGAGATGGAGGTACAGCACAGGCATCCTGCCCAGTCCATGCTAATCACCTGACTAGGAGGGGGCGTGGGGCAGCTAGCATGTGGGAAGTTGCTGTGTTTCTCAGGCAGCTGGTGAAGGGGTCAGGACTGTGCTCATTTGTCCTCAGATCCCATTGTATTGTCAGCTGCAGGAAAGTCACCCACAAAGCCTGTCCCCTGCTGTCCTCCGGCAGGCTGGCTATGCTCACACAGCAGAACATGGTAGTGGCTCCGACTTTCTCCAGAGGAACTGGCCTGTGTACCATCAGCTGAGGGCAGCTGACAGAGAACTGGAGAGATACCTTCCTCTCAGCTGGACATCCCTGTGCTAGTAATAGCTAGAGGCCTGCCTTGTTAGCCCAAGCCCTGCCCCCCCATAGCCTCTCTCACAGAGAACCAGCCACAGGTCCCCAGTGGGCTTGATCTGCGCACTTCACAGCCCAAGGAGGATCATGCTGGCCAGGCTGAGCCTCTTGGAGCAGTAAAGAAAGCATGCAAGAAAAAGAGGCAAGTATGCCATAAATGTGGCAGAGTGTTTATTTTTCCTGGACTTTTGGCCCAGATGCCTCCAAATCCCAAGTGAGGAACTGTGTGAGGCTGAGGTCAGGGCAAGTCCTGGACAGTACTGAGAAGCAGATTTGGTTTCAGCCACTTCTGTTACACTAGTGACACTGTCCCCTACCTTGGCCTTGGCCTGAGCCTGGGTCACCTGAGCCATCAACTACATCTATTTATGAGTCCTCAGCAACATAGGCAGGGCACACAGCAGGTATTGGTCATATTTTTAAAATGACTTCCTCTTTAACCTAAAAGCCGACTATCAGAAAAGGGTAAGGTTAGTGTACTTGTACTAAGCTGTAGATGAACAATGTCCTCAAGCATCATTTGCGTGGATTTTCCCGTTTTGAAAGAGGCTACAGAGAATGAGGTTATGCACGGGGAGCAGGGAAGAGGAACACATGATGTTTCTATGAAGCCAGTCGTGAGGAGTGTCACTGTGCCCTCTGATTTCTCATCCCCCGCCTTCTCCTTTGCAGGGCTCTACGTGAAGTCCATGGCTGACCTGGATACTGCCAAGCTGTACTCGGGGTTGCTGGGGGTGGGGGATGAGATCCTGGAGGTGAACGGGGCCAAGGTGGCTGGACTGGGCTTGGCTCACATCAAGGAGCTACTGGCCCATGTGGAGTGCTTGTCTATTCGTGTCTTGAGACAGAGGCCTGTTCCCCAGTGACCCAGAAGTACTGTTACCCCATCACCAATCCCTTAGAAGCCCTGACCCCCACACGGCAGGAGGGGCTGGAAATGCACTGCTCAGGGATAATCCATGGGTAGAAAATATGGTTCACAGATCAGGTGGAATCTAGTTGTCTGGGCGGTGGCAGAGCTGTTCTGAGGCCATCTGCAGGAAGAGATGAAATGTTTGTATGTTTCGGTTAAGGTCACTAATTTATGTAAATCTGGGGAAAGAAAATCACTGTCTTCTTGCGTGTCAGAAGAGGTAGCAACAGGATGTGCCCCTTGGTTGGCGGGCGAGGAGAATGACTGACTGTATATCCCTGGGTTGATCCCTGAGAGCTGGCCTCACCTCCTGGTCATGCTGGAAAGCCTGGCCAGCCCCCAGCACACCAGAGACAAGTGGCTACGATGGCCTGTGCCTGTCTCTTTCAGCTCTGGCCTGCCTGGTTTCCATGTGACTACACCTTTGCCCCCCGATCCAGAAGGGGCTCAGTGTCTTGGCAGAGCGTGACAACAAAGAGCGCCTATTTCAAACCAAGCCCTGGGAAGTATGGCCTCTTAAGAGACCTGAGCCCTTTCTGGGCATGTAAACATCTGAGAGGTTCTGAGAGCCAGAATATTAAGAATTTCTAGGAAATTTTTGTGATCAACACAAAGTTGAAAAAAAAAAAAAAAAAAAACAAAGCTTGCTATTTTCAGTAAGTGTGGCCGTGGTACTAAGGGTTAGGAGTGAAGGCCAGCCCTTTGCCTCCACCCCTGCCTAGACTGAGGTTGTTGTAGCCTGGCCTGGGCGGGCCTTAGTCTTTGTTCTCTTGTCCAGCTTGGAGACGGGACTGCAGCTGGTGTCTGGCTGTCCCCCAGCTGCAGGATTCCTGTCCAGACCTCCCTGGTGGCAGCTGTGGGTGGGCGGCAGGCAGAGAGGCTGTGTGCTGGGTGGCCATCCCACCTAGGCACAGCCTGCTCAGCTTAGAGCCTGCCCAGGGGGTCAGGACTCTGGAGATGCATGGACAGGTGTCAGTCTTAAATTATTAAAATTACGAAGGCGAATCTGCTTCCTTTGGAGTTGCTCCATTCTGTGTTCTCTTGGCCTTTATCAGCCCTAAGAGGCCTGGGGCTGGCCGGGGGCAGAAGGGTACAGGTATGGCCAGAGGGCATTGGGAGGGACGGAAGAGGGGAGGCCGCAGGGGTTAGGGTTTCGGCCAGGGTAGATGCAGCCGCTCTGTGGTCCTTGAGTCAGGAGAGGAGCCTGGCTGAGGGAGACAACAGAGCTAACTGTTGTTTAGGTGCATGGAAGGGTTCGGTGAGCGGCTCACTGCTAGTTTGGAACTTGCCATGGTGCTATAGTTAAATAACCAAACTGGGTAGGAGAGATGGCTCAGTGGTCAAGAGCACTGGCTGCTCTTCCAGAGGACCTGGGTTCAGTTTCCACCACTCACGTGGCGGCTCCTAACTGCCTGTGCCTCCATTTTCATAAAGCACAAACACACATGAAATAAAAATGAAAAGGTTATTTAAAAAATCAAAACAGCTTTTGTCTAGATTGAGCTGACCTAAGTGTCACAGGCAGCTTTCGTAAGACAAGGAAGAAACCGAGAGGCCTGTGGAGAGGTGACAGTGTAGCCTCAGCCTGTGAGGTAAGATGGGACCTTCTCAGCAGAAATCAGTTAAAAACCTGCTGCTCCTGCCCCAGAGGCTGACGGGAGAGGAAAGGGTGGGGTGGGGTGGCGGACAAGTTGGCTAAGGCTCTCTGGGGTTGAAACAGTGTATGTAACAAGTGCATGAAACTACAGGGTGTAAAGAGAACACTGGAGCACCCCAGAAATAAATCTGCCCCTCATCCCTTCCCTGCAGAAATAGCACCCCCTAGCAGGAGTCTGCAGCTGTGGGAGACCCTAGGAGTCTGTAGAGCTATTCACTGGCCTGAAGCTCCTGCTACAGAAATTTCATCCTGGAAAAAGCATCAGTGGTGAAAGTTGCCTGTTTTCTATATAGCAAGGTCACTTGTCTTCTGGAAATCTGTATGGCAAGGTCACTTGTCTTCTGGAAATCTGTATGGCAAGGTCACATGTCTTCTGGAAATCTGTATGGCAAGGTCACTTGTCTTCTGGAAATCTGTATGGCCAGGTCACCTGTCTTGTGGAGAAGGCCTGGGGCCGGGAGAGGAAGCAAAAGCTGCAGATGGGCAGTTTCCGCAGTCCTAGCAGGTGCTGGCCAGGTCCGTGTATGTCAGTCTTTCAAAAGGTCCTACCAGGAACATCCTGCTTCCTGCCCTGTCAGAGGGGGAAACCAGCTCGGTGCCAGGACTGGTGTGGGGCACCCCAGCCCTGTGTCCCGGGGTGTGATCTACTTGTCACTCTCCAGCCTTCCCCAGTTTTTTCTCCCCTAGTGCCAAAAAAGCATAGAACCAGGATGTGACAGGGAAGTTGCCGAGTATTAGAGACCCTCCAGCCTCTGACCTGGGATCTGAGGCACCCGCTGTGGCCTGTGCTCTTACCTGGGGTAAAGCAATGCTGAAGGCCCTGACCTCTGTATGGGAGCGGGGGTTGCTTTCTCCAGTATCTTGTCTGATCTCCACATCTGCTTTACCTAGAGAGCTGCTGACCTAAAGGGCCTGGTCCAGCCCCTCTGCAAACATTCCACCATCAGAACCTTCTAGAACTTAGTTAACTAATTGCCATAAGCCAGGCCAGAGGGACAGGGAGAAATGAGGAAGACTCCATCAATACAGTACAAGGAGATGTAAGAGCACCACAGCACCTGGACAGTGCGGCCTGGCACAGAGTCTGAAGACTGATGGGAAGTGGTATGGCCAAGCCGAGTTTTGTGAGGTGAATGGGAACCTGTAGTGAGAGCAAGGATGCTCGAGCACTAAAAACACACACCCTGTATGAAGATGCGGGTCTCCTCTCAATAACCCGTGTTTCCTAAGCTCACAGCGGGCAGCGATGTTGGGAACCACAGAACAAGGACTGATTTTGGCCTCGGGCATGCCAGTCTCCTGAGGGCAGAGCAGGGACAGGTGGAGGCCGGAGAGGACCTCAGAAGGCACTATTATAAATGAGGCCTTGCTTCTGCTTCCAGAAAGAGGACACTGGATGACCCCTAAGGTGTGCCTCTGAGGTCTCACAGGAGCTGGCGGGAGTTGAGAGCGGGAATCTCGACACGAGGCACTGTGGGCATTGGGTTCACCTTGGAGAGCAAAAGGTGTGCTGTAGGCCTTGTGGCTGTAGGTAACTGTCACCCAGCCAGCCAGCTGTAGCTCTCGTATACATCATAAGACAGTGAGGTGCAAGTTCAGAAAAGGCAGGTGTCCCTGAGGAGGGCCACAGGGTAATTGTCAGCTGCACCTTCAAGGCCGCTGGCCATTGAGGAAGGTTCCCAGGGGGCTCCTGCCAGGCTGAGAACACCACAGCCTTGTGTGCAGTGACCTGGATGAAGATCTGTCTGCTCTTGAGGATAATGCAGTGGAGGGGGAGGGAGGGGCCCCTGAGGAAAAGTCCTGTAGGAGGCATCAGGCCAGCTGGGGATGGGGGTGCTGGCTGAAGCTGACCCAAGGCAAATGCTGAGCATATGTGTGTGTGCGTGCGTGTGTGCGTGCGTGCGTGCGCGCGTGCGTGCGCGCGTGCAATGTTCCTAGATCTTAAGATGGGAAACCACAGGAGGTATGGCTCAAATTTTCAAGTTAGCTAGGGGATCCAGGGGCAGACAATGGTGCCACTCTGATGTGCTAACCTTTACAGGGTAGGATTTGAGGGTCCTTTGGGAAAATGAGATCCCCAACTTTCCACTACTTGCAGGAGAGATGTTATTCCCTGGCAGTGTTTGTGACCCTAATAAATTTCAAAAGTGGGATGTGTTCGGGAGAAAGGCTGGGAAACAGAGTACCCTCCACAGGACAATGACAAGCTCTCTACAGCCTTGGGTTGAGTTGGTAGAACAGATGAAATCCAGGCATGGTCTTTAGAGATGGACATCTTTGGTTCTAGACCCAAGAAGCCAGAGACCTAGAAGCATATACGCTGACAGAGCTGGACTTGCGGAGAAGGGGGCCAGCCAACCGCTGTGGGTGTCTGGGGCAGCAGCTTCTGTTGCTGGTCGCCTTTCATTGGTCTCTGGCTCCACACATTGTTTACCCTCTCGTTCTTTTATCTGGTCTTTACTGGACTGCTACTCCACCTACCCACTGCCTGACAACCTTTACAAGGATTCGAGAAGTGTCTGTCCTGGGGAGCAAACCATGACACTGCATGCTGGCAGTGTTTCCTCCCTACAGCTCTCACACAGTCATGGAACCAGGGACTGGAGATTGTGACTTTCGTCAGTGGAATTATCCTTTAGGCTTACCTGGCAATAATTGTTCTGCTCTGGCGCACCTGCCCAAGCCGTTTCTTCTATCCTTGGGCTCATTCTGAAGCTATTCAAAAGCCTTACTATCTCCAAATCCCTTCCCAGCATGCTCTGTGAACGCTCTTTCCTGTGGAGCCAGAGCACCTGCCCAGCAATGGCAACAGCCTTCCTTGGCAAGTTCTGCCCAGCTGGCAAAGGCTGTGGGTTTGGCCAGGTCGCTGTGCTGGGCCCGAGGAAGGGAGCTGCTGGGACTGGCTCAGATACTGTGTCCCTGGAGCCAGGGCTCAACAGCTGCCCTGCCATTCCTGGAGGGTATCCGGGGCTGTTCTGTGGATGCCCAGCCACCTGCCTGGCCTGTCTTTGTCTTGTCCTTTTGCAATCTGGGCTCAGGCCTCTGTCACAGTGTGGGGCTATCCTTGGGGCTCTGGTCAGGTGCCAGGCATTAAGGCAAGGCCTGCTCTGCCCTTAGGGATGCCAACACCTTCAGAATGGAGTCAGCTAGAGCTGTGAGATAAGGCAAGTCAGCATCCCATGGGCCACAAGAGACCCACAAGCAGGAGGCCCATTCCCACCTGCTGGGGGGGGCACAAAGGCTTCTGGGAGGACCAGCCTCAGCCCTGGGATTCCCCAAGCTCACCAGCTTCCAGCCAGCTCTGGAGCTGGATTGGGAGGAAGAAATGTAGATGTAGTGGGAGCTCTGCTGTTCTGTTGCCTCCTGGACACATCAGTACCCAGGTCTTCTTGGGTTACTGGTAGCAGTTGGGTTTAATGTCTGTCTTAGTTAGGGTTTCTATTGCTTCATTGAAAACATCAAAAGGCAAGCTGGGAAGAAAAGGGTGTTTTTGACTTATACTTCTGGATTTCTGTTCATCGTTGAAGGAAACAGGGCAGAATCTCGGAGGCAGGAGCTGATGCAGAGGCCAGAGAGGGGTGCGGCTTACTGGCTTCCCACAGGGCAACCCAGGGATGGAGTCAACGGGCTGAGCCAGTACCTCTACATGTCTGTCTTCTTCGGGGGTCGGATGGAGACTGGCTTAACTCCACCCTTCTCTACCTGCCTGTGCTGTGATCCTCCATCCACTTCTACAGTGCTCTACATAGGCCAAAACAGTCCTTTATTTATAGCATACAAGAGAACATTTCCACCACACTGGGCCCTCTCCCGTCAATCACTAACTAAGAAAATGCCTTACAGCCAGATTTTTTTAATGATTTATTTATTTTTATTTTTGTGCATTGGTGGCTTGCTTGCATATATGTCTGTGTGAAGGTCTTGGATCCTCTAGAAGTGGAGTGAGAGACACCTGTGAGCTGCCATGTGGGTGCTGGGAATCGAACCTGGGTCCTCTGAAAGAGCAGCCAGTGCTCTTAACCACTGAGCCATCTCTCCAGCCCTGGCCAGATCTTATGAAGGCATTTTCTCAGTTAAGTTTCCTTCCTTTTAGATAACTCTAGTTTGTGTGTTAAGTTGACATCCACCAGTCAGCACAATTCTGTTGGGTATCTGAGGCTGGCCTTGAACTCGCCTTGATCTTCAGCCTCCTGAGTGGCTGTAATTACAGACCTATGCAACCATGCCCTGGCCTAGGTCAGATTTTCTGACTGAACAGTAAACTTTAGTAAAGGTTCTGAGACAATCAACCAAGGCAACTGACACCCACACTTTAACTTAGGCACTGAGTTCAGTGTTTTAGGAGCTGGGAGGCAGCCCAGTCAGCAGTGTTGTTTATAAAGCGTGAGGACCTGAGTTTGCTCCTCAGTACCCACAGTTTTTAAAAAGCCAGCTATGGGGACAGATGCTCATAATCGCAGGGCTGGGAAGGTAGAGCCCTGGAATTTTCTAAGTCCCAGCTGGAGGCTTTGTTTCAAAAACCAAGGTGGCCGCTTGTCCGTGTCAGGTTAGACAGCTTATTGAACCCCAGTTTGCCATCACTGAGCTCAGGCTGGTAGCTTTTCCCTAAAGCAAAAGCCTGTGATCCAGGCCGACATGGTTCCAGCTGTATCCTTGCTTGAATTTTTATTGGTACTGGAGGTTGAACTTGATCTCACACACAATAGGCAGACATCTGCTTCTCAACTGTTATGGCTGTAGCCTCATTTTTTTTATTTTTATTTATTTATTTATTTATTTTTTTGTTACTTTTGCTTCTCCAGACATGGTTTCACTAGCAGCCTTGGCTGTCCTGGAACTGAACTAGCTGTGTAGATCAGGCTGGCTCAAGCTCACAGATATCAGCCTCCCTAGTGCTGGGATCAAAGGCTTGTGCCACCACCATCCAGCCCTAGTCTTTTTTTCTACATTAAAAAAAAAGTTTACGCTCACTTAGTCTGTATGCGTGTGGGTACGAATATGCCTTGGCACACATGTGTAGGTCAGAATTGTCCTCTCCTACCACATGGGCTCCCAGGACTGGACTGGGGTCATCAAGCTTGATGGCAATGCCTTGATCTACCACTGTACCATCTCATACTTCTTTCTTCCTTCCGTCCTCTTTCTTTTTTGGGGGGAGGGATAAAATCTCCCTAAAGGGGCCAGTCTTGATCTTTAAATCCCCATCTTGGCCTCTGCAATAGGTGAGAATTATAGGCCTTTGACACTAGACTGGTGGTTAATTTCTTTATTAAGATTTGTGTGTCAGGAGGTGGTGGTGCACGATTTTAATCCCAGTATTCAGGAGGGAAGCAGAAGCAGGTGGATCTCTATCTACAGAATGAGTGAGATAGCCAGGGCTACACAGAAAAACCCTGTCAAGAAAAGAACAAAAGAAAAAAATAATTAAAAAAAAAAGATTTATTTCATGTATAAATGTAAGTGCCTGCAATGCATGGATGGATGCACACCTGTGCATGCTTGGTGCCCCAGAAGTCAGCTCCCCTGAACATGGAGGTATAGGCAGTTGTGAACCACCATGTGGAACGTTAGAGCTCACACTGCTGGGCCCTCTCCCTAGCCCCATGCTGAGGCATTTCTTAGCTGCTTCATGCAGTCTGCAGGCAGGTCTGTAGTCCCAGCTCCTTAGGAAGCTCCACCTTCCTGTATGACGGAACTACAGGCACCACACCTGGTTTTCTGTGGCACTCAGGTTTGCATGCTAGGCACGCTCTCTCCCAGCATCTCTACATCACTAGCTCCCACAACTCCTAATTCTCATCTTCTAGCAGCTGTCACTTTCTCTGCTCCTGCAGATGTCTACACCAGTATTCTTAAACTGTTTTATTTAAATTTTTTCATAAATTTTGATTGTATATCCATCCTCCCCCTTGCAACTTCATGCTCTCACTCAAAATAAAAAAAAAAAAATCTAGACAAACTTAAATGAGGAAGGAAAAAATAAAACAGTAAGACAAAAAAAAAATCAACAAAACCCAAAAATCATACAAAATAAGCAACAGAGGAGACTCAGAGGTTAAGAGCATTGGCTGCTTTTCCAGAGGTCCTGAGTTCAATTCCCAGCACCCACATGGTGGCTCACAACCATCTACAGTGAGATCTGGTGCCCTCTTCTGGCCTGCAGGCATACATGCAAGTAGAACACTATATTCATAATAAATAAAATCTTACTTTTTAAAAAAAATCACACAGAACAATATGGAGTCCATATTTTGTGTTGGCCATCTACTCCTGGGTATGGAGCCTACCTTGGAGTGTGGATGATATGCACACTGACATTGATACCCAGCGGGTGTCGACTGCAAACAGATTCCTTCATGTTAGTAACCTTAAAGTGTGTGTGTACAGAGGGCAGAGAACGCCTCACATGTTCTCCTGTCAGTCTCCTTTCTGTCCCCCAGACAGCGTCTCTCACCGAGTTCAGAGCTTGCTGGTTTTTTCAGCTGGGTTGGCCAGCAAGCCTCAGTGATCATCTTGTCTCTAATACTGAACCCAATACTAAAGCTGCAGATATGAGCAGCCAACATACAGACACGAGTAGCCCACCCCCAGCTTTTCCCTGAGCACTGAGGAGCCTGAACTCCGTTCTTCATGCGTACACAGTAAGCACTGGGCGATCTCCCCAGCCTCCATAGGTCCTGTTAACCAGTGCACACGTGCAGGAGCGATACCTGGTACTAACGTGGGAAAAGACTGAAACCAGCAACATGGGGGCTGGAGATGTGGTGGAGCACTTGCCTAGCATGGGTGGTGACCCAAATCCAATCCTCCATTTAAAAAAGAAAAGAGAAGAAAGAAACTTCCCAGCCAGAGCTGTGGCCTCTGGCTGGCTTTAATTCAGAACTGTTGTACATGGCTGCACCACAACTTTAAGAGCCGAGGTAAGAAGTGGGAGCAATAAAAACATCACTTATGAATGGCTAGTTATTTTACACAAGTATGCGTTAGAAGTTTTCAAGTGTGTGATGACATCAAATTTTAGGACTATCAGATTCTTTGAGGACTGTTTCCCTGTAGATGGAGGTCCACGATGCAGCAGCAATGGTTCTCAATGACATGCACTGGAATGAAGGGGGGGCTAGCCTCATCTCCAGACTTAATGATTCCAAGAAAATGCATCTCTAATAAGCTTTTTGTTTTGTTTTGTTTTTCAAGACAAGGTTCCTCTGTGTAGCCCTGACTGTCCTAGAACTCACTGTATAGACGAGGCTGGCCTTGAACTCACAGAGATCCACCTACCTCTGGCTCCCAACTGCTGGGATTAAAGACATGTGCCACCAGTGCCTGACTCTAACAAGCTTCTTAACCTGGGAGAGCCACCATGTTGACCTACCTGTGGCAGAGGTGACAGAACTCTAGTCCCAGGGACCTGGCTCACTCTTACCATGCTGTCTGGAGCTGGAAGTCACCAGGCTCTGATCCCCACCCCATACCACTGTGTACATCCTAGTACTTAAAAGCAAAACCCAGTGAAGCTATTTATCCTTGGAAAAACATATAAGGGTTTATTCCCCCACTATTTTGTCACTTACATATTCTAGCTCTGAATTATACCAATCTCTGATTAAAATGAGCCAAGAAAGCTACTTCTACTTATAAAACTCAAATCTACCATCGTCTGCAGTGTGGCTCCTCTGGCCTTTTCTTAGATGGCCCTCATATCTGCTAGCATGCTGAGGGTTAAACCCAATCAAGGCCAATTAGGAAAAAGTCAAAGGGAGCTAAAAGCCCTCAATGTGCTGTGTGTGCGAGGTCCTGGGTTCAATCCCAAGCCATGTCAATAGCAAAAACAGAAAAAGGCAGAAAATAAAAAAGCAACTCCAAAGCCTTATCAGTGGGCAGATGGCTGTTCTCACCCCAGACAACCAGGGCACAGGCACTCAGCTTTCCCTAGGAATAAAGACACCTGTTTCTCCCAGGAAAGACCTCAGCTTCAGGGTCACACTTACTGTTCACAAATTGATTCCAGCTGAATCTACATTCTGCTGAGCTGGAATGAAAAGCCTGATCTTGGTCCTAGCTCAGGGCTTATGAAAGCTGGGATGGGGTAGGGGGTTGGGCTTCCAACAAGGCAAGGAGGCAGGGCCCAGATAACAGGTCAGCAAACAGTGAAGCTGGGTGGTCTTATTTCTACCAGCCCCTGAGGACCAAGTGACCTTTCAGTAGATAATTCATAACCATAAGACAACAAACTGTAAAATACAATTTCCCATAAAGCTCTGGCTGCAGCTGGCAAAGCAGGTCCATGAAATGTTCATGTGGAAGCCCGGCAGTGGGGGCAGGCGCTGCCAGAGCAGCAGAGTGTTCACTGCTAGGGGAAGAGCATGTCTGGATTAAGGTCAGAGAACAACAGCACCAACGTGTTAGCGGACATGGGGGTCGTGCGTGCGTGCACTCGCGCGCGCGCGCGCGCACACACACACACACACACAGCCCTGACAGCCGTCTCAACAAAGGCTGTAACATATGGAGAACCTCTGAAAGCGGCCACTCAGGCACCATCAGACTCAGTTTCAGTACCTGTACAGCCCAAAGCCAAACACAATGGTGCGTACAAGTCAGCATCAATCTGAGCTCTGGTACCAAGGCCGGCTTCAGTGCCTGGGCTGCTGCCCGCTAAGTCCTGCCTGCTGGCTGTCCAGTCCACCTTCTGGTGCTCTGCCTTGTCTCATGGAGAGGACAGTGAGGACAGTGGTAGCAGATGAGGCTCTTTCATAGCTTCAGCCCTGTCCCGGGTCACAGCCCTGCTGCTCAAGTCACAGGAGCTGTTTCATTCCAAACTCATGCTTTTCTGGATTCAAATCCAGACAGCAAAGCTGCCCAGTGAGCTTTAGTAAGAAATGAGTGACAGTGGCATCCATATTTATTTACAACAGACCAATATCATCCTTTTTTCTTTTAAAAATGTCCATTTGTATATGTATTCATCTGTGCATGTTCACACACCCACCCACAATATACCATGAATGTGGATTTCAGAGGGCAACTGTGGGCATCGGATCTCTCTTCCACCAGGTGGGCTCTGGGTACCAACGCCAGGTCCCCTGGCCTGGCAGCAGGTGCCTGTCCCACTTCACCAGTCCTCAGTGCTGCACTCTCAACAGTGAGTCCATTTTCAGGGTTAGCATGGTCTTTGAAGGTTGGGAGTTGGGTACAGGCAGTGGCCCACCTACCTTAGCAGGCCCTCTTGGAATCAAAGGTCCAGGGAGGATCCTATGGCTGGGTCCCCATGGTAAGGCCTCTTGTTGGGAACTTTTCTCTCCAGGAGCTGACTGTCAGGGGTGGGCACAGTGACAGGCAGCTGACATATTTGGGAATTCTGATTTTGCCTTCTCTCTACTTTTGATGGACAAAGTACACTTTTAAAAAATAAACAGAAATCCATCATCCCTACCTTCTGGGAGAGAAGGGCCTTGCATCGAGAGAAAGTGAGGGAAAGGAGAGCCGCCGCTGCCCTTGTCTTATAACCTGTTTCCGGATCCTCCATTTCTGCTTTGCTTACAAGTTCGCTTTGTGGCATAAGGTGGAGCCAAACAGCACCAAGTCCACCGCGGTGAACTCATGTCTCCCTTGAACTCTATCTAAATCTGCAGATGCTATGAATGTCCCTCTGGTCTCACTTTGTGGGCAGAGAAATTAGCAAAAACAAAGCGTTGGCTGCAGCACCTTTCCTTACAGAAGGTAACCCAATTGACGGAGACAGGCCCCTCCTGGAGTCAGGCTGGATTTCTCTTCACAGCCCTTATCGCACGAGGTGAGAAGGCGTGGGAGTTGCCAAGTTGTTGGCTACCAGACCCACCAGTCTGTTTAACTCTGGCTAAAAGCAGAGAATAATGGGCATGTTACCAAATTTCCCTGCTTCAGCTGTAGCGTGATTCTGAAACTGAAGAAAATACAACATGCACGCTCAGACATACACAGCAATTCCCTTTGCCTCACAGTCCAGAGCATGCATGGCATTGATCTCTAGCCCAAACAAAGACGAGACCCAAGTGTGGGCTCAAAACTAAAGGTCATTTGGTTTTCCTGGTGGATCTGCACTCTGGCAAATGAGCTCAATGGGTCACCCTCCATCTCACACCTAATCAGTTAAGTAAAGCTTTCTTCCAGTAAACACGCTGAGCTCTTTCTGTTATCCAGCACATTCTGCCAGTTCCTTAAACATGATGGATGTGAGACCAAGTGCAGAAAGCTGGGGGGAGGGTGTGTGCAGGAGACGCTTCTGAGCAGCGTGGGCACCCAGCTGCCCTCTTCCCTATTCTAGGGCACATGATGGAGAAAGCCCTTCAGCTCTCTGGGTCACCGAGGAAGAAATCTATGACCTTGTTCTCTCTGCCTGATTCCAAGGAGTCCTGGCTGCTGCAGGAGGATGGCCAGAAAGGGAACACCTGCACAGGAAGTTGACTTTTCCCTACAGCTGCACACTCAGCTTGTTTCAGGTCTACAACACTGTTGGGCAGATCAATCAGCGAGGTCAACATACCAATTCAAAATAGATCCATCAAAATTAAGGCCAGAGTTACAAAACTTCGCCCCTGAACTGGAGGGGAAGGGTTACTTAAAGCAGTGGGCATTTCTGAATGGGTCTGACTGACACTCTCCTAATAGCACAAGAGCAAGGCTTTAAATAGGGCAATTTTAATTCTTCGACTGTTCACAGCTTTGTAATGTGGAGTGTGGGTTACAGTACTCAGACAATGCCCACATTGATTTTTAACAAAAGGCTTCTATATTTTAATGCAAATCTAAGGACTATCTGAGTCTAAGTTCACAGAAGACTATTCAAAACCTTAAAATTCCATGAAACATAAATAACACAGAATCCTACATTGAAGCCCTTTGTAATATTAACATTTTCCCCCTAATCTGAAAAGAAATAGCATCTCTATATCAAACACCAGATCTGAATGTAAACGTGGTGCTGATGACCCTTTTGGTTTTACAAATCTTCTTTAAGCTTTCACCAATAGGTAGATTTCCTTACCTATTATAACCCTAGACAAGATAAAATATCCTTCTTTTAAAAATTGTTACAAATATTTATTTAAAAGTGCAATTTAAAAGTTAGCTGGGCAAGCACATCATTGGGAATAACAAAACAAAAAAAGGGGGATCCAAAAATCAAAATCCCAAGGAATATGAATAACCTAGGACTTTTTCCTAAGGAATGCACAGAAAGGCAAAGCAGGGGAGGTCAAAGGTCAGATTCTGTCCAGATGCTGCTGTTGCCCGGCTCTGGGCCTGACAGCCATTTTAATACCAGGTTATGCCTCAGAGATGTCATAAGCCCTCTCTATGTACACATCTGAAGCGTCTAGAATGTCACTGGAAGCTCAAGTTCAGTGTTAGCAATTCCCAGCCGCTCCCCCCGCAGTGGGCCCTGTCAGTGGATTTGGATTGGCTCAGTTATTCAAATGCACTGTGGAGCCAAAGTGTCAGTCACCTTAGAGAACAAAATAGCCAGTTCTCCTACCTAGCCCTGCTATTACTCCCAGAGTAAGGGACATCTGGTCCAGAACAGTCTTTTTGTGTCAAATGTAATAGATGTCTGAGCCCTCACCTCTGAGTACCATCAGAGCAGAAGGCATGTCCCACCCCACTGAGTTCTGCTATGCTGATCAACACTGTATGGAGGGGCACTCGAAAGATGCAGCTGCGCCTCTGGGGAGAAATCCCTGGGACAGATAGCCAGCAGGTCCAGCCCGGCCTCTGGAGACATTGCCAGCTCTTCGTTAAGCTGGGCCAACGCAAGCTGCTGCTTTCGACTGCTCCTGTCCATTAAAGCCATTTGTCCTCAACACCCCCAAGCCCACAGGGATTTCACTAGCTTCTGTTTCTTAGCCCAGTCACAAACACACCTGGAAACGCGATTTAATCTCAGCTCTTACCCAGCAAAACGAAACTCTGCATTTCTGTCACGAAGGGTTTCTGAGCCTTCTGTCCTCATCAACAGCCAGCTCCCAGGGCTGAGAAACACAACAGCAGTGAGAAACATCTGTCCCCAGACGCCCTCATTCTTGCCAGGTTTCTTTTGAAGGGACAGCAACACCCATCTAAGCGGGGAAAGGGTCTGAGCAGAAAGAAAGGGCTGCCGGAGAGCAGAATGAGTGACAGAGGAAGTGGGCTGTTATTTCTCTGATGACTCTGAGTCTTCCTCAGGGGGCGAGCTCCAGTAAGGCAAAGCAGTGGCTAGCTGTCCTCAGAAAGAAAGGGCAGCCAGCCAGCCGGGGCTTCGGCTAGCCAGCCGAGAGTGCGGTCACCTCTTGCCTCTTCCAGCCTTGCCCTTGCAGCGCCAGGAGAGAGGGCTGTCTCTGGCCGAGTCAGTCACACAGAGGAAGCAGGGCAGAGGCGTGTTTCTGGGAGAGGAACGGAAGTGGCGAGTGCTTGCTTCTCATCTCCCCGGGGTCCTCATGCAGAAAGGCCTGAGGAGGCCAACATCAGAGCACCAGGAAGAGCACCAGGACGACCAAGAGGATGGCGAAGAGGATGGCTATGGCACACCACTGCCGCCGATCTGGAAGGCAGGACACAGACATGACCCTCCCATCTGAGGCACTCCCTCCTGAGACACAGACTGCTGAAGCAGAGGAGCAGCAGAGTGGGTCCTGCCTGCCCCCGCCCAGGCCCCAGGCCCAAAGCTGTTCTGTTCTGCCTAGGGCCACACTTCAAGCACATCTACAACTCATCCCGGAATGCAGGCTGAGTCCAAGCCTGTGGCTTTCAGGGGTCTGTGCACTAGTGAAAAGGCTGCTGGCACTAGCATGGCTGATCACAACCCACCTGCTTTACACTTCTCCCAAAGAAAGGGAATTCAGCAGCGCATGTGCTTTACTACAAGTGAGTGGAAAGGAGCTGAGAACCACTGCTGGCCACTTCAGGAAGTGAGCAGCTGAGAAAGGAAGCTCCCCTGACAGAGAACGGTTAATCTCACGTCACACTTAGTCAGGAAAGTAGATTACTTGTACCTGGGAGTAAAAGCCCATGTCTTCTGGAACCTGCAGCCCTAACAGCAGCAGCTGTGAACAGCTGACACAGGATACAGAGGTTGGATCTCCTCTGTATGAATGAGAGGGCACAGAAGGCCTCTCCAAGACAGAAGGGCAGGTAGGCCCAGAGGTGCCTGTTACAGCCTACAATCTTGGAGGTCTAGATAGCAGCTGCCCCACAGGAACCCAGTGAGGTTAACTCACACCTGCACCCCATCTGTGTGGAGCCGCCCTTGAGACACCATCATTAGAACACCTAAGTAACTTGGAGACATGTGCACCATGCAAGCCCTCATGTCCTCCACGAAGGACCAGAAGATACAAAAAAATGTTACTAAGGAGCTAGGCATGCTGGGTAAGCCTGTTAAGTCAGTACCAGGAGGCTGAAACAGAAGGATTCCCACAAGCTGGCAGCCAGCCTAAGCTACAAGTAACAAATCAGCCAGAGCTGATTAACAAATTCTGCTAATAAACAAAAACCAAAGAGCAATGATGGGGATGCCTGAGCATGTAAACTGTCCACTGCACTGGCGTGAGGCCCTGAGTCCCAATACCCCAAACTCAGGTAAAAATGCGCCAGCATGTACCTGGAGCCCAGGGCTGGTGGGCGGCAGAGACAGGTGGGTCCTTGAGCCTTTGCTGGACAGCCATTACAACAGAAATTACAAGTTTTAGGCCTCAACAAATAAAAACAATAATAAAAGGAAAGTGATAGAGGAAAACAGCCAAAGTTGACCTCTGGTCTCCACATGCACACACATAGTATCCCAGTATGAAATGGAGCTGAACAGAAGGAAGTGTAGAGGTGCAGAGGTTATTAAAGTCTACTGGAGAGCCTACAGGCTTCAGTATACCACAGCTTTGATGGTCATATTGTAAAATGGTCTGAATTTAGAAAAAATAGATAGTAAAACTCTCCATTGAGCAAAACATGGACTTAATAAATGCTTCGGATATGGATGTCTTAGAGATCTTTAGTAGCCAGAAGACATGAGTGTTAACAAGCACAGCAAATCCCTTCTTACTGAACCAACACCTTGTCTACCCAGGAAACCAGAAACTCACTGAGTAAGATCCTAAACCTATCACAACTTGTTTTCTGAAGCAGGACTGCTCTGAAGGGTGTGGGAAGGCAGAGTGGGCCTGTCGCAGAGAGTAAACTCTACAAGGTGGAAAGCTCGATCTAACATTCTCTTATCTCTTTAAAGATACTGGAGGATTGTTGCTTATCCCCCAGTCCAAACAAGAAAAAGGTGAACACAGCGATAAACATCCTTCTTAGATCGTCCACAGGCCAGGCTGCTGCAGGGCCCTTCCCCCACCCCAGCCCCAGCGATCACCACTAGAACCAGTGTGCAACTGGGAACTATGAGCTATAACCGACCAGCTGCAGGGGACTCCGTATGGACAAGTCCAAGCTATCTTCAGTTAAAGGAGACTCAACCCTGGTGACCTTTACTTCCAGAAGCTCAACCAGCCTGTCAGGGCTGTGGGGGAAATAGAAACATGGGGTACGGTGCTGGATATGCCATTTCCTCATCTGATCACAACTGAATGTACACACAGATCAAAACATCATTCTATAGCTCATAAGTATGTACAGATATTACGTGCTAATTTCAAAAATGAAATTGACCAAGATTTTTTAGAGAAGCAAGGCTCTCTTATATGACAAGATGATGATGGATACATGTATTTTTGTCAAAACTGGTACAATGGGCCTGGTGTAGTGGCACACACTGGGAGGCAGAGGTAGGCGTATCTCTGTAAGATGGAGGCCAACTGATCTACAGAGCAAGTACCAATCCAGCCAGGGCTGTACAATGATACCCTGCCTCAAAAACAAACAAGAGGAGGAGGAGGAGAAAGAGGAGGAGAATCAAGGTCAAGGCCAGGTATAATGGAGCACACCTTTAACCCCAGCACTTGGGAGGCAGAGGCAGGGGGATCTCTGTGAGTTCCAGGATAGGCAGGGCTATGTAGAGAGACCCTGACTCAAAAAGCAAGCCGAAGAGGAGGAGGAAGAGAAAGAATAAAGGAAGAAAGCTTATTAATATGAAAAATGCAATAATAAATCACAATTATTAAAAACAACTGACACTTACCCAGGGCAAAGCCAGAGAAGGTAATAACTGCTTTCTCCTCTCTCATTTATACTTCCTGCCCCTCCCCCTCAGCATCCCACGGTTCTAAGTGCCAGATTTCTTAGGCCCACTCGGCTTTTGACAATCCGAATTTTACACACCGCCCCCCCCCAATGGCTTTCTCCTGAGCAACTTGATAGAGCACAGGGGCGCTAATCAAGCGCTACCATAGGAGCTGACACAGCCAAGGCCTGTTTGTTCAAGGCCACTTTCCTTTGAAGAGGTCAGTTGCTTCTATGAGGCATGAACTGGGCAACCCTAGGGAGCTAAGACCCTGGCAGACATCGGGGCTCTTCTTGTGTGGCTTCAAGCAGGAACGGGTCCTAACTATAGCACCAGGCCCAGGCACGTAACTCAGAGCTAAGCCTGTGCCCCACCATTAGGCTACACCTACAGCAGAAAGTGTGCTTCAGTGGAGCAGAGAAAAAGAAATCCACTGGTAGTTACTTTCTCAAAATATTTTCCTGTCTTCAAGAGAAAAGACTAATCGCAGACTGTTGATAGGGGAGGGGATCTTGGCTTTATTCCAAAGTGTATTTTTCTCTGGGTAAGAGAAAGGCAAATTAGTGTCTCTTGGGTCATTTACAGAAGTGAGTGTGGAGTCTTGGTCCATTTCTCCCATGAAGCAGCTGGCCAAGAATGGCCTGGAGGGTCTGGCTCTAAGGAGTGAAGTGAGCTCAGGCTGCTCCATCGAACTCTGGTGTTTTCAGACTGTTTTTACATACAGGTTTGTTAAGAGATCAATGAACTCAACCAAAAGGTACAGATGAGAAAAGAGACAGTTGCAGACTGCCTGGTCAACACACCGAAGCAGATGTCACACACAGCAGTGATCCTTTGGCAGCAAACAAAAATTAAAATAAAGGTCTTTCATGATGGCTGTTCTGTACCCTGGCTCTTTTCTGTGCACAAACAGAGTCAAATATCTCACGTCGTTTCCCCAACTTTTCTTTCTGGAAAAAAATAGAATAAAGCATAGGAAACACACTAGCAGGACTTTCCTAAACTATTCACACCCAGAATGCCAGAAAACAAAAGACAGAGGCCACCTTTGTTTATCCACTCTTTTCTGACAACAGCTGAAGTAGCTACGTGGAATACAGGTAACACACACACAGTGAGAGACCTGGTATTTAGACTGGTCATGTAACACTTCCTTAGGACACTTTTTAAAAAGATACAAAGGTACTGAGGAGATGACTTTGCTGGTTAAGCATGAGAGCCTGAGTTTGGATCCCCACACCCATGTAAAACCCCAGGACAGTGGCATGTGCTGGGGTGGGGGGCAAGGGAGCAGAAACAGGTGGACCAGGGGGCTCACACTGGTCAGTCAGTCTAGCCAAAATAGTGAGTTGAGGTTCAGGCTAAAAAGAGATTCAGCCTCTTCTGACCTACACTGCATGTGCACACTCAATAATAAATGAATAGGAAAATTAGGGGCTGGAGAGATGGCTCAGCGGTTAAGAGCACTGACTGTTCTTCCAGAGGACCTGAGTTCGATTCCTAGCATCCACATGGCAGCTATCAACTGTCTGTAAGTCCAAGATCTGACACCCTTACACAGTTATACATGTAGGCAAAACATCAATTCACATAAAATAAAAATAAATATTTAAAAAAAATTTTAAAAATGAATAGGAAAATTAAAGTGGTCTGCACACATACACCAGCAAAAACACATGTACACACACACACACACACACACGTATCACACACACAAATATAAAAATTTTAAAGCAAATCCATAAACAAAGCAGAGGACTATATGGTAAAGAACACAAGGAACCAGCAAACACATGTCAAAGTCTTCTCTAAGCACTGGGAGACACCCTGAGCTGGTGTCCACTTCCTAAGTACACGTAGATGCAAGCAAAGAACCTACTTGAAGAATACAGGTATTTGGCCCAGAAAGAAAGGAAATAACTCTAGATATGAGCTTCTTTTTGGGTTGGATGTGGTGATTCCCTGTCCTTTAGGGTCTTTTCTACCTTGGAATAGTTTAAAATATCTACAGAGTATGGGTACACTGTTAAACACTGTGGATATTTGTTAGGTATTTAATAAATCCTGGGATATCAGAGGCAGCACACAGTCAAATCCTAGGCAGACAGCTCAGGAAATCCTTGATCCTTGAATACAAGGATAAACAGCTGAGTCAATCACACACACCTTTAATCCCAGCACAGGGAGAGCCGGGAGTGGGGACCAACACCCTTGATCCCATAACTCCAGAGGCAGAAATTCTGTTTCCCTGAGTTCAAGGCTACACGTCTTTAATCCTAACATGGATGGAATAGGGTATATAAGGGCTTGTAGAAAACCAGGCAGAAACAGAAGTGACTGGGAGAAGTGACCAGGAGCAGGCTGAGGAAGTTGCAAGACAGATGGGTGAGAATTGACTGTGGTGCTTTCTCTCTTTGATATTTCAGCCTTCCCCTGATATTTGGCTCTGAGTCTTATTTAATACAATCTGAATTAGTGCTTCTACAAAACATCTTTCATTTTATTCATTCAGTGCTCAGCTTTCTGTGGGTGCTTAGCACAGAACACAGGGTCTCACCCATGCCTGGTCAAGAGCTCTACCATTGAGCTATGCCTACAAACCTCGATTTTTTAGTTAAGAAATGCAGTGCAGGTCCAGACACTACTCTGTGACTTAGCTGGGATGTAAGCTGCTGGAGAGCACACAGGCATTTGTATTCTAATCTTCCGTGTATCTGAGAGCAGAAAGTCAACAGAGGGATGAATGTCAGGAAATAGGAAGGGTTTGTTAATGAGAGGCATTCTATGGCCCTAACGTACTCACATTACCTCAAGAAATATCTCTGTTCTTCCTCTCACCAAACAACCCTCTCCAGAGGAAGAGGAAATATTGGATATTGACTTAAAATATATCACTTTCTGTCTGAAAAGGGAGGTGATTTCATTAGAAAACACATTCAAACACATAAAGTGACGGGAAAACTGGCTTCTCCATGCCCATCTTGGCACATCTGCTAAGACATCACTTTACAAGGCTGCCTCAGGTATTGTGTTAACGATAAAAGGAAAACAGCTGGAAGGAGCAAGTGGTGTATCAGTTGTGTCTTTAGTTCCCCAGGGCTAGTGAGATGACTTGATGGGTCAAAGTGTCTGCTGCCATGCCTGATGCACACAGGTGCTGTGGCAAGTGTGCGTCCACATACATACACCCGCTAAAATAAAAACACCAAAAGAAAAAATTATAAGTTCTCCAATGTGGCAAGACAAACACAAGAAAGTAAAAAGGATTTTGTAATTGCAAGAAAGTTTCTCCACCAGGAGAATATTCAACATGTGTTGGGCACAAGAGCCTTTTCCGAAGTTTCATCATGAGCTAAAGTTACGGTCTCTGCACACTAGTGCTCCATTTTCTGACCCAAAGTGGCACAGACAAATATGCCATAGGCAAGGGCGTGTCACGACAGAGCTGAGTGGGAATCCCAAGAGTTACACACATACCACTGGTCATGTGAGACACTTTCGCAAGCTTCTTCATCACATTGTCCAGGCGAGACTGAGTGCTCTCCAGCTCATGAGAGAAATCATCCAGCATGCTGCAGAAGGAGGAGGAGAAAGTGGGTGGTGAGCAGACCTTGTATTTGCTGTGGATGGAGTTAGGCCTGGGCTCCGTGTCAGTGAACATAAAGAGGGACCCTGGGGCTCAGGACTGATTCTATTGCCCCAAATCATTGGCACAGCTTACACTCCTGGAGTCCTCCTTCCTCCCCTAGCTACTTCCCCTCCTCCCAGATCTCTCCTCCTATTTATTCTCTCTGCCTGCCAGCCTGGCCATCCTTTCTCCTGCCTTACTATTGGCCGGCCTTCAGCTCTTCATTAGACCATCAGTTGTTTTAGACAGGCAAGTACCACAGCTTCACAGAGTCACACAAATGCAACATAAACAAAAGTAACACACCCTACAATAATATTCTACAACATAAATTTGGGAAATGTAAGGGTTTGTTTTCTGTTTTTAAGGTAAGTTATATATGCTGTAGATTAGCAAGGTCTGGCTGTAGCTCCCATATTCAAGCATGCCTGTATTCCTACAGAAGCCATGAGAAGTCCCAGCTACAGGCGGTTCAGCTGAGGTTTCCCATCATGAGTCTGCTGCAAATTAAACACTCGGACTTGTAGATTTCAGGTTCGCAGACATGCAGTATGGCTCTAACTATACAACACTGCCAGCTCAGGCACAGTGCCATCAGAGAGCCAGCCTTGTCTCATGCTGTCTTGAACAAGGAACCCGTCCTATACAACTTCTTGAGACTCTTTTGTTACCTGTTAAACAGGGTGATGACTTTATCAACCTAATTCCTGTTGAGGGGAGCCTGTGAGAATCTTACAATACACAAAAGTACTTTATGTCAATGTGAGTTAAGGAATGTACTTCAAATCAGTCAGACTCTCCTTTAAAGCACTCTGTCTTATTACAGGATAAAAGCCAGAGGCCTGACATCCCTGATGGAGAACACAGCCCTAAATACGCACTTGTATTGTAGCAACCCTTATTTCATAAATTACCGCACACTCCAGACTTCAACTTCTGACTAGAACATGATTGGTTTGAGGCTAAAGTAACACATCAATTAGTACCAGGACCTTGCTGCAAAGACCTTATTTACTCTGATGATGTCACTAGCAGCTAGAATCCAAGCCCACAGAGGACATGACGGTACTTCAGGATCTGGGTCCACCAAACCCTCCCTAAGTTAACTATCAAAGTTCACCCTGACAACTAAAGAGATAAGTCTTTGTTCTCTACCTGAGTTTTCAAACTCAAACATTTTTAGCTCATCTCAGATTCTGGCAGCCTTTCGTCCTGCAGCTGGCGGGCATCTCCAGGCCAAGCACTGAAACACAAGGGCTACTTGTGTGTGCTGGGTGTAACTTTTCTTACTAAAGCTGAAACAGGTATGTCACTAACCCTTCAGTCAAGTCCAGCCACAGCCAAGGCTCTGCCCAACAGAAAGATCATGAGTTACAAATGCCACTTGGCATTTTCTGGCAACTGTGCTTTTTAGAGGGTTTAAAAAACTGAACCTGGATCTGTCGTGTGGTTCAGGCTGGTCTCAGACTTACAAGGATGATCCTGAGCTTCCACACCCTGGACGTGTGAACCACCACCACTGCTGGCTAATGCGCCCCTGGGGACTGAGTGCAGGGTTTCCTCAAACACTACCAACTGAACTACATCTTCAGCTTCTGGTACCTTCTCCACTCCTGAAGGACCACGCTTGCATCTCACGAAGCTGACTTTGTCCTCGGCCTTCACTTCACGTTCGACAACACAGTTAGAGTCAGCGCCAGTCCCTGTAATTCCCTGCCCCGAACCTTCTTCCCACTTCTCTGACACAGCTGTGCCACAGCTGGATCAGATCGATATTCAGCATTAACACTAAGCCACCGAAGAGCAGGCTAGTCACATCCAAGAGGTTTGTGGGGACCAGCTCTGCTCGCTCACTCCTCATTGGCTCAGAGGTTAACTTTCTTTGGCCTACAGAATCCACAGCTGCCTGCCTGCTGTCCATCATCTAAACGGGTACAACTGCTGCTCCTCAGTCTATGCTCTCCAGAGGTTTCACATCTTTGCAAAAGCATTTCTGTCGGTGCTGTGGTGACTCTAGAGGGAAGGGAGCTATGGATGGGTACCACCTCAGCATCTCTAAGTAGCTGTGTCTTCAGCTGTCTCTGGTCTCGCGCTGCCTCACCCACAAAGTTGCTCGAGCCCCTTGCCATCGTAAACAGACGCTCAGCCTGTGCGCTTGGGTCCCTGTTACACTACACTGCCATCTGGCTCACCCACCTGGCTCGCTCTGGTGCATCATCCAACTCCCGGCACCTGCTCATGCCATCACTCCAAACTCTGCCACCCTGCCCTCCCACCACACTGACAAGGCCTCCCTGCTGCCCTCCACCTCCCCACCAGGACTTCTGTCCCCTCTCTCCCCATGTATACGGACACTCAATACCTTGTTCTGTGCACACCTGTACCTCAGAACCCCCTTCTCACACCTGTTGACATCTCTTCAGTCACTGGCTCGCTCGCTTGCTCTCTCAACCATCCACCTTTTAAACATCCTATAACTTTCAGCTGACCTTCTTTCTTGAAAAGGACAGGGTTCTCCAGTCACTGAACGGCTAGCACAGTAACAGTAGCTTTCCCAACCACCATGAGAGTCCTCCACTTGTACAACATGTACTGTAGCTGGGAAGTGGCAAACATTCGGAATGGCAAGAAGGGTCTATCCAGCTCTCTCCTCTATCCCCAGAACCTCCCAGACAGACCAGTGCAGACCAAGTATCCAGGAGGAACTGATGATGAGCATGTGTAACAGTGAACATTCAGAGCAGGTGGAATCTGGAACATCTCAGTAGACGGCCCCTCCCACCCAGGAAAAAGAGAAGAGTGATATTATATGGCAACATTCAAGAAAGCTGCCTTTGCTTAGCATACTCTTAAGAGTGTAAAAAAAAACAAGGTTTCTAAGCAAAAACAACTTTTACAAGTCATGTTTTGCTTGTTTTTTCTTTGTTTTGGGAGGGTATGTTTTTACTAGTTAAAATCAAATTTGAATGTTCTTTTATAAAGATTATAATTTGTTTAATGTAGTAGGGTCCCGAGATGACAGCTGAGAGTCCTACCACCACCTTCACAAGGCACTCAGGAGGGAGAAGCAGGAGGCTCTTCATGAGTTCAAAGCCAGCCTGGTCTACAGAGTGAGTTCCAGACCAGTCAGAGTTACACAAAAAAAACCTTGTCTCAAAATTACAAAAACAAAACAATAACAACCAAAAAAACCTGCTCAAAGAATTTTATGTATCTTTTAAATGGTTTTTAAAGTAACAGTTTTGCCTGGATTTTATCTGGTAGATTTGGGGAAGCTAATCTGCACAACAAAGTAAAAACTGTAACTAAATTAAGTTGCTTTTTCTCTCTAGCAGCCATGTAACTCAGTGCTAGGCTTTCGGGATCTCATGGGATGGCTTTCCCTCAGCTCACTGCAGACAAGGGCGGCTCACTACTCACACTGCCTGCTCTTCCAGCTCCCCTCCGATGCGCTGGGACATGGTCTTCAGCACCCCGATGCTGCCAGAGACCAGCTCCAACTGCTCATCCTGCTGTTCCACAATCAACTAGTGCCAGAGAAACGGAAATAAGCAATTAAAATCCATCTTACCTGGTCCCAAGCCCAGCACTCCAGCAGCTGCTAGTTTCTTTGCCAGCTTGGGACAATTCACATTCAAAAGCAAAGCCCAGAATCAAAGAACCAGACCATTGCCTCTGAGAACACACTGCTCCAAAGACTGGATTGTCAAGCTACCCATATTGCCTGCTGATCCAACTTGTGAACAGTCAGCAGGGTTTGAAACCACCAAGAGAGATTTACTCTGCTTGGCTGAGGTCCAATAAGGGAAGAGACAATGGCCAAAAGCATACAAGCATATGACTACTACATCAGGGGTTGGTTAGGAAGAGGAAGCCGCTGCCAAGATCAAGGTTTCAGTACACAACATACTGCCACAGCATCAGTGAAGAGCCCAGCAAATCTCTGGATGTGGGGGACTGCAGAGTCCTTTTCTTCAAGGACAATAATTTACTTCAATGACAACTTTCGGCTAACAAAGACACACTTTCAATTGTGCTGTGGTCCTCTTACTCTCTATTAACAATTTTGCTTCATCATAGTATTTTGAGAGCAAACAACTAGTTAGGCTAACACAATAATGTAAATAAAACAAAATAACACAAAGTATACATATATACATAAAATACATTTATAAACCAAAGTTTCAATGGACAGGCGATGCTCATATTCTGATACATAATGTAATTGATAGCTTCCTTTTACTAGCATTACCATCCATAAAGGAAAAAAAAAAGCTGGTGGCCCAAGCCTAACACACGTGAAGCTAAGGCAGAACAACCATGAGTTCAAGGCCAGCCTGGACTACACAGCATGACTTTGCCTCAATAAAACAATAACAATAAATACATAAATAAAAAATGTAACAACACTGAGAAAAGCTCATTTTCCTTCTATGCCTCAACCTCCACCAAAGCAACTGTTTGTTACACATGACACAACAAACAACTTTTCATGGAAATATCAAGAACTCCATGTTTCTGAAAGTTTATTTGTTGAAATAAAATGTGAATGTACAAAAGGGAAGAGGGGTTGTTTTTTTTTTTTAAATCCTTGGGGATTTAAATCATTTGGAGATTGCATACATTTCAAACTCTGCACTTAGAAGGCAAAAGCAGGCAACTTTCTGTGATGGAGGTCAGCCTGCCAACCAAAGCTACACAGTGAGAACCTATCTCAAAACAGCAACAAAAACAAAACCTGTCAGCTCTGCATTTCCTGAGATATCATCAGGTCTAGCTCTTTGGGACCACCCTCTCCAGATTTTAAACAGTGTATACAATCATTAGACACCCCACAACCAAGCATAGGACATGTTCAGGTCTAACCTGTTTGTCATTAGGTAATAAGCCTGAGGCTAGCAGAAGGGTCAGGGAGGCACCCTGCCCGCTCCCTCCAGTACCTGTTGCTGTGCCTGCTGCTCCTCAATGAAATGGGAGTTGGCGAGCTGCAGCTCTCGATCAAGGCGTCCATATCGATCCGTCACTCCAGCATTCCAGTTCTGACTGCTGCTGTCTCCTAACAGTGCCTGTGTGAGCAGAGACAGCCAGTCAGGACAAACACTCAGGAGCCATTGCTGAGCAACTTAAATGGTCCTCAAACCTGGGCCAGGGTTTGATGTGGCAGTGCAGGTTGGGGCCTGGTGGGATGATTTGAACAACACCAGGAAGGGCTCTCTCTGGCTTCAAAACTCTGGATGAGCCTCTCGTATGGCTCTCATCCCAAGGAGAGCAGCTGAGGAAGATGGGAAGGCAGTGGGCAAAGCGTTAGGGCAGGCTTACTAAGGTCTAGTCAAGTGTCTGTCCTAAGGTGTAAAGGCCACCTTGGTCACTCACTAGCTTCTTTGAAGGGTTCAAAGTACATGGGACAAGCTAACAGCTTTTCCTATCTATAAGTCCAAAAAGAAGATGAGACGGAGAGATGGATAAGAACAATAAAAACAATCAAGCAAACAATCAAAAAGCCCAACATAAACAAATCCAAGCAAACAAGAAAAACAGATTTGAAGAAATATTCTACCTTACCATAAGAAACACAAACAAATCAGAACCTAAATTCAAATTTAAGTTCTAGTTGGTAGCTGTATATTTCTTTTTTAAAGATTTTTTTTAATATTTATTTTTATTATTTCAAGTGAATTGGTGTTTTGCCTGCATGTATAACTGTGTAAAGGTGTCAGATCTTGGAATTACAGACAGTTGTTAGCTGCCATGTGGTTGCTGGGAATTGAACTCAGGTCCTCCGGAAGAACAGTCAGTGCTCTTAACCGCTGAGCCATCATTCCAGCCTGGTAGCTGTATATTTTTTAAGGATCTATATTTTAACAATCAGAAAGGAGTTTCTTTTCTATTTTTATTATTATTAATTGTGTGTGTGTGTATGTGAATGAAGACACTAGATTCCTGGAGCTAGGGTTATAGACAGCTGGGAGTCACCTAATATGGATGCTGGACTGAAGTCTCAGTTCCTTGGAAGAATAACAAGTGCTTGTAATTGACTGTATTGAGCCCCAAAAGGAGTTTCATTTATACAAAGATGTGCCATTTCTTATAATACTGTCAACAACCAGGCATGGTGGCTTTTGTTTGTAATCCAGGCACTCAGAAAGCTGGGGTAAGAAATTGTTTTTGAGTTTCAGGATGGCTTGGGATACATAGGCCAGCCATAGCTACATGCATGACAAAACCCTGTCTCAAAGCAAACAAAACCCCTTCCCCCAAATCAATAACCAACATTTTTAAATGAAGAGATTCAATTCAAAAGGTACTGCCGGGCTGGTAGTTCCTGACTTTAAAATCTACACTTGGGAAGCAGAGGCAGGTAGATCTCTGAGTTCAGGAACAGCTTGGTCTACAAAGTGAGTTTCAGGATAACCAGGGCTATGTAGAAAAACCCTGTGTCAAAATTAATTAATTAATTTGGATCATGGAAGGATTACTTAAATGTCTACATCATTTTCATTTACTTATTTATTTTTGAGACAAAGTTTCAGCTGTGCTGAGCTCACACTATGTGGACCTGACTGGCCTTGAGCTTGTAGCCATCCTAGGAGCACAAACAACTTCCTGGCTAGATTAAAATTCAAATATAACCAAGTCATTATCAAGGAGCCTGGAGACCATAAAAAGACAGTAAGTTATTAAGAGTCTTTAGCAGATGCCTGAGTCACAGGAGGTGCCAGAAATGTGGAAGGGTCCATCAGCAGGAGCAGGGGAGTGGGGATGGGGTGGAGGGAGTGGCCTTGGTGAAGAAAGCTGTCTAGAAGCTGATGTTTGTCAAAATGTCTGCTGAAGCCAGGTGGCAAAGCCTTGGGCCCTAGCTCTTAGAAGTGTAGCTAATAATTGTAAAATCAGTGCATAGATGAAAAAAAAGCTTCAAAAAGCTTCTTCCTGCAGTAGACAGCAATTACAGAGACCCACAAGTGGACATCATGCAGAGCCAAAGACAGTCCTAAACTGGGGTGTCTGTATCACACCTCACCCTTCAAGGCTCAGGGATCTACAGGAAGAAGGGGTGGAAAAGATGGTAAAAGCCAGAGATGGGGGGGTGGTGAGGGGTGACTCTAAGGAAATAGCATTTTCTAGACAGACACTACAGGGCTGATCTGATGCACATGTGAACTCACAAAGACTATGACAGCATGGACAAGCCCTGCACAGGTTCAAACCAGAAAACATCCCAGCATGGAGAAGAGCAAGTGGGCACGAAGTCCCATTCAATGCTATTTGCCACTAGATGATGCTGGGAGAGTGAAAATCTATTTTCTTCAAAGGAGTGGCGCTGGGCATTATTAACCAGTCTAGGGCAGCCACATGATCACAAGTTCACCATCACAATGGACTACATGTTGTTGGTTTTGTGTGTGTGCTCTGGATTGCTTTTTTGTTTGTTTTTTGTTATTTTTCTTGTTTTGTTTGGATGGTTGGCTGGTTTGGTTTGGTTTTTGGTTTTTTTGTTTTTTGAGACAGGGTTTTTCTGTGTAGTCCTGGCTGTCCTGGAACTCACTCTGTAGACCAGGCTGACCTGGAACTCAGAGATTCTCCTGCCTCCACCTCCTGAGTGCTGACATTAAAGGCTTTCACCACCACTACTGCCCAGCTTGGTTTTGTTATTGAAGAAAAGAAAGAACATGAGATGGAGTGAGTAAGGAGAAGAAGAGTTAGGAGCTGGGCAAATGTGTGAACAAAATATACTGTATGAAAAGAAAATTCTTTAAAGAAGTGGAAATAGTGAGTTTTGTGTCCTGCTGTCATGAGGCCTTGCCACATGCCCCAAAGCATCGGGGCAAACCAGTCATGGACAAAACCTGCCAAAACTCTTCTCTCCAAGCTCATGCTCCAGAGTCTGTTACAGTGGCAGTGGCAGTAAGAACAGTAACTAACACAAGATGGTCACAATACCTACCCCATCACCCCAGGACCAGCGTACACAGGTCTTGTTCTCGATCCCCTGATCCAAGCATGGGCAGCAATTTCAAGTTCCAAGTATCTAAACACAAATTTTCCTTATATCTGGATGCTTTCTCACCTGTCTGTTTTTCCTTTCAGCCAGTGCCTGTACAGACGAAGCTGACATCTGATCCTTCATGTCCTAAGGAGACAGAAAGGGCAGAAAACAAAGGAAAAATACCCTTAAAGACAAACCATGGCTAGTATTTCCCCTATTAGCAAAATACACAATTGATTATCTTTAAGAAAAAAAAAAAAAGACAGCATTCTTTGGCATTTGTTTTCAATTTCAAACATAAAGGAAATAGAAAAGACCTTTCCTTAAAAACAGGTAATACAGACACTAAATTTAACTAGAAAGAGAAAGGCAACCATCTTTCCACCATGCAGAATCAGGGCTCTCTCAAACTTTCCTGAGACATGAATGAGCTGATGTGATCTCTGGTTTCAGGCTGAGGAGCCCTAGGCCCACAAAGACTGACACCTTCTCAAAGTCATATAGCCAAGAAAGAACAATGTGAAGGTAAAAAGACAAACCTAAAGCCTGTGCTCAGGGACGATCATTCTCTAAGCCATATGTAAAACCTGCTCTCCTTAAAGCGCACTTACATTAGTCCCAAGACACTCTGGCACTTTTGTGTACTTACTTTCCAGTTGCAGTTACTCACAGTAAAGACTATTTCTAACAGCAGAATGACTTTCTAAAGTATTATCAAAAAATCAGGGGATATGTTATTTAACCTTAAGCAAAACTTCATTAACTATACACCATTTTAATTCTTATATTTAACTATAATGAAAACCACAAAAATAAATCTAAAGTATGTTGTAATTGCAATACAATTTTCTCTTTCTTTAAAAAAAAATGTCAAGATACTTTGGAATTCTCTAAATTTTTTCTGAAATTCCAAGTGGACTTATCTTGATAATGTAGATGCAAATGCTATGGTATCCAACTTTTGTTGCTGTAAACTGGGTCTTACCTGTAATGCTGACTGGCATGGAACTCACTACATAGCCCAGGTTAATTCTGAAATCAGAGACCTGCCTGCCTCAGCTTCTCTGTAATAAGATTAAAGATTGACACCACCACACTCTGCCAGATATCAAGACCTATGTCAAGTGAGTATTAAATCAGGTATGCCATGGATTTAAAATTCCTACTGTGGTTAATTCTGAAAATATGCCTTGCTTCAACTTTAAAAGTCCCTGACCATTCCATTCAGCAAGCACTTATTGATGTCTGATGTGTACCAAGCATGAAGCAGGTTACATGTTTCCTTCTCTGCTCCCTCAGCGCTCACATAGTGAAGTACCCAACTCAGACACTCAAGAAGTTACTAAAAATGCACTCTCTCTGACCCATCCTGTCCTATGCCACAGGCTCTTTATGGCAAGTCTCCATTAACAAGTCTCTCTGGGGAGTCTGTTCCAAAGACTGAAACTTGAACCAGGAGTTGCTGGCCTATGCCCTTAATCCTAGCATTTGAGAGGCAGAAGCAACAGATCTCTGTGAGTTGGAGGACACTCTGAACAACAGAGCAGGCCAGCCAAAGCTATACAGAGTAACCCTGTCTAAAAAAGCAAGCAAACAAAAAAGTCTAAAACTTGAGAACCTCTGTTATATACTAATTCTAGTAACCTCAAAACAAGATGGTTATAGCAGCATGTCCTGAATTGCAGAACTCCCTATTTATCAACTAAGTTAGTTTAAGATAACATTTATTCAATCCAGAAATTACATTTATTTAAAGTACATTACTAATGAGAAAGAGCAATATCAGAAATGTCCACCAGTTTGCAAACTTTATATCAGTCTTTCTAAAATAGTTTATAAATCTTTCTTAAAAATAAACAAGTAGGGGCTAGAGAAATGGCTTAGAGGTTAAGAGCACTGACTGTTCTTCTAGAGGTCCTGAGTTCAATTCCCAGCAACCACATGGTGGCTCACAACCATCTATAATGGCATCTGGTACCCTCTTCTGTACACTATATACATAATAAATAAATATTTAAAAACAAGCAAACAAAAAAAACAATGAGCATGATACTTCCATAATGGAATCATTGTGTGTATAAAAACCTGTATGTAGAATTTGTTTGCTGTTTGAAGTCGGATGGTAGGGTAGGTAATGACTTGAACACACCTCCAAGGGGCTCCCCAAGTACTATGTGAGCCTGCTTCATGCTTCTAAGTGCTGCTCAAATGGAGGGAGTGTCCCTGTAATAAACTCACCAAACTGCTTAGGTTATGTGACTTTTTCATATTGTTGTATGTCAATACAATACTTAAAGACACTAAAATACTGCTCCTATATAATGAAAGGATGGTAACAGGACAAACTCTTTGAAAATGAATTGCATTGGTTGGTATGAGTGAGTTCCAGATAGCCAGGGCTACACAGAGAAACCCTGTCTTAAAAAAAAAAGTTCACTGTCCTGACCCCATCAATTGCAATTTCTGTAAAGAAATTAACCAAAATAGGGGCTGAAGAGATGGCTGAGAGGTTAAGGGCACTGAATGCTCTTCAAGAGAACCCAAGTTCAGTTCCCAGCACCTACCTGGCAGCTCACAACTGTCTGTAATGCCAAGATCTGATACCCTCACTCAGGTATACATGCAGGCAAAGCATCAATGCACATAAAATGAAAACTAATAAATGTTTTAAAAGGAAATTAACTAAAATAGATGTGTAAACATTTTTCTGCAGTATCATTTACAATATAAAAGTAGAAATAAAGACTGGACATCTAAGGGGAGAGAATGTACAGTAAACCCATACAGTATAGGAGAGCCTTTCTGAAAGCAGATTATATATGAAATATAGGAATGATCAGGCATGGAAGGAGGCACCAGCCCACTAGTGATCAAAGTGAAACTAGAGACATTTTCCCAGTTGGATCAGGAGAGATGAACTGAGTTCAAGACTTAGCAAACAGATGACTGGGCTCAGTTGGGAAGCATGCTAACTTTCTATTTCTTCAGGACATTTGCATTAGTAACTCATAGGGCCATTCTGGTGATTAACAATGATCACCGAGATGGACACATATAAGTATTCAGCCATTGAAAAAGAATTATCAAATTTTGCTTCTGTCCAACACAGGGACCACACCAGCTGCAGTTCCTTCAAGCAAGGTCAGTACATTATTTTAATTAACTAAAATGTAAATTCAGTTATTGGTAAACTCCTTTAAGCATGTTCATAAAAGGTTGGGTTTATAAATCAACAATTGCAAGTTTTATAAAATTTAAATAGACTCTTATCCTTTTTTTTCCTTTTTTTTTTTTTTGAGACAGGAATTCTCTGTGTAGCCCTGGTTGTCCTGGAAATCACTTTGTAAACCAAGCTGGCCTCAAACTCAGAGATCCACCTGCCTCTGTTCTCGAATGCTAGGATTAAAGGCATTCATTACCATTGCCTAGCAAAGACTTATTTTCAATAAAAATTTCACACTTGAACTAAAAATTTAGAGTTCTTAGTATAATGATTTTAATTTTTTAGTAAAAACATAAAACCTTTAACCTCTAATATTTCTTACACAACTATATGTTCAAATGATAATCTTTTGTATATATATTTTTAAAAAAAACTTTATTTATTTATTTATTTATTTGCCTTGGTGTTTGCCTGGAACTGGAACTACAGACAGTTGTTAGCTGCCATGTGGGTGCTGGGAATCGAACCCGGGTCCTCTGGAAGAGCAGACGGTGCTCTTAACTGCTGAGCCATCTCTCCAGCCCCCTCTTTTGTATATATTAAGTTAAATAGAGTATATTAGACAAACTTGCTTTTCCTAATGAGGCTACTAGACATGAATGGTTTAACTGTATTTCAAGTAGCTGCAGCCGTTCTACATCTATCTGCATTTGGACTCATGTGCCTTGTTTTGGTTTTGACAGTTTTCACAGTGTAGCCCAGGTTGGTCTTGAACTCATGATCCTCCCACCTTCAGCTCCCAAATGCTAAGGTGCCAAGTCCAAGTCACAGCACATTCTCCTCCTCTCCTCTGCCTCTATGATGGATCCAGAGACTGTACCCAGGACATCATGCATGCTAGACAAGCACTACAATAAAACTCTTCATGGAAAAGATTATAGGATATATCATTTCTAAGAGTTTGTATTTCCATTACCAGAAAACAGACAGAAATGGTTATTTTTCAAAAGTATTTACTTACTTACTTATTTAATGGGAAGGGTGTTTTGTCTGCATGCATGTCTGTGCTCTATGTGTGTGCCTGGTGCCTGTAGAAGCCAGAAGATGTCAGATCCCCCTGGAACTTACAGACAGTCCTCTGGGCTCCAGACCTCTAGAGTCCAGTGCTCTAAACAACTGAACCATTCCTTCAGCCCCAGAAAACGATTATTTCTAGAGAGTAAATTACATAATTGGAGAGGCACTTCACCTTTCAAACAGAATTATTTATATTTAAAAAATAGCAAGCAGAGAGTAGTCATGTGTGTGGTGGGGTATTTTTCAATTTATTTATGTATTTATTTTTCAGGCAGGATTTCTTTGTGTAACAGCCCTGGCTGTCCTGAAACTCACTCTGTTGTCCAAGATACCTCGAACTCACAGAGATCCACTTGTCTCTGCTTCTTGAGTGCTAGGAATAAAGGAGTGTGCCATCACACCTGGCTGAGAGTATTCTTAAAACATAAATATGCACTTGATTAACAAACAGGGTTCTAAGCTACTGGCTACTCACTGACTGAGGACTGACAGCTGGGGAACTCGCATGGGATCAAACCAGGCCCCCTGAATGTGGATGACAGTTTCGTGGCTTGGGTTGTTTGAACAACAAATGTCCTGGTTATTTATGCTCTGTTTTCATCTCGACTGTTCCAAGCTGAATGAGTGAATGAGTGGGTTGTTTGTGGGGCCTCTGGCAGTGGGACAGGATTTATCCCTAGTGCATGACTGGTTATTTGGAGCCCACTCCCTATAGAAGGACACTTGCTCAGCCTTGATACAGGGGGGAGGGGCTTAGCCCTGCCTCAACTTGATATCCCAGACTTTGTTGACTCCCCATCTTATCTTCTCTGAGGAGTGGATAGAGGGTAGGGTGGGGTGGGGGAAGAAATGGAGGGTGAATGGGAGGAGGGAAGGAGAGGGGAACTGTGGTTGGTATTAAAAAAGAAACTTAGATTAAAATATGTCCAAAAAAAACCCCCAAACCTACCAACAACAGGGTTCTAGCTATTCATCAAGAGGAAACTAACACAGTGCTGAATCAGGGATTATTTTGAGTTATAGGTTGCTTGGTTTGTTTTGTTTTTTTTTTTTTTTTTCCTCCTCTTGTAAAAAAGCTGCTCTAATTTTCTTTTCTTTTTTTTTAAAAAAAAATGCAATCGTTGAATAAAATATGCTTTTTTTAAACCCCGATTTTTAAAGTTTCTATTTGATAGAGGATGTGAGAGAGAGAATATAGAGGGATTATTTTCTGGTAAATATTTGTCCCTCCTACTGGTTTAATGAAATGAAGGCAGACAGGAAGTGTGGGCGGGGCTACCAGACTAAGAAAACTCTGGGAAGAGGAGGCGTCCGAGAGAAACACCAGCAGATGCAGAGAAAATAAGGCCAGAAAGGCTGGGCCGGAAACTTATTAATATGAGAGAGAGAGAGACAGAGAGACCTAATGGCTGCATCAGACTGTGTGGTGTGCATCCTAGACATGCTCACCGCTGTGGTGGAGCACAGCCTTCACGTGTGGATGGCATTTATGTAGGTTAGTCACCAGACACCACACAGCAGATTACCTTCACACTAGGATATGGAATTCTAAGCTGTGTTACTAAACAGTTTTAAACATCTTGTAACAATCTATCATGCCAAAAACATAATTACTCATCCTCTTTCTAGAACATGAGGCTTAGGATCAACAGTTAGTCCCAATAAAACATGATCCATCTGCCAAAAGAACAACAAATGTCCTGGTTATTTATGTTCCTGTTTTCATTTCGAATGTTCCAAGCTGAATGAGTGAGACACTGTCGTTTGGTCTCAGCCCTCCCTACTCACAGGCTCCCCGTCCCAATGGTATCTGTATACGACTGCTTATCTTAGCCTGGTAGACTAACCCAAAGTCACTTCTGCTCTAGCTGAGGGCAAACAGTTCTTGGGATGAAACATTATGGACTGTTGGGTGTCGGGTACAGGGTGCAGGTATAGCTTTAATTTTCTTCCCAAAGTTAAAATTGGAGAATGCTAGGAAGGACTATTTCACTGATAAAATGGAGGTCGGGGGAGACTTACAATTCGTGATGAAAATCTATTAAGGTCAGAGCTTAGCCTACAACTCAGGTTTCTTGGGGTTTGACTCACTGTTCTCCTGGTTTATGCTGCAAAACTAAATGCACTAAATTGCTAGAGTAACCCGGTAGTGGGATTACGCTGATAATATAAATACTTGTCCTGCCTATGGGTTTATAATAAAAAGCCGATTGGCCAAAGGTAAACAGGAAGTGTGGGCGGGGCTACAGGTTAAGAAAATTCTGGAATATCTCAGTGCAGAGAGACACCAGACAGGGACACTAGACACAGATGACAGAGTCGTTGGCGCTGCCAGGAGATGCAGAGGAAATGCTGCTCTGAAAAAAGGTCCCAAGCCGTACGGCTGAACAAGATGGGTTGAGTTGAGATGAAGGAATTAGCAAGTTATATGCCTGGGTCCTAGATCAATCAGTGTACACAAAATTAATATAAGCTTATGTGTGATTATTTGGGGCTAAGCGGGGCAGAGAGTGAGACTAAACCTTTGGTACAGGCCCAGAAAGTCCGGGCCAGAACCATTTACAACATAACCCAAAGTCACTTATCTACAAAAAAAAAAAAAGTTCCTATGTGAAGCCTTAAATGGCAAATGGAGGATTTCACAATGTAAAAATATTACCTGAATATCAATGAGCCAGGATGTAGTCCAATGGGAGAGTGTTTACTTAGCATGCGTGAGGACCTGGGTTTGCTCTCCAGCACTACGCCAAAAGAATAGAAAGGGGCAAAGAGGGGCTATTTTATATAAAAACTAAGCTTTATCTTTTCAGCTAAAAATTACCAGAAACTTAATAAAATCTGGACGGCCTTCGAAGATACTTAGAAAAACATAGACCAAACCTTTCAAACACAGAAAGACTATGCAGTGCATGGCCAGTGAATATTAATCAGAAGATTGCCAGGGAGAGGGGCTGTTGCTGTAGTCGGGAGCAGAGTGCTTGTCCAGAACACACAAGTAGCTCACACACAAATCATACAGGAGAAAGATTTACTTCTTCACATAAAAAAGTTAAACCAGGCTGTGCAGCCCATGCTCTATCTTCCAAGTGCTGGGAGTAAAGGCATGAGCCACCACTGGCCCGCAGCTTCTTTGTTTTTGATGAAGGTGACTCCACTGCTATTTCCTTCTTTTTGTAAGACTGTCAATTAATAGTCATTAAAACCAAGTCAGCAAAAGTTCAGGTGTAATTATTGTTAATAAAGCTGGCAAACACTAACAGTCTCCCAAGGGAAGAAATAAATTAAAACTAAGTCTATTAAGTCATCTGTTGAAAACATACTGAGTGTGGTTCAGATCTCAAACTCTATAAGGACAATGAAATTCTGATGTCCTGCCATGATTTAAAATAATTCTAAGGGGGCTGAAAAGAGAGATGACTCAGTGGTTAAGAGCACTGGCTGTTCTTCTAGGGATCTTGAGCTCAATTCCTAGCACTCACACGGTAGCTCACAGCCATCTCTAGTGGGATCTGATACCCACTCTGGTATAAAGTTGATAGAGCACTAATAAACATAAAATAAATATTTAAAAATAAACAATTCTTTTTTTAAAAAAACAACTTTATTTTTTTGCCTTGGTGTTTTCCTGGAACTAGAAATACAGACAGTTGTGAGCTGTCATGTGGTTGCTGGGAATTGAACCCCAGTCCTCTGAAAGAGCAGTCAGTGCTCTTAACTGCTGAGCCAGCTCTCCAGCCCCACAATAAAATAATTCTAACATATACTTTAAACAGATTTTCAAATATTAAGAAATGAACTTCAATATCTACCTTCAGTCATAGTTATACCAATTTAGCTTTTAATATACTGAGATCTTTAAATTCCAATTTTCTTTTTTTTTTTTTAAACTTTATTTATTTACTTATTTATTTGTCTTGGTGTTTGCCTGGAACTGGAACTACAGACAGTTGTTAGCTGCCATGTGGGTGCTGGGAATCGAACCCGGGTCCTCTGGAAGAGCAGACGGTTCTCTTAACCGCTGAGCCATCTCTCCAGCCCCCTAAATTCCAATTTTCAATACAAATACCACCTTACAGAAAAAGTAAATGTATTGATTAAAGAATATATACATTACAGCAAGGCAGCACGAAATATTAGGGCTGACAGAAGCATCCTTCAGAGAAAACAATATTTAAAAAGGAAGGAGGGAAGAAGAGAGGAGAGAAATGAGGAAGGGACGGGGATAGAAGGAGCCATGAGGGCGGGAGAGACGGAAACCGACTGTGTCTAAGAAGGACAGAGGACTAGAGATGGCAGCGCAGAGCATCTGCTGCTTGGTGTGGTTAGTGCATGGCCAAGGCTCAGGGTCGGATGTGGCAGTGCACACCAGCAGAGCTAGCGCCTGGGAGGCCGAGACCAGTGTGGCTAAGGAGTGTGATCCTGTCTAAATAAGTAAATAAAAACAAATGAGGGAATTACACACAAAAGATGTCACCTAACAATGCGCTTATCAGAATAGCATTTACAACTGCCTAGAAAAGAAGAATGTTGAATCCAGACACTCACTGTCTTCACAGGGTACCTAAAGTCAAAAAGGCTTCTTTCTGTTCTATTATATGTGAACGTATATGCAAACAATTTAGTTATAGAGAAAGGCCAACTACTGAGTGAAACAAGAAACAAGGATGTATAAGGTTCAATGATAATCTACCATTTGAGATCTTTTCAAGAGGAAATCACATGATCAAAGTCTCTGGCAAGCACATAGCAAGGTTGCTGCCATATGTCAGCCACTGGTCTGATCCCAAGTCTTTTTCTTCAAGGAAGCTACTTTCAAGTACATATGTTAATGGCAGCTGCTTCTCTTACTTCTTACATTATGCTAATCAAATGGCTTAGCCACATAGTTTCAAGATATATCTGAATGGCACAAGATTTTACCTAAACTGTATTTTCTCATTTATACTTTACTAGTGAGTAGTATTCTTAATAATTTAGTACTAAAGATGTGTCTACGTGATGTCTTATTTATTTTTACATGCCATCCTTGGCTTGCCTGCTCTGGGTAACTCCCGGGAGGTTGACAAGCAGTTGTATATGGCAATAGTAATAGCATGGGTGGTAGGAGTTCCAGAAGCAGCTCAGATGGTAGAGAGGGCCACCAGCCAAGCCCAGGAGGAACCACTTTCCAACAACGCACAAGAGTAGCAGGCAATCAGGAAACCAATGGCTTCCCTTTGTCCAGAAATAGAGCACATTAACAGATATTTTTAATCACTATTTTAAAAAGACTGGAGATCAGGACAAGCGGGATCATGCTGTTAAAGCTACTTTCCAGCCAGCAGTTCACTGTCTCATTCTCATTCTAACAAACCAGACAATATTAAAAACAGACACCACCCCACCCCACTCCACCTCTGATGAACTGGAGGAGTTGCATATGGAACACCCGCATTGAGTTCATGCTAAAAGGTTGTTTCAGAGTCAACCTGCTAGTCTGTGATTGAGGGAGGGTTCTGAGAGGTATCTATCTTCTATAGAAATAACACGTAAGGAGTGCATCTTACCCTGACAATTTGCCGAGTACTTGTGATGAAGGCTTTTCTTATGCTCAATTCAGTTGCATCCAGGTTGAACTTCCTGGGATTTGCTTCAACTATGCGTGGGCCAGAAAGTTAAGGTGAAGCAGATGTATTGTCAAAGGCCTAACGGCATCTTGTTAAACTACAGGTCACTGAAACAAAAATAAAACAGCCCAAACCTCCTGAGAACACCCAATTTGACATAAACATTCCTAAACTTTCTCTCCAACCACAGCTTTAAGAAGATCCCTCTGTCCAAGGCAGAGATGACCTGGCAAAGGCAAAGGGAGTGCACTGAAATCTCAGCACTAGGGAAGTAGATCTTGAGTTCCAGACCAACCTGTGTCTCAAAAAACAGTGCTAGGAATGTAGCTGGGGGAGGGATGGGGGGGAGAAAAGAGCTATGGAGCTCACCATAAGCTCATGGCTATCTGACCTCAGTCACCTAGCACCTTCCTCAAGTTTGTCAACACGGTGTCTATGTTTTTCTACCTTCTGGTCAGTTGCCACAGGGACCCCAGAGTGGCCTGGAACTCACACTATGTGGCCAGGATTTGAACCTATAGTTATAATACTGCCTCAGCCTCCGAAGCTGGGATCACAGAATCAGCACAGCCAGCTTCTGCAGACCTTTTAAATTCCCATTCCAAAACTCTTTTTCCCATCCTAGAGAGATGAGGGAAGCTGCCTTTGTCCCCTGTATCCTCAGGTCTGATTCAACCTCCTTAGGACAGATACTAGAAAAACCTTGTGGTCTTTCTCATAGCCTGTAATTACATTATCTGTGTTATTGTTTATGATTTGTTCCCAACCCTAATTCCATGAGACCTGGTAGTTTCATTTAATCTAACCTTAAAATCCAAGAAAATGGGGCTGGAGAGATGGCTCAGAGGTTAAGAGTACTGACTGTTCTTCTAGAGGTCCTGAGTTCAATTCCCAGCAACCACATGGTGGCTCACAACCATCTATAATGACATCTGGTGCCCTCTTCTGGCACACAGGCATAGTGGAGGCAGAATGTTATATACATAATAAATAAATCTTTAAAAAAAAAAAAATCCAAGAAAATGTTTGATACACAGAACATTCAATGCATGATTGCTGAATAAATGATAAATACTAAAACTTTTATCCTTTATCTCATGATTTCTTTGAGATAAGGGCAGACTATCCCCCAAGGCTGGCCTAGAATTCACTATCTAGCCCTAAAGCTCAGGCTGGCATTTGACTTGTGATGCTCCTGCCTCATCATCCTGAGTAATAGGATCACAGGTGGACAGCACCATGCCCATCCTTCTGAGTGATAGGATTACAAGTAGACAGCACCATGCCTAGCACTAACAACTTATCTGTGGAGTCTTTAAAGAATCTGGTTAGCATTCAGAGCAATGGCTTCTCTGTAACATACCAACCATTACACTTTGCTCCTTTGCCCCCCGCTACCCTCCCGTTAGCTGGTGTCACAATTTATGTCCCCAACCTGTCTCAGAGGAAATAATATCCCTTAAAATTGCTTTTAATCTTATCCCTTCACATTTTATTTTACATGTCTTTCAATAACCTAAAAGGTGGCATGAAAAAATTAATAAGGAAAAATTACTATGGCCACTAGAACAGCAAATAGTCTCTATATATCAACTTCTATAAGCCTGTGCTGCCCAGTGAGTGAACCTTGTCTATAAGCCTGTTTCTTTGATGTATTATTTCAAAGAAAAACATAAAACAGAACTCAGACAAGGAACAGGCGTATCTTCTAACTAAAGTTTTGGTTACAGAGATTTTTCAGCTTCAACAGATCTCTAGCTCATCAGTCAGATCTATCTGTGCCTCCCCTGGCCCCCACCCAGCCCAGCATCAACTGTAAAAGTCAGCACAACAGAGCTGCTCTCTCCAAACACAGTTTCCTGGTACAGGGCAGCTCTTCAATGGACAGTGGAGTCTGTGAAGAGAGTTTCATCTGAGTACTAACTACCAAGCAGTAACACTGGTCTGCATATTCAGCTACACAACAATGTGTTCCTGCAGGGTCAGAACCCTGGTCCTCATGCCAAGTACTATATTGCCAAACAGCATCCCTAGCACGATTGCTGATCTTTTACAACAATAACTCTGGGCAGGTACTATTCCACGCATCTTGATGATGATATGTGTGAGGGAAATCTGCATAGATATCCCAAGTATTAGTATTTTACTGTGCATGAAAGGAAAGTTTACTTTTACTTTTTCAATGGTAGAGTGAGAAACTGAACACCAGCAGACTGACTCCAGGGTCCGAAGTGATGATCACTTCTCTATGCAGACTGGATAATGCAAGATTCGCCATCCACAGAAGAATAAGGCTGTCCTACCTGAGCTCACTGGGTCAACTTCAAATGTGTCATGGTACAAACAAGACCAAAATCAAATCATTACAGAAGCAAATCTTTCATCTATGGCTCAAGATCTGGGCAGACCTGCCCTCTTGCCTATGCTCCCGAGTCCCTGTACCAGATAGCACAGAGAAGAAAGGATATTGATGGTCTCATCGAGGTCCTCCAGGTCCCACTCTATGCTCCGGAGGTTGTTCCTCAGCTCGTTGGTGGTCCAGTCGATTTCTTCCCTTGTTGCTGCAGAGGGGCCCTGAAGGAGCTCTGTCCATCTCTGAAACAATCCTTGGGCAGTGTTGACTGCTTTCTGTACCTCTCTGTAGTCAAGGTACAGAAAAAGGAAGGAGAGGTCACACATGACTCATTCTCTAAATAAGAACAGGACTTAAGGCAACATCACCATATACCCTCACAACCCTGCCGTATCACCACCACATACCACCTTTACAACCCCATCACATCACTACCCTAATAACCCCATCAAATCACCACCCTAACAACCTCATCACATCACCACCATCACCACCCTAACAATCCCACCATACACCACCACACACCACCCTAAAAACCCCATCATATCACCATCATCATCACCCTCACAACCCCATCACATCACCACCACACACCACCCTAACAACCCCATCACATTACCACCACACATAACCCTCACAACCTCATCATATCACCACCACACACCACCCTAACAACCCCATCACATCATTACCCTAATAACCCCATCAAATCACCACCCTAACAACCTCATCACATCACCACCATCACCACCCTAACAACCCCACCATATCACCACCACACACCACCCTCACAACCCCATCACATCACCACCACACACTACCCTAACAACCCCATCACATTACCACCACACACAACCCTCACAACCTCATCATATTACCACCACACACCACCCTCACAACCCCATCACATCACCACCACACACCACCCTCACAACCTCATCATATCACCATCATCACCACCCTCACAACCCCATCACATCACCACCACACACTACCCTTACAACCCCATCACATCACCACCATCACCACCCTAACAACCTAGTCTCACTGAACAAGGCCCAAACAGTCAAACACACAGACTATTATGTTCCCAACAGAACAAATTGGCCATTATTTAAGCAACTTTAACATCACACTTGTCTGAGGAAGACAGTTCCGTTTTTCTAAACAGACAATAAAGTGATACACAGAAGCAATCCTATAAATTAAAGGGTCCTTCATATTCATTTAGCTTTCCTTGAGTGTGAATAGTCAATCTTTCTTTTCTTGGGGAAGAAGGAGTAGAGAACTACTCTCCCATGGTTTGTGTTTCATAAAGTATTTTAAACTGAGACATTTAAACTCAAAATCTCACTGGAAGATTTCTAAATATTTCAGCTTAGCTAGTATCTGCTTCCCTAGGTTAAGCAACACTGTGCAGATGCTTTTCTTGCTCAGAGTGAGGACTAGATCCAGAAAAGCTACCATGCGGCAGCTTTCACAGTAGATGTAGTTAAAAGGGTCTACAAATGCCCCTCACTATCACTTAGCTTAAATCACATTCTAACATTATATCCTGAGACTACAGATACCAAAAGGTCAGTATGCATGCATAAATGCAAGCACATGTATGCCAAGGCCACACCGTAACCTCAAGTGGCCATTGTTCTTCAGTGGCTACCCACCCTGGTTTTTGAGACTGTGTCTCTCATCAGCCCAGAGCTCATTAATGAAACTGAACTGGCTAGGGAACAAATCTCAGGTATTCCCCTGCCTCCACTTAACCAAGCTTGGGTAACAAGCTGTTGTTCCTGGAGCGCTAACTGAGGTTCTCATGTTTGTCCTGTTCAGTTTTACCAACTGAACTGTCTCCACAGCCCTGTCTGGCATCCTAACTACAGTAATTGCATACCTATGAGTCTGTGTCATTGTACAGAAGCAAACACTAAAAGGGGCGCATATTATTATAAGTAAACCCCCCCCCCCAAAAAAAAAAGAAGAAAGAAAAAAAAGATAGATCAGGTGTGGTGAGGCATGCCTTTAATTTCATCCCAGCCAGCACTCAGGAGGCAGAGATAAACAAATCTCTTGAGTTCTCAAGGCAGGCCTGTTCTACAGAGCAAGTTCTAGAACAGCCAAGGCTACATAGGGAAACGAGAGAGAGAGAGAGAGAGAGAGAGAGAGAGAGAGAGAGAGAGAGAGCACATTAGTTCACATTTCTAAGACAGATGTTTTAAGAGACCCCAAAGAAATGTACTGTCATCAATGGCTCAGACCTTGGAAGAAAAGCCAGAGCTCATAGTGTATCTAAGAACCCAACCTGATAGTAACATTTTCCATGCATGAATAAGTAATAGGGAATAATGTGGGTCACAACGAAGTTTTCTAATGGTGGTAAGGTTTTTGGTTTGGTTTTTGTTATTTGTTTGTTTTTCAAGACGAAGTCTGTGTAGCTCTGGCTGTCCTGGAACTTGTTCCATAGCCCAGGCTGGCCTTGAACTCAGAGATTTGCCTGCCTGTGTTTCCTGAGTGCTCAAATTAAGGAGTGATCCACTACTCTTAGCTGGTGGTGGATTTTTAAAGAGTCTTATTATGTTATGTAGCCTAGGTTAACCTTGAAGTTAAAATCCTTCTGCCTCAGCTTCCTGAAGGCTGAGCTTTTAGTAGACATGAGCAACTATGCCTTGCAGCAAACTTTTGGAAACACTATTTCCAAAAGAACTTTCCAAAGAACTTGAAATTTCTGCATAGTGCCAAGAGGCACAAGCCACCTCTAATAATGTACAAGACCAACCAGGAAACCACTCAGAACTGCACACAAGCACCTAGCAATAAAGACTGAAGAGTACTTAGCATTTCAACTAAGTTAATCCCTAAGCCTCAGCAGCACATAATTTGCACCTATCCACCTGGAGGGCAGAAGCAAGTGCTCTCTTTCCTTCTCAGACTTCCCAGCAAAGGAAGGGAGGGGCCTCAATCAAACCAGCTGAGGAAAGGCTTCCAGGAAACCACCTGTCCTACACAGCCAGCCAGTGAGCCTTTACAGAATGAGCAGCTGTGATCAAAACACTCCTTTACTTGGACAGTTCGCGTTAGCTATTTCCAGACTTTTCTCCTAAGCATGCAACAGGATGATTAAAGAATACACAGGAGCACAGTTACACTCTGACTTCTTAGGGTTTGGCTAAGCAAGCAAGCTTCTTGGAGAGTAACAGTTGGCTCACCAACAGCGCTGGAATGCTGTCCAGCATTTCAATGGAAGCTCACTCACTATCTTCCCAAGAAAGGTAGCTCTAGCCCTTCACACAGAGAAGTCTTAACGAGTCACTGACAAAGAGAGGTGACTGTCTCCCTGTGAGCAGGCAAGTTTTCTGCTCAGATGCTTCCAGAGTCAGTATTATACAACATGTCACAGCCAACAAGGCCTGTGTTAGTAAAACTCATAACCACAGACTCACGGACTCTGACACCCGCCCACAATATGGCCTTAGGAACACTTGGAGCACAGCATTACTTTCCTGGTAAATAAAACAATGTACCTTTGTAGAAAAAGAAGAGCCGGGCTGGAGAGATGGCTCAGAGGTTAAGAGCACCCTCTGCTCTTCCAGAGGACCAGGGTTCAATTCCCAGCACCCATATGGCAGCTCACAACTGTCTGTAGTTCCAGTTCCAGACAAACACCAAGGCAAATAATTAAATAAATAAATAAAAGTGTTTTAAAAAAAAAAAAAAGAAAAGAAAAGAAAAAGAAGAGCCATCCAAACTTTCCAAACAAGATTCTTTTACCACCCCCCACCCCCATAAACAAAAGTAGACAACAAGAGGACTAACCTTTGGAAGCTAACTCAATGCTGACCAGTTGCTACTGATTTTAAAGCCTGGTCTATACACTATTCCAATTTGTCACACTTTGTAAAGCCCTTTGTAAAGGGCTCACCACCCCAACCAATGGAGCTTAGGAGAGCTACCGAGAATATTCCCAAATGTCAAGACCCCTCCCCAGTCAAGTTTTCTTACTTGTATCTAATTAAGTTTGCCAAGTGTAGGCTGGGCATGGTGGCACACACCTTTAATTTCAGCACTCAGGGCAGAAGTAGGGGGATCTCTGTGAGTTTGAGGCTATCCTGGACCCATCTGAAAAGGAAAAAGAAAGCTTGCCAAGTATGAAAAGAAACAAAGAATGTCTCAGCTAATAGTGAGCGTCACACTTTGGATATGGTTTGAGTGTGTCTAAGGGTTCATGCATGTTGGTGGCTTGGCTCTCAATATGGCAGAGTGGAGATGTTGACAGCCTTAGGAGGCAGAGTCCTAGTGGGAACTGATCACTGAAAGAAACATGGCACTCAGAAAGCATAAAGGCGGTTCTTGTGGGACCCCAGTTAGCTCCTGAAAGACAGGTTGCTACAGAAGACAGAGCCTGTCCCTTCCCTGATCTCTGACTTCCTGCCTCCACAGTATCTGTCCCTCTCACAAATGACGGATCATCTTGTGATGCAACTCAAGGACCTCTCTCTACAGGGCCCAATCTTGGACTTTCCTTGAGCTAAATAAACCTTTTCTCTTTACAAAGTATCCAGCCTTGGTTACTGCGTTACACCAACAGAAAAGGTTTCGTTCCTTAATAGCTGGTATTCTTCTCTGTTTAGGAACTACATGATTACAGTTCCAACTTCCCTGCGGATTCTGCTTCTCTGACCATGCAGACAGACTCTGAATTGGCATCTGTTCCTGTGCTTGCCCAACAATGACTCCGCAACCCATTGGACAAGAGTGTCTGTTGCACTCACAGGCTCTGTGGGTGAGAAATCAACACAAGGATGACCTGCCTCAGGTCTGAGCTGAAGAATATTAAGAACAGGGGCTCGCCAGTCATTTCTCCAGAGCTCTCTGGTAGAGTGGCTTCAGGGCAGTTGAATTCCTACCTGTCAGCTGAGGCACCCTAGCTTGTGTCCTAAGGTAATGCAGGAGGGAGCCGAGGGGCTTCAGGAATCAGTGTCACTGCTTCATTCTGTCAGGAAGGCAGTTACAAAGTTCCACCCAGGTGTAACAGAAGGGAGCATAGACTGCTGACTGATAGAAATGAATGCCAGCTTCCCAATCTAAGAAGCAGACGGACAGAGCATACACTGGTGCAGCTGGTGTCTGGGACAACAAACCTCTCTGTAAGGACTTAGGGTTAGGGTTAGAGAAGTTTCTGGTTCAACAACATACAAGAGCCTAGGTAAGGGTACTAGTCTGATCCAGGGTGCAATCTCCGAGCCCCAGGCTGCATGCTGTGCAATTCTCGGCAACCACTTTCCTCACCTACCTCGCAGCACGCTCCCCAAGCTCACCCCTGCCCTGCACCCCACACACTCCATCCCACAACCAATGAGGAGGAGAGGGGAGCTCTTCCCACAGCTTGACCTCCACACACACCTTGGCACTTAAGGGAAAAACAAAACTACCTTCACTTAGCCTTACTGCCAACCAAATTCAGAAAAGTCTCCACTTAATTATCTACAGTTATATACATCTTGACCCTAGCTCACGTTTGCATTACTATGACCAAAATAGAGTAGAAAGAACAAGAGAGGAAAGACTGATTCCTGCCTTAGGGTTTCAGGAGGTTCAGTCCATGGTCTCTTGACCTCACAGGCTTGAGCAGAACATGGTGTCAACAGGAGAGTGTGGGAGAGGGAGGTGCTCACTCATGGCAGACAGTGCAGAGAAGGTGAGACAGGAAAGACCAGGGTCTCCAAGGGGAGAGACACACCCTCCCTGCTGAAGTTTCCAGAATTCCCAAACAGCACCACCAGCTGAGGTCCTGCCTGGGAATACAAGGGCCTCTTGAGGTGCTTCATATCCAGACACAGCATGCTGCTCCCACAGTGCCCCATGATAGACAGGACTGACACCACTGACCCTGTGGGCTGGGTCAAGGGTGACTCTGACTGTCCTTCCTGAGTCTGCTGGACTCTACAGCCACCACACTTACCTTCTTGGAACAGCTTTGGTTTCTGTGACCTGCGCTTGTTTAGTGTATACCAATTCCCCCTTTCTCCCACACAGTCATGGATCTCCAGTGTTCTTCATAACGTTTGGGTGCTCACCAGCATGGGTTCAGGGCTCCTCTTTTAAGCTGATGAGTTTCCAGCTGTAGCTCCCCCTCCTCCCTTAGCCAGGGTTAATGCAGTCTTTGTTAGCCACCCTACGGAACACCTGCTGAGCACCTTTCCTGAGCCTGCTCACACTCAGCTCCCTTTGCCTCCGTGCTCCAGCATGGCAGGCCAGTCTGTGACTGCTACATCACCAGGTGCTCACTTCACAAGCACCCACCCACTCTGTCTATTTAGACTCAGCTTCCCTGAGTCACTGGGCATCTCCACTGTCTTGGTGCCTGCCATTCATTATTATGCTGTTTCTTCTTGATGTCTATGTGAGCAGAGGGCTGGACTGGTTTTTTTTTTGTTTTTTTCTGTATTTCCAGCCTAGTACCTTAAATGCACAGACAGATGATAACATGCACTCTTTACTGGCGGTTGTGTGGGTAGAGGAGGTAGGATGCTTCATGGAAGGTATCAGTGGAGGCTCCCAGAGGGACTATGTGTTTAGAATTCACAGAGGTGAGCAGCCAAGTGGAATGGACAGTTTGTTGTGACATAGTAGCTAGCATTAAAAGGATGCATCTCCTGAGCCAGGAGCACTTTATATGAACTGTCTGTCACCTTGTAAAGACTGCCAGATATGGAGAACTTTGTTTCATTTCAAAGAGGAAATGCTAAGGTATCTCACACTGCCAATAAACAGCTGCAGGCTCCACATTTAAATGATCAAATCTCACCGAGGACAGATAGAACAGGGTCAAATCATGTTGACCCAAGAAAAGCCTCATCTTGATGCCATTGGAGATTCTTGGGACTGGGAAGGAAGTGAAATTAGGGATTTAGGAATATTGGCTTGGTAGTAGTGAGGGAAATTTTTAAAGGAAGTCTTGGAAAGCACTGATTTAAGTGTGCAATGATCACCAAATGGTCCTGAGAGGTGATCCAATACACGTCTGGTGATGGTAGTCTTCATCATGCAGGATGGGACCAATCTGGTTCCTACTAGATAGCTGCTCCAGGTGTAGTCTTTCCATCACAGATAATAGTTTTCATCTGTGCATAGTCAGCCCTGATAGGAGTCCTTGTTGTCTTGTAGGCCCAGAAGAACAGAAGTCAGTGGCTTTTGTTTTTATTTCCTTTAGCAAAAGAAGTTTCAGGTAACTTACGTTTGTAATGTATTCACTCTAGAAAGCAGTGGTACGCTACTTGTCCCAAATCTGTTCCTGCTTTAGATTTTTTCATGGACTGTATTCCTGTAGCATGACTAACTTGGTGCACATACATAGCAAAGCTGTACACAAATATTGCCAGACTATCCCCAGAATGCGCCAGGGTATTTTAACAGGCCTATTGTATTCATTTGTTTATTTTTAATTTACTACTATTCATTTACATATGTATATCTGCAGAGGTGCATGTGTCTGAGGTTAAGGCCATCCCTTTGGAACTAGAGTTACAAGCAATTGTAAACTGCCTGGGAATTGAACTCTGGAAGAACAGTACATGTTCTTAACCACTGAGCCATCTCTCCAACCCTCAGGCCTATTTTACTAATCTTGTGCTAGTACATATATTTAGTACTAATTTGTTGGGAAAAAAAATAAATAATGTATAAGACTTAATCAGTATTTGATGAGTTGAATCAATGAAGTTTTTGGTTCTTACACACACACACACACACACCATTACCAAGCTTTCAGATTAGTTTTTCAAATTTTTTAACTTCTAGTGAAACAAGACCCTAAGAAAACCATGAAATTGAGCATGTTGGGACGTCAGTACAGTCACGTGTTGCTTGATGATTGGTCTACAGTCTGAGAAATGCCTGTCTAGACAATGTTGTCATTGTGAGACGACACAGATGTACTTACTTGTTGGCTACAGCACTAGGCCACAATCTTATAGGTTTTTTTTTTTTTTAATTTTCTTTTTCTTTTTTTAAATTTTTATTTATTTACCTATTTGATTTTTCAAGACAGGGTTTCTCTGTGTAGCAGTCCTGGCTGTCCTGGAACTCCCTCTGTAGACCAGACTGGCCTTGAACTCACAGAGATCTCTTGCCTTGGCCTCCTGAGTACTGGAATTAAAAACAGGCACCACTACTGCCTGGCTGTTTTAAATCGTCTAAACGAAGTTTGTATGTATTTTGTGGCGGGGAGGGGGGGCATGCCGCACTGAATGCTGGGAAGTCAGAAGGCGGGAGTCAGTTCTCTCCTTCCACCATATGCTTCCCAGGGAAGGAAGCCTCTTCAACCACTGAGCCGTCTTACCATCCTGCTTTTGGTTTTGGAGACAAAGTTTCACCATGTTGCTCAAGATGGTCTGAAATTCAATATACAGCCCAGGCTGCCATCAAACACAAGTCACTGCCCGGCCTACACCTTCCAAGCGCTGCACTCCAAGCACACACCAACCACAGCTAGCATAGGAAGCATTTTTTTCTTGTTCTTATCTGTTTGTTTGACTATCCTCCCCCACTGGATCAAGGAAGGTTTGGGGGCAGTGTTGGGCTCCCATGCATGCCTGGTTCCCATGGGGTCAGAGAGGGCATTGGATCCCCTGGACTGGAGTTATGGACAGCTGTGAGCTACCTTGTAGGTACTGGGACTTGAACCCAGTTTCTCAGCAAGAAAAAGTACTCTTTAACATTTAAGTCATCTCTCCAGCTGACAGCAAGTGGTTAAAGAGAAATTCCTGTTCACTAAGTTAAAATCACTTTTTCAAGGGCTCAAATTCAGATCTAATGGTTCCATAAGAAAAACATTTGTTTGGAGGCTGAGATTAAACAGATCTTAGTAAAGTAATGCTTTTCATTCTCAAGGTCAAAAGAACTGAGGCAAGCAGCCAAAATGTCTGAGCCCTGGATCTCTTTAGCTATTGGGTGGGTGAAGGCTAGGTTATCTCGAAAGTTCCTTGAAGGTCTGAAAACTTGCTGTTCAGGATGAGGAGTGAAGGAGTCAATGACTCACACCTAGATAGGTTTCCAAACTTTTGGGAGGGGTACCACTGCTGGCTATGGTAAGAGTTAGAGAAGGAAGCAGGCTTTCTTTTTGATCTATCTTGGCTTGCTTGTTTGAGTACTTGCTTTTCCTGTAGGAGATATGATGATGTAAGGTCTCAGCTACTGGAATGTTCCTAGGTAGCTATCAATGAAAGGGTTAACCCTGGCTAAGGAGTGAAGGGGCAGCTACAGCTGGAAACTCCTTAAAACAGCTTAAAAAAGGAGCCCTGAACCCATGCTGGTGAGCACCCAAACGTTATGAAGAACACTGGAGATCCATGACTGTGTGGGAGAAAGGGGGAATTGGTATACACTAAACAAGCGCAGGTCACAGAAACCAAAGCTGTTCCAAGAAGGTAAGTGTGGTGGCTGTAGAGTCCAGCAGACTCAGGAAGGACAGTCAGAATCACCCTTGACCCAGCCCACAGGGTCAGTGGTGTCAGTCCTGTCTATCATGGGGCACTGTGGGAGCAGCATGCTGTGTCTGGATATGAAGCACCTCAAGAGGCCCTTGTATTCCCAGGCAGGACCTCAGCTGGTGGTGCTGTTTGGGAATTCTGGAACTTCAGCAGGGAGGGTGTGTCTCTCCCCTTGGAGACCCTGGCCTTTCCTGTCTCACTTTCTCTGCACTGTCTTCCATGAGTGAGCACCTCCCTCTCCCACACTCTCCTGTTGACACCATGTTCTGCTCAAGCCTGTGAGGTCAAGAGACCATGGACTAAACCTCCTGAAACCCTAAGGCAGGAATCAGTCTTTCCTCTCTTGTTCTTTCTACTCTATTTTGGTCATAGTAATGCAAACGTGAGCTAGGGTCAAGATGTATATAACTGTAGATAATTAAGTGGAGACTTTTCTGAATTTGGTTGGCAGTAAGGCTAAGTGAAGAGTATTTTGATCTTGCATTTTATTCTTTAGGCAATGGGCAGCCATTAAATGATATTAAATAGGTTACACATGCTTGGGCCTTGCAGGGCTGGCTATATGAAACTCACATGTGATTATTCAGATATGACTAAGGACTTTAAAAGTAGTGTCTGTGAGAAACTAACATTTAATTATTTTAAATAACTGATACACAACTTGGTTGCCAAAAAAAAAAAAAAAGTAGTGTGTATGTTTCGAGCAATTAGGGTATGTGAATTTCTTCCTTTTTTTTTTTTTTTTTTTTTTTTTTTTTTTTTTTTTTTTTTTCCCTCTTGAGACAGGGTCTCATGTAGCCCAAGCTAAAACTCATTATAAGGCTAGCTTTTGAACACCTGTTCCTCTGATATCCAGGTGCTGGGATTACAAGAGTTCCTTAATACCCCAGACTCTGGTATATCTTTTCAACTATAAGTTTAAAGAATTCTAAATATAGGACAATATGTTCAAATTTTTAACAGCCAAATTGAAATAAGATAGAAGTTTAAAATAACAAACTTTAAAGACTTAATACAAATAATCTTTAACTGCGTGTTGAAGCACACGCACACACAAAATCACAGCTGACAGTAATATTTTCAATCTATTAACAAAGACTTTGGCAGGTGGTGGCATTCACCTTTTAGCACTCAGGAGGCAGAGGCAGGAGAATCTCTGTGAGTTTGAGGCCAGCCTAGTCTACAAAGCAAGTTCCAGGCTATCCATGGTGTATACATCATAGATTATAATAAAGTATCTCATCTAAAATACCATATAAATTTTACAGTACCCTTAAGTATAAAAACAAACACCCACCCACACAACTGTTGGGTCAGCTTTCAACACTGCACAAATAAGATACAAGTAGCAACTCGTAAAGAGAAAGCTTCAGTCAGTGGAACTTGTCCTGTCTTAGCAGTTCTCAGATTTTTGACATTTCTCTGACATTCAAAGCATAAAGCTGACGCATTATTAGAAATAAGTTGCGACATCATAATTGCGCTTTCTTGCATTTGTGTAATGGCTACAAAGTTGATACTACGACGTGCAATAGATGTTTCCATCTCCCATCAGACAATCAAAGATGGAGTCAGGACAGCTCCCTCACAAGAGGACAGTTGGCTTCAGAAAGGCAGAATGTAAAGTGAGGGAAACCTGTCAAACACCCAGGACGAAACCAAGGAGTTCAAAAGAAACACTCATTTCCTTTGACACGGTGGGAAAATCCCGGTGGCTCACAGAAAGCCTCGGAAAGTTTGGTTTGGCTGATTGCATCTTGTTTTCCTTCCAACATCAGTACCGGGCCTGGAGGACTTTTCCTCCCCGGGGAAACCGCGCCTCCTCCCTCCCGCACCCGACTCCCGCACAGGCTGGACGCCTCCGAGTAAGCCGCGGGGTGGCTGTCCCAGGCTAGCTCCCGACTCCACAATGGAGCTCGCCCCCGCGCACGCCCACTCCAGGAGGGCCATTTCCCTTTTCCTGCCCAGATGCTGTCCGCTCGCTCCAGCGCGTCGCTCCCCACCTGCGGCGCGCGACCCCGAGGAAGTGGCGGTGCGAGCCAAAAAGAGGACCCCCGGGGACCCAGCCCCGGAGGACGCGCAGTGTCGGGGCGCAGAGACTATGCCGCCCCTGCCTCGACTTCCCTCCCTGCCCCCTGCGGCGAGAGTCCTCGGCCCACACTCACCCTTTCACCACAAAGAAGGGGTCCTCCATGGACATGGCGCCTGGCCCGGCAGCCCGAACCCTCCCTGAGGTCTCCCGTGGCCAGCGCCTCGGCCGGGATGACCCGGAGCAGCGGTGCGCACAGACCAGGGTCCCCGATGGCCGTCGGTCCAGCACTCGGTCAGCGCTGTGGGCCGAATCCCACTCCAAGCCGGCCCCCACGGCAGCCTCCTCCCCCGGCACCTCCGGCGCCTGGCTCCGCCCCCAAGACGCTAGCCGCGACCAATCATAAATGCGAACCGTAGATCCACTTCCGCACTCTAGCTCACGTGACTCAGATCGCCCCGGCTCTAGGCCAAAGAGGGGCGGGGCTTGAGTAGCGTCACTGGGCCCGAGAGGCGGGGCTCTGGGAGGTAAGGGAGGTCTTCTGTCTCTGCTAGGAGAAGGCAATGGGGATTTTAGCAGTTGCTCAGTCTGTTTGCCTGGACCTCTTAGCTTTCCTCTACCTTTAAGACTTGCTTTTAACGTGATTTACATGTCCATCTCATCTTCGACATGCACTATAGGATTCTCAACGTGATTTATTTTTAAATTATGTTTTATTTAGTAGGTCATGTAAAGGCTTTATAAACATCCTTAGTACTCTTTGGGGGACAATCCTACTGTTTCTATTTTGTGAGAGGCTTCAATCTCTCCTGCACAGGGTCACACAACCAAAATATCACAAAGCCACAGATCCTCAGCACTTTCCCCCAAATGAACTGTATTGTCTTTTGAAATACATCCTGAAAATGAACTTCCCAGCAAAGAGTTGAAGGGCAAAGGAGCCAGGCAGGGTAACTTCCTCTCAACTATGATTCCAAAACGTCCAAAAAAAACATTTATCTGGGACAATTGGTGAACTGGAATATTCTGAACATAGCTTCCATGGTTAAGTACTATGACCTTTCATGGCTGATAACTGTGTGTTGGGCAAGATTCTAAGTTACCTCACTATCTTCCGTAAGGTAATTAGTGTTTTTATTATCTGCATTTTATGAATGAGCTTTCTGAGACTCTGTGAGGTTACATGACTTGCCCAGTCTCTAGTTTCTTCGGAACTTTCGTCAAACAGATCTCTTTTGAACCTGTAGTCCCTCAATCAATTCCTTATCTTCAAGATGTAGACAAGCTAGGGCTGGAGAGATGGCTCAGCGGTTAAGAGCACTAACTGTTCTTCCTGAGGACCTGAGTTCCATTCCCAGCATCCACATGGCAGCTAACAACTGTCTGTAATTCCAATATCTGACACCTTTACACAGTTATACACAGTTATATACCAACTGGCAGAACACCAATTCACATAAAATAAAAATTAAAAAAAAAATGTAGACAAGCTAAGCAGTAGTGGCACACACTTTTAATCCCAGCATGCGGATCTCTGTGAGTTGAGGCCAGCCTGGTCTACAGAGCTAGTGCTGTGAGACAGCCAAGATTTCACAAAGAAAACCCTGTCTCAAAAAACCCAAAGATGTAAACAATACCTAGCTTTTGGGTACAGTCAGGGATACCTGAAGGAAGCTGTTGCCCAGGTGACAGCAAGAGAGAATAAAGAGGAAGGAATGAATGATAGATGCTTCCCAAAACATAATACCTGGACATGATGAGGGAAGGGATGAGGAGAGAAGATAGAATCGAATGTGAAAGACTCTAAGCTTCGCTGGACCGAAGGAGCAGTGGATGGCAGACGTAGAAAAGAGGGCTGCTGGGAGTGTAGGTTTTGGTTGGTTACATACTAAGATCGGGAGATGAAGATGTTCATGTGTGACAGGTAATCAGAAGGGCAGATGAGCCCAGGAATTACAAGTGGCACTTGGAGCCTGATCCTTGAGGTTAAAACCTCAGCAGCCTTGTTTGAGCAAAGTTTCTAATTGTTCACTGTCCTTGCTGTGAATGGACACCATAGTAACATCTTTTTCCTACTGTGTCTCAAGGCCTGAGATGAGCTGTGAAAAGATGAGCTTGGGACAAAGCCTAGCACACCTGAGCTTTTTCTCTGTTCAAAGAGGACTCAGAGATTAATACTCTTGCCTTCAAGAAACTCTCAGGCCTGTGGGAAGGAGCATTCAATTACAGATAATGAGAGAGGGTACAGGTAACCAGAGAAATATGTTGTCCAGATAACACAGCTGAGATGCCACTGTATGTGTGGGTGTGCTGGGGCTGGAATGGGAGGTTCCTAAACAGCAACTAATGGCAGGAAGGATCTGTGAGGTACACCAGCAGAGCAGCCTCCTGAAGCCAGAGCACAGAGCATCACGGGGGTAGAAGTATCAGTTGCCTCAGGGAGATACAGCCCAACATGGTGGTTACCAGCAGCCTAAGTTATTTCCTTTGGTGTTCAGGACCTCCACTCAGGTACAGCCAGAATCTTAACCATACCTCAGAAAGATTTTCAGAATGAATTGTAGTGAAATCAAGTTAGTCAATTTATTAAGTATTTAGAAATCAAGTTGTGGGGCTGGAGAGATGGCTCATCGGTTAAGAGCACCGTCTGCTCTTCCAGAGGACCTGGGTTCGATTCCCAGCACCCACATGGCAGCTCACAACTGTCTGTAGTTCCAGTTCCAGGCAAACACCAAGATAAATAAATAAATAATAAATAAATAAAGTTTTTTTTTAAAAAAAAAAAAAAAGAAATCAAGTTGTATAGGAAAGGAGCAGAAAAAAAATCTCAGGAGACCTGAATATGGGCTCCTTCACTGAGAGTCACACTTGGATATTTATATGAATGATTTTGTGGCTTTGAGAAGTTTAAAACTTCTCTAATGTTGTAATTTTTACCAGGTTTAAAGATTAAGCAAAATCTAAAAATTTAAGTTTAAAAGTTAAGTAGATATATGAACTTGTTAACTTTTTTTTAAAAGTTTTTGTTGTTGTTGTAAAAAATGAAGGTTGCAAAGTGATTTTATGAGGTGCATTGTTTAGATTAGGTCCTCCAGAAGAACAGTCAGTGCTCTTAACCCCTGAGCCATCTCTCCAGCCCATGGCAAATACCTTTAATCTCAGCACTTAGGAGGCAGAAGCATTTGGATCTCTGTAAATTCAAGGCTAGCCTGGTTTATAGAGTAAGATCCAGGATGGTAAAGGGATACACAGAGAGACGTTGTTTTGGGAGAAAAAAAAAATAGTTTCACTGAGGTTAGTGAGTAAAGGTACTTACCACCAAGCCTGAGGTCTTGAGTTCAGTCCCCAGAATCCACATGATGGGAAGAGATAACTGAATTCTAAAAATTGCACTTGGATTTTTTGTTTTGTTTGTTATTTGTTTTTGGGGACCTGCACCCAGCTCCCAAGTAAATACATAGAGACTTATTCTTACTTATGAATGCCTGGCCTTAGCTTGGCTTGTTTTTAGCCAGCTTTCCAAACTTAAATTCTCCTGTCTATCTTTTGTCTCTGGGCTTTTACCTTTCTCCATTTCATATTCTTCTTTTTCCTTCTTACTCTGTGGCTAGTTGTGTATCTGAGTGACTGGGGGGCTGGCCCCAGGTGTCTTCCTCCCCTTTTCTCAATCCTTCTTCCTTTTATTCTTCTATTTATTCTCTGTGCCTGCCAACTCTGCCTCTTTCTCTCTCCTACCTTGCTATTGGCCATTCAGCTCTTTATTAGACCAATCAGGTGTTTTAGGAAGGCAAAGTTATGCAGCTTCACCGAGTTAAACAAATGCAGCATATCTTTGCATCATTAAATAAATGTTCCACAGCATTAATGATTGTAATACATCTTCAATAGTTCACAAAAGACCACCACATATTCGTTGTGCTGTACATATGCACAAGAACAGACACATGTATATAAATGTAAATTTTAAATTAACAAAATTAAAATTAACAGACTAGTTCATTTGCTGTTTTTAACATCTGTATTGAGATGTCTTTAAGAAAACACACATTATTTTTGAAGGCAATCCTTTTATCCTTTGTGTTGAAATTCCTTGATTTTGTCAGAGGAAAAGGAAAACTAGATCCCAGGATAGGGAGAGTCTTTTTGGAATGGTTCTTGATTGGCCCTTGTATTTCTGTCCTGCCTCAGAAGGAGCAGGCAGCAGGGGCTAAGGCTGCAGATGGGCAGTTAGCTGGGTGGGAGTGTTGAGTGCTGAGTGTTCTGTCCTATAAACCTAGTAATTGAGAGAAATGGCTGGGTCAGAATAGCACTCATGTGCTCTTACATCTAAATGCTTGTTTTCCAATTAATGGAACTTTGGGGGAAGGATTAAGAGGTGTGGCCTTGTTGGAGGAAATATGGGGACTTTGAATTTCAAAAGCCCACACTATTCCCAGTTAGTTCTTTCTCTCCCTCTCCCTCCCTCCCTCCCTCTCTCCCTCTCTCCCTCTCTCTCTCTCTCTCTCTCTCTCTCTCTCTCTCTCTCTCTCTCTCTCTCTCTCTCTCTCGTCTCAGCATGTATACTCTCAGCCACTGCTCTATCACCATGCTTACATGAGTGTTGCTGTGCTCCTCATCATGGTCATGGACTCTATATCATCTAGAACTGTGAGCCCCAAATTAAATGCTTTCTTTTATAAGTTGACTTGGTCATGGTGCCTCTTCATATTAATATAAAATTAACTAAGACACTGGCATTGAGACAGATGTTACAGTGGTTAGAAAGTCACACTCCAGAAGATGGATGAGAAGATCATGAGCCCGTGTGGAAATGAAGACACAGAGTCGGGGGTGGTGCATTTGAGAAGAGGTATGAAGACCACAGTGGTAGATGTGGTCAGTTCCTGATTCAGAGAAGTTGGAAAAAAAAGAAAAAAAGAGGATGAAGGGGCCAGGTAGATGGCTTGCAGGATTCGGAGCTGTAAGTACGTAGTAGTTAGATGCATCCCAAAGAAAGAGACTTCTACTATTTGGGGAAATGAGGCAATCTGTGGAAGTAGGGGACAAACGGGCTACGGGGAGGAGGAAGATATGATCAAAATATATTATATGCATATATTAAAATGTCACAATGAAACAAAGTATGTCTAATATATGCTAATAGAAAGTGTTACAATTTTTTAAAAAGAGATTTCTGAAGGTGACCTGATTTAGGGCATGTGTGCATTGGCTTCATGTACTGTTGACTTTTCCTACCACACTGTAAGCTCCTAGAGGGTCTGGGTACTATGTAAACTTCATCACCATATCGAGGGCTAGCACAGACCTTTATTATCCAATTTATAGGTTTATTAGTCGAGTCACAAAGATAGAAGAATCTTACAAGTAAGAACAGAGGATATGGGGCTGAAGGGGTGGCTCAGTGGTTAAGAGCACTGACTGCTCTTTCAGAGGACCTGAGTTCGATTCCCAGCACCCACATGGCAGCCCATGACTGTTCAGTTCCAGGGGACACCCTCACACAGACATACATGCAAGCAAAACACCACACCAATGCACATAAAATGAAAATAAATAAATTATTTTAAAAAAAAAAAAGAACAGAGGATAGACAGATACTCACAGAAGCTTAATAATTAGACGCTGAAATGGAAAGAATGAAGGACTGAGAGAGCATTTGTGTAGGGGGAGGCCACTCTCCCTCACTCTCTCTCAAGCTTGAACTTGACCTCCATTACCCAAGGAAAGGAAGTTGTAGCTAAATGTTGGAAACAGAGGAAGTTATTTCTTTGTTTTCTGTGTTTTTGCTCCTCCCTCCCCATTGAGCAGGTCTCAGGTCTTGAGTGAGAAACAATGCTAAGGAATAATGCAAACAGCCACCTCCTTCCACATTCCCACCCCCACCCTCTCCACAAGAACGGACATTTCTTAGAGTAAAAGATCCACAGGGTAGGGAGGTGCTGTGGGGTAGAGTGGCGAACTTTCTAGTTTGCTAGAAATACTCTGTATTTTGCCAACGTGTAGGGTGCTAGGGTGCATGTATTTGTCAGACTTCACCCAATCATGGCACTAAAATTCTGTTCAGGTTGCTGAGGGAGGGTCACATGCCAACTCCATTTTCTGTGGAACCCTTGAGAAATGTTTCTGGAGAAAGTAGTCTGTGAGTGGGTCTCCAAAGTTAGAAGAGTGAATGATGGGGAGAGCTCACTGGGTCCTGCAAGATAGGGTGTGTAGAAATAAAGATATGACCATGTAAAAAGTAGAGCACAGGTGTCAACTGGGGGGCTAAGGACCAGAGAAGATCACATCATAGCTCACAAACACCACAACGCCAGCATGGAGGCTTAAATACAGGGCCAGAGTTGTGCATAGTTTAAAAAAAATATATCGGGGCTGGAGAGATGGCTCAGCGGTTAAGAGCACCATCTGCTCTTCCAGAGGACCCGGGTTCGATTCCCAGCACCCACATGGCAGCTCACAACTGTCTGTAGTTCCAGTTCCAGGCAAACACCAAGGCAAATAAATAAATAAATAGTTTAAAAAAAAAATATCTACATCCCTGTTGAGCTGTTTAAAAAAACAAAACAAAAAATCAAATTCTACCCCTACAAGGAATCTCTTCTACTCTAGAAAAGAAGTAGAAAATAACATTCAGCCTTTTATAAGTTGCTATAAGTATCTAATGAGCTCACATATATGAATGCATTTTACAAAGTATGAAATACTGGAGACTATCCAAACTCATTTTTAATATTATTTTTTTAACTTTATTTATTTATTTGCCTTGGTGTTTGCCTGGAACTGGAACTACAGACAGTTGTTAGCTGCCATATGGGTGCTGGGAATCGAACCCGGGTCCTCTGGAAGAGCAGACGGTGCTCTTAACCGCTGAGCCATCTCTCCAGCCCCTAATATTATTTTTTAATTGTGGTAAAAATACTTGAAACACAAAACCTACCATGTTAATATATGTGTGCTTTCTTGTGTGTTCATTGGTTCATGTTGTATATGTGTGTGAGTGCACATAGCCAATGGATGACCTCGTATCATTCCTTAGGTATTGTTGACCTTACCTTTTGAGATTGGATCTTTCCTCAGCCTGGACCTTGCCAACTAGACTGTACTAGCCGGCCTTTGAGCAGGGATCTGCCTGCTTCTGCCTCCTCAGCACTGGGATCATAAGCACATGCCTTTATATCCAGTCTTTTCACATGTGTTCTAGGCACATGTGTTCTGGCAGTCCTCATCCTTGCATGTAGGTGCTCCACCAACTAAGGTGTTTTGAAGTGTAGACAACCCATCTCCAGAAATACTTCGATTTTTTTATCCATGAAACAATTCCCCATTGTCACCCTCCCCTAGCCTCTGACATCAAACATTCTACTCCTGTGTCTCTGAATTTGACTGTTTCTTTGGACTGCTAGCTTACAAATAATGACATGAAGACTTCTTATTAATTATGAAAGCATGGTCTTAGTTTAGACTTGTTCCCAACTGTTATAACTTAAATTAATCTGTTTATAGTCATCTACATTCTAACACAAAGCTTATTACCTCTCCTCCATACTGTACATCTGACTTGCTCCACATTTCATGGGTGAATCCTGCATGCCTCAGATTCTTCCCAGAGTTCCTCTCTCACCCCAGAAGTCCTGTCTATTGTCTCTGGCCTAGCTATTGACCATTTAGTTCTTTATTAAACCAATCAGAAGGTGCCTTGGCCAAGAAACAACTTCATGGTATACAAAAAGATTATCCCACAATAGTGGGACATAGTGGCATGCAGGCAGACATGGTGCTGGAGAGGTAGCTAATAGTTTTACATCTTTTGCGGGCAATGGGAAATGAACTGAGACACTGGGTGAAACAAACATATATGAGACCTCAAAGCCTGCTTCTACAGTAACATGCTTCCTCCAACAAGGTCACACCTACTCCAACAAAGCCCTACCGCCTAATTGTGCCACTCCCTTTGGGGGGGGGCATTTTCTTTCAAACTAGCCCAGAAGGTAAAGGGAAATATTAGGATACAAATGACCTGGTAGGAGAAAAGAGAGGTTCTTTAGGGAAGGGGAGGGAGGTAAACCTGGGAGATAGAAGGAGGTAAGCAAAATAAGGATGTCTCAAAATTTTTTATCCCTCATCAAGAAAATTTCTCTTTGCTTTTTGAGGCAGTTTCTCTGTGTAACAGCCCTGGCTGTCCTGGAACTAACTTTGTAAACCAGGCTCGCCTCGAACTCAGAGAGATCCTCCTGCCTATGCCTCTAGTGCTGGGATTGTGCCTTCAGTGGTGGGTTTCCCACCACCGCCCATCTGAAAATTTCTCTCTGCAGTAGATGGAGACCATTACAGAAAACCACAACCAACCAAAACGTAGGACTATGGAGCCCAGTCCCAATAGATACATTTATAAAACACTCCCACGCTTAATGCTCACAGAGCATTGAAGAAGAGGGAGCAGAAATATCCAAGAGCCAGATGATTAGGGAGTTGGCTAGGAGGCACCTACAGAAGCTACACCCGTAGAGTCTACCAACGTGACTGCCCGTCTTGGTTACTGTTCTATTGCTGTGAAGAGATACCATGGCCAAGCCAACCTTCCCCCTTAATTTAACTTTATCTTATGTGCATTGTATGAAAGTGTCATACATTTGACATTTGAAAGTGTCAAATCCTCTGAAATTGAACTTACAGACAATTATGACCTGCCATGTAGGTGATGGGAATTGAACCTATGGAAGAGCAGCCAATGCTCATAACCGCTGAGCCATCTCTGTAGCCTCCCAAGGGAACTCTTATAAAATCAAAGATGTCCTTGAGGGCTTGCTTACAGGTATGAAAATTTAGCTCAACTTCATAAATCCCCATGGTCATTCACGGTCTCTATACTGTTGAAAATCCGAAAGTCAAATTTGCTGAGACCCAAAGTAATCTCTTAACTGTATTATCAAAATTAAAAAGCAATTGATTGGGAAATTGTAGAAAACATCTTTAATTTCAACACTCAGAAAGCAGAGGCAGGGGGATCTCTGAGTTCAAAGCCAGCATGATATACAGAGTTCCAGGACAGCTACACAGAGAAACCCTGTCTTGGGGGAAAAAACAAAAACCAGACCCATATTTCCAACACACAATGATACACAATATACATTACCATTCCAAAAGATAGGAAAGGAAGCAGTGAAGAAATACCAGACCAAAGCAAAACCCAAGGCCAGCAAGGCAAACTTCAAATTTTGTATTTTCACTTGCAATGTCAAAGCGCTCTCTGAAAAGTTTCTACACCTCATATTAAGCTTCTCCACTGACACAGCAATTCAAATCAGACCAAATCAAACTGAATTAAGAAAAAGCCCAGATTGGGTAAAACGCTCCTGAGTGATTCTATGTCTTCCAGAGAGGAGAGACCGGAAAAATGACTTGTCTGGTTTCTGGGATGCATTTAAATACCCCGTGGGAGTGGTCTTGAGCATCTCTGGGGGAGGAGCTGTGTTTGGCCAGCTTTCTGAGGGGGCAGGGTCTGGGGAGAGAGAGAGGTGGGGCTTCCACCAGAACACTCTTGCAGACCTTCTGCTTCCTCTCTCTTTCCCCATCTTGGGGGTCTCAGTTCAGGCTTTACACCTGCAGGCAATGGCCTCTTCAAGCTCCCATTGGAGACTGTCTTGCCAAACACCTGGCATCAGCTGCTTTTCTTAACCATGGAGAAAGAGTCTATTTTAACCCCTTCCCAGTGGCTTGATAAAAACGGGAACAGCGCGGCTGAAGCTGCCAGTCTTCGGCTTGCAGGAGCTGGAATTTGGCCCCTCCCTGACGCTCATTGCATTTCTATTGTTGCTGGTTTCCTTTGCTGCTTTCCTTCAATTCCTTCTCACAAATTGGAAGCAGAGCTGGGTGGGGTCTTGCCCTGAGATTACCACTCTCTTTATTCCATTTAGCATTAAGCTTTTCTTTAAATGTATCTCCTTGAGTCCTGGATTTGGTTCCAACACTTCCAGATGCTCTTTGCTTTTTGTCACAGGATTTCACTTTGTAGCTCTGCCTTTGCTGGAACTCACTGTAGACCAGGCTGGCCTGCCTCTGCCTCCTAGGTGCCAAAATTAAAGGCACCTTGCCTGGACTCTTGTGTTTTGTTTTTGTCTTTTTTGAGACAGGGTCTTACCATTCCTGGTGTTCCTTTAAGCTGTACATTTAACATTTCTTTTTTGCTCTGATTGTTCTTTACCATCAATATCTACCTGGCACAATCAATACCAGGCTGTCTTGAAATCTCTGCCAAAGCTATTAATCCAAAACTCTTCAATTTTGCCTCAGGCAGATTTTTAGGACAAGGGCAAAAAGCAACCACATCTTTGCCTCCTAGTAATATTCTTCCCCTGTGGAACCTCTTGAGCTGGCCTCTCACATTCCACAGTGCCCTCTGTACCACTGCTTTCTGAGTGTTGTGCCCTGGTTTCGAGGCCCCCAAATAGACCACCAGAGACTCAAACTCTCTGAAATGCAAAAGCAAGCTTTATTGAAAAATACGAGTTCAGACAAAGACTTTGGTCTGGAGCACAGGGGTGGCAGTGGCCAGAGGAGGTACTGCAAGCTGGGTTTTTAAAGGCAAAAATCACAAGGTTATACATCAATTAGGGCTCTTAGTATGGATAAAATTCTGATTAGCTCATTTAGTTGGGGACTTTCCAAAATCTGTTATCTTAGCTGGCTGTTTGCCAAACTTTCCCTAGATTATCTCTTGGGTAGGAACATTCCATGGCTATCAAATGGCCCAATGCTATCTTTCATACTAGGACATTCTATAGTTAATTAACTGCTATCAGATAACCCCTAGGCTACCTCTTCTGTGTGTACTTTTTGGATTGTTTCAAACTGAGACTTGAAGTTCAAAAATGGAGGTGCTTCTCTGGTTCTTCACTATGTTCCTATGAGAATGGGTCACTAAGCAGCACTTAAAGTCGCCAACTACTTTTCTAGTCCAAAATTCCAAAGTCTTCTATATTCCTCCCAATAACACCACGGTCAGGCCCCTCACAGCAATACCCCCACTTCTGGTACCATCTTCTGTCTTGGTTACTGTTCTGTTTTCTCAGAGAGATACCAGGACTGTAAGATCTGAAGAAATGCTGAAGGAAGACCGTAGACTCAAACAGTATGCAAAAACAGAGTGGTTATTATACCAGCATGCATGTGGGATTGTTCACCTATAAAAAAATCTCAACCACCTTGAGATGAGTGTGCAGGCTCCTTTTATGCACAGCTAGGAAGAGCTTCAGGGAAAGTTAAGTCATCTCAGATATGATTGATTAAACAGCAGTTATATTAATGTGCTTTTAATTACATAAGATTTAGTCTTATTATTTTTGGACACATCTGCACAAGCTTGGATGTGATGCAGAAGGGGCTGCTGGTTTTGTCCCTGAGATTCTGTGAGGCTGACTTAGACTCTGTGTGTGTTCTCTTCCTGGACCCTGAATGTAAGGGCCTTGTAGACAAACTGCCCTTTGTTGGGAAAGACACCTGTTTTGTCCTTTTCAGAGAGCTACAACTTTAATTCAGTTGTAAAAAGTGGGAGAATGTAACCTTTTCACAGCCAAGGTAACTTTTATTAAAAAAAAAAAAAAAAAAAAAAAGAAAGAAAGAAAAAAAGAAAAAAAGAAAAAGCATTTAATTGAGGGCTTGCTTATAGTTTCAGAAAGTTATTCCACCATTATCATGGTGGGAAACAGACAGGCATGGCACTGGATCAGTGGCTGAGAGCTTTACATCCTGAACAATGTAAAGGCAGCAGGTAGAGAATGACACTGAGCCTGGCATAGGCTTTTGAAACCTCAAAGCACAGCCCCACTGGCTTACTTCCTCCAAAAAGGCCACACCTCCTAAGCCTTCTCGAACAGTTCACCAACTGGGGACTAAGCAAGCAAATATCTGAGCCTGTGAAGCCAATATCATTCAAACCACCACACTGCCCAAATGTGAACTGAATAAAGATGACATCAATGAACATGCCAAACTGGATGGAGAAGAGGCCATGAAGTCTCAACCTTACAAAGAACTACAAGCAACTGTGGAATGCTGGGAATGGGAGAGGTGGTCTTACCAAGGGAAGGGCATATAAATTGCTTGTCCATTGCCAGTCATCCCTGAAAATATACACACAGGTAACATTATATAGATTGAACAGGTTGTATTTATGAGTGTGTGTGTGTGCACATGTGCTCAAGTGTATGTGCATGTGATAACAATTAGTAAAAAATATAGGCCATAAATTTGAGGAAGTTCAGGGAGGGTCTATGGGAGAGCTGGAGGGAGCAAAGGGAACAGGGAAATGATATAATCAACTTATAATCTCAAAAATAAAAAATAGGAAAACAAAATAAGGACTAGTAAAGTTATGCCATTAAATATGCATATCAGTCCTGAGAAATATAAATGTGAGAATAATTTATATGTAATTAGAACATATTTTTTTAAAAATAAGCACATATACATATATCTACACGCATATGCACAGCAAAATCATCAAAGAAACATACTAAAATATACGAGGACTGGCATTTTCTGGTGAGTGATCCTTCCTACTCTTCATTAATTTGCAATTGGAATAAAATTATTTTAATCTACCCACTCTTGTTATACTTCCTTTTAAAAAGTGCATTTAAAAAGTGTTTTGGAGGGACGAGCTACTGACGGGAGAAAACAAAGGAACAAATACATTGGCACAGAACTCAGGCACCAACTGGAGGCTGCTGGGAGCGGCACTTGGGTACCTGTATTTTCTTGATGGGTAACCAAGGAGAAAACAAAGAAGGGGGAAAGAGATACAAGTGTCCGAGGGGAGCTCTTCAAATAATTTCATTTGGCTTTTTGTGAGGAGAGGAAGGCATAGCTAAAAGTGTCCTTTTTTTTTTTTTAAAGCAAACATTAGGTGGCTGAGCCAGGCAGTTTTGATGCACATCTTTGATTCCAGCACTCAGGAGGCAGAAGCAGGTGAATTTCTAGGATTTCAAGTTCAGCCTAGTCTACAGAGCAAGTTCCAGGACAGCCAGGGCTACACAGAGAAACCCTATCTCAAAAAATAAAAATAAACAAAAAAAAATTAGGTTGCTGAAAACAATATAAATTTTTTTTTTTATCTTAATTCAGGAGGCCGAAGTTCTTTTTTTTTTTTTTTAAAGATTTATTTAGGGCTGGAGAGATGGCTCAGCGGTTAAGAGCACCATCTGCTCTTCCAGAGGACCCGGGTTCGATTCCCAGCACCCACATGGCAGCTAACAACTGTCTGTAGTTCCAGTTCCAGGCAAAACACCAAGGCAAATAAATAAATAAATAAAGTTTAAAAAAAATTTAAAGATTTATTTATTTATTATTTATACAGTGTACAGAAGAAGGTACCAGATGTCATCATAGATGGTTGTGAGCCACCATGTGGTTGCTGGGAATTGAACTCAGGACCTCTGGAAGAACAATCAGTGCTGTTAACCTCTGAGACATCTCTCCAGCCCCCAGGAAGCCAAAGTTCTTACAGGCAAAAGAAAATCAAAGTTGACACATGCATTCTTCCTAAGAGGTTCTGGGGTAGAATCTGTGCCTTCTCATTCCAGGTTCAGGAGCCACCTGCATCCCTTGACTCATGCCCTGTTCACCAATGTACTGTTCCTGTCTCTGCTTCTGCACACAGCTCCTTTTCAGATTCTCACCCTTTGCCTCCCTGTAATAAGAACTCCGTGACCCCACCCCAATTGGAGAGATATCCCCATCCCCATCCCACCCTGCACTGGGAGAGATACAGTGCATAGGTGTGGGAGAACTGCCCCACCATCGTCTGAGGGGGTGGTCCCAGTAGCCCAGACAGACAAGCTCAGCTACCACCCAGACCCACATCCTAGGCCATGGGTTGGGCCACCCTAACATCTACCTCATCTATGCTGGAGTGAATGATGGGACTGGTCCTGTGGAACCATAACCACAAGATCTCCACGCCTAGGGTAACAGCAGGATATCTGAGAGGAGTTTTGGTGAGGGTCCAGTGATGATGGTGTGCCAGAGGACTTGAACCAGACCAATGGCTCATTGCAAACATTTTAGGAGCAGGGAGGATTGGATAAAAGGGTGGGTGTACTGTGTGACATACCCCAGCTCCTGATGCCAGGATTTGTTTGTTTGTTTTGTTTTGTTTTGAATTAATTTGGGGGGGGCATGCTATAGGGTTAAGGGGCAGATATGGAGTGCCTGGGAGGCAAGCAGGGTTGGGATGCATGATATGAAATTTCCAAAGACTCAATAAAGAATTAGGTTTTTTTAAAGACATCAAACCTCATGATTATACTGTGTCTACTAAATAATCCAGGGTCATCTCTCCACCCTGTCTTTAATTCAATCACATCTGCAAAGTCCCTTTTGCTATATAAAGTGAGGTTGTAGTCATAGGTTCTGAGCTTTAGGGTGGGCCATCACTCAACTCATCCCTGAAGGAAACCAGGGTGTTTGAGTTTACTACCTATCCTGTGCATAGCAAACAGAATTTCATGGAGTCTCTCAACAGTCCTGCGGAATACACGCCAGAGCCTTTTTGAAGTAGAAGATGCCCAGCCTTGGTGCAATTTGAGATTCTGCCCCATGTCACAGAGCTGGGATGAAACCCAGGTCCCTGGGTTTGAGCCAAAGCCCGCCTGCCTCACTGCCTGCCTCTATTCTTCCCTCTAGCCTGTCTCACTTCCTCATTCCTGTCTAGACCAGTTTCCAGCTCCCTGAACAGCTTCAGCTGCTGTTTCCTAACTGGCCATGGGCTTCTAATGGCAATGTGACCGCAGCTTCATCTTGGAGATTGCTTTCCTTGCAAGATGATCGACAACCCTTCTGAATCTCCCCCAAAAAACTTTTTTTTTCCCACTTCAACAGGCATGTTTGGGACCTGTTTCTCTAGGTGAAGAAGTAGAGGAAGGACAGACATAAATAAAAATTACAGGACAATCTAAACAATATATACTGTATGAGATAGATGGATGGGGACATCAAATTGAGCAGGGAGTTCCAACTCCTGGAAACCAGGTGTCATTTTCCTTGACCCTGGATTTAAAACAAAAAAACCCCACAAACTTCAAAAAGAACCAAAGTCAATAACCTGAGTTATCAGTCTTTGTTTCCATATGCCTTGCATGTAATTGGGCAACAGTTGGGAACTTGGTGGAAAGGAGTTGACCAACTGGAGCAAGCAGTTTCTGAATCCATCAAGGAGTTAAATTTTATTGCTTTCATTTGGTGGTCTCTATTCTACCTAGCAACTGATGATACCAGATATCCTTCTCCATTCTTATTGGAGAAGGCCTTTGGTATTACTCAGTTATCAAATTTCCCATTATCCAGTAGAGTATAGGCTCTCAAGAGATTCATCAGGGACCTGTCACCATCTGAGGGAGGAGAATCTGGAAAGCAAAGGACTTCAGCTGGGGTTGATGATGCACCTGTTACCTGCCCTAACAGTACTTTTGGTGCAGTCCAGTCACGGCCCTAAGCATCCCAAACCCTCTTTACTTCCAAATCCAAAGCTCAAGCACACTTGCTAATTCCTAAACTTTTGATGCAAACTACAAAAAAGTCGGGAGCAAATTTGCAGGCCCATCACACCCAAGAACTGAAGGGTAACCTGACCTGTTACCCAGTGCACGTGTGCGGGCCTTTCTGGAAAATGCTGTCACTTGCTCACTTTCCCTCTGAGAGCTGTTTCTTTTCTTTTCTGCTCTCCCTTTTCTTTCTTTCTTTCTTTTTAAATATTTATTTCTTGGGGCTGGAGAGATGGCTCAGCGGTTAAGAGCACCGGCTGCTCTTCCAGAGGACCTGGGTTCAATTCACAGCACCCACGTGGCAGCTAACAACTGTCTGTAGTTCCAGTTCCAGGCAAACACCAAGGCAAAAAATAAATAAAAGTGTTAAAAAAACATTTATTTCTTTATTTTATGTGAATTGGTGTTTTGCCTGCATGTGTAACTGTGTAAGGGTGTCAGATCTTGGAATTACAGACAGTTGTTAGCTGCCATGTGGATGCTGGGAATTGAACTTAGGACCTCTGGAAGAACAGTCAGTGCTCTTAACCGCTGAGCCATCTCTCCAGGCCCCTGTTCTCCCCTTTCTCTTCCTTGTTTCTCCTCTTTTCTAACAGTGACTCTCATAGGACTGTAAAGAGAGTTTCAGGGCTGTTGAACAGTCCAGTGGGTCCATTGTTCAGGTCAGTAGATATTTTTCCTCCTGTTCCTCCAAGGACTACCTGTAACAAAAGATCCAAGAAAGATAAAGCCATGTTTTGATCTTGTTTGCCAGGCATAAGAAATATTAAAAATATTAAAACTATTTTCATTAAAAGTTCTGGGGCTGGAGAGGTAGTGGCTAGAAGCACTGGCTGCTCTTCCAGAGGACACAGGTTCAATTCCTAGCAGCCACATGGCAGTTTACAAGTGTTTGTACCTCCAGTTCCAGGGGATCCAAAAACCCTCACATAGACATACATGCTGGCAAAACATCAATATGCATAAAAATAAATTAAAATAAAAAACCCTACAATACCCCCCCCAAAAAAAAGTTCTTTGAAGTTTAAGGAGCCTGTGTCTCTAAGGAAGCAGGAACCTTGTGTTGCCACAAACACATGGGAGTCCTTGTGTGGCAGAAGGCGCCTGTCTTCTCTACCCTAAGCAATTGCTTTCCAGCTGTGCCAGGGCTTCCAAAGGTTCACAGGAGAATTCCAGAACTCAGAGCAGACCACCTAAGCTGCTGACTGATGTGCATGCCAGGAAGGAACTCCTTTAAATCATCTGTGTATTAATTCTACAAATGCTGATTGATAGTTTGCTATGTGCCAGATGATTTTAGGAGTATAACAGCTGGATGTGGTGATGCACACTTACAACCCTAGCTACTATAGAGGCTTGGGGGAAGGAAATGGAGAGTTTGAGGCTAGGTTGGGCAGCATTATGAGACCTCACCTAAAAGAAAGAGAGAGAGAGGGAAAGAGAGGGAAAGAACAATACAGATGAGGTTAGAATTTTCTCTGGTTTAAGATTGCCAGAGCTCGGGGCTGGGGAGATGGCTCAGTAGTTAAGAGCACTGGCTGCTCTTTCAGACAGACCTGGATTCAATTCCCAGCACCCACATGGCAACTCTCAACTGTTTGTAACAACAGTTCCAGGGGACCCAACACCAATGCACATAAAGAAATAAAAACAAGCAATTAAAAAAAAAATAACAACAAAAAGATTAGTAGAACTCACACAGCAATCAGAACACAGGCCTTCCGCCTTCAGCCCAGGCTTTTTTAGTGATATGCCACTGGACTTCTGAGTAATCAGCATTTAGAGACTCTGTAAGAATTATATGATAGGGTGTCCCTGCTTGCCTTTTGACTCCTTGGGCGCCTTTCTGCTTGTCTGCACTCGGGGTTGACTCACTCCTACAGACTGAAGCACCGTCTTTTTGTAGATTAGTTTCTGTGTTGGTTCACTTGGTGGGAGGCACCAGAGAAAAAGAGAGACTCGGGGCGCCTTGCTGGCCCCTTCCCGGCTTTCTATGAGTCTCTGGCAGCAGCTATAGCTCTCTGCAATGTAGGTTGTTTTGTTTTTTCCTTTTTTCTGGAAATTTCTCTTTTGTACAGTTTTATGGGCTTCAGTAACTCTTATTTGCTGTTTATTTTCCTTCTATCTTGGGGATAGATTTTTTTTTTTTTTTTAAGGATTTATTTATTTAGTATGTATATAGTGTTCTGTCTGCAGGCCAGAAGAGGGCATCAGATCTCATCACAGATGGTTGTGAGCCACCATGTGGGTGCTGGGAATTGAACTCAGGAGCACTGGAAGAACAGCTAGTGCTTTCAACCTCTGAGCCATCTCTCCAGCCCTTGAAAATGCATTTTATAGTGGCTTGATTACTGTCTCTCCCTGGGAACTAGCTGGTGAAGGCTGTTTCCTGCTGTGACTCTCACTAAATGAGCTTTGAGGGCAATGACAGAAGGGATTTTGGATTTATGAAAAATGGCTTAAGGTCTACTGTTAGCTTTTTGCACGTGGCGTGTGAATGGAAGCTCAACACCGGGAGTACCACACTAGAGTTTATTAGAGCAACAGGCAGAGGTGCGGGCTGAAGGGAGTGGAGAAAGAGAAAGAGAGAGGGAGGGGACTTGTGTGGGCACTTTCTTTAAGAGAGTGGGTGGGCCCATGTTTGCATAGCCATACCCGGGGGCATAGTTGCAACTCTGTTGCATTCCAGGTTAATGCAAGCCTTGGAAATGCTTACATCTACTCCACACTTGTGTCCAGTGTTACCCATATTTATTTATTTTACACATTAGATGGGTGGAGCATGTGAGGAAGGAAAACCAGAATATTTGAGACACAACTCCAGGAAATGTCAAGATAATTCCCTTATTACTTCCAGCATGTGGCTCTCTTAAGCTGCATAGCCCACCAGTCTCTGCTCCCGCCCTGTGTTCCAACAGCTCCTGTTGTTAACAGTTCCCTAGCTATTTCCTCCAAATCTTCCCTAAGCTGCCCTCCTTAAAGGCAGAAAGAGACAGCTCCATTTCCCTTTTGTTCCTGTGACCCTATCTAGCTCCCAACAGGTACTTAAATGCTTCCTTTAGGAACGTTCCTAAAGCATTGAAATCACCTGCCTGACTTACAGTGAGCTTGGACGATGATAATGAGTCCAAATTTAAAGCTGTGGTCTACTGCAGTTGCAGAATTTATGTAAAAAGGAGTACTGCATGCTTTTCCAACTCTTCTGGCTCTTCATTCTAGCTGGTGTGAAACCGAACTGATGATGTATGTCGCTGTAAACTAGGGACATCATGCATGAGATTTCTGTTGTATAGCTGTGTATAGTATGTGTGTTTCATCCTGATATTACCACAGTTAGTCTCTTGACATTATTAATAATTCAATAGCTGAGTTATCCTACTACATCAATTTATTTTATGAATGCTGCTTCAGAGACAAGGACTGATCGCAGACAAGCCAGTTGTGCTAGTGTTAGAAGATCAGCTAGTAGACTAGCTGCTTAGAAATGATCTTGAGTTTAAAGAATTAACATGAGAAAATGTGGATATTTGCTAAAAACTTTATTAGACTCCAGTCTGTTTCCATGGAGCTCTTCCCAGGTTCATGCAGGAGAAATTTCTCCAAGACAATATTTCCTTCCCCTATTGCCCTCTTCTTTATAGGTGACATTGAATGCATCTAAATCTGCTACATTCAGTTAATTTATAGATTTTTCTTTTAACTAGGCAGAGCAGCTGTCTATTCTTGCTTGACCACAATCCTCTTACTCCAGAGAATTGCTGAAAATTGGAGGGAGGAGGTCTAGATTAAAGATCAAACACATAACTCTTTAAATGCTTTTATTTTATGAAGCCCAAATTGAGACAGATGACAAAGGGCATTATTTCTGACATCTAAGTCTATATTAGAAACAATCTTTTAAGAGTATATGTGTCAAATCACATTTTATTACAACTTCAATGAATCACTTAAAGAATAAGATTTGCAGGGTGCATACCTTTAATTCTAGCACTCAGGAGGCAGATTTCTGTGAGTTCAAGGCCAACCTGGTCTCCAAAGCAATTTCTAGGGCACAGAGAGACTCTGTCTCAGATAGATAGGTAGGTAGGTAGGTAGATAGATAGAGAGAGAGAGAGAGAGAGAGAGAGAGAGAGAGAGAGAGAGAGAGAAAGGAAGAAAGAAAAGAAAAGAGCCATATTAAGCTGGGTGGTGATGACATGGGCTTTAATTCCAGCATTCCTGGAGACAGAGGGAGGTGGATCACTGAGTTTGAGGCCAGCCTGGTTTACAAAGCAAGTTCTAGGACAGCCATGGCTACACAGAGAAACCATATCTTTAAAAAACCAAAAATAAATAAATAATGCAAACCAATAATAATAATAATAATAATAAGATTCATAACACTGAGATTCTTCTGGGAAACTGGTCATTATTGTACCAGCACGAATGGAAGAAAAAAAGCACAAACATTTCCATTCACTCATTCATTCACTCTGTGGAGCATGAAAGTGGTCTCCTTGATGTTTCTCCAGTATGTAAAGCATGCATCCTTAAGGATTTGGGCTTAGCTGTCTGGAAGAATCTTTGCACATGGACTCTTCCTTTACTAAAGACAGAATTCTGCTCAGTATTATCGGATCGTAGAAGCCTTTTCTGGTTCCTTTAACATATTGGTCCTCTCTACACCATCTCCTTTTTCTGCTGTAGTTTTCTTTATACAATTTATTACCATTTGACCTTATATATTTGTTGATTGGCAATATCTTTTCTGGAAAGTATCTCACAGGACTGGGACTTAGATTTGTTCATTACTATACTCCTAGCATCTAAGACTATGTTTACTGGAAATTCAGAAAAAATAACACTTACGTGAAATGAGATCTTGGTAACTTTTGAAAGGGTTATGTATTGGATGGTCTTATGTCAATTTGACACAGGCTAGAGTCATCAGAGAGGAAGGAGCCTCAGTTGAGAAAATGCCTCAGTGAGAACCAGCTGTAAGGCATTTTCTCATTTAGTGATCAATGGGGGTGGGTCCAGCCCATTGTGGGTGGTGCCATCCTTGGGCAGGTGGTCCTGGGTATTTTCAGAATGTGTTCTGAGCAAGCCATGGAGAGTAAGCCAGTAAGCAGTACCCCTCCATGGCCTCTGCATCAGCTCCTGCCTCCGAGATCCAGCTCTGTTCAAGTTCCTGTCCTGATTTCCTTCGGTGATTAAGCAGCAACGCTGAAGTGAAAAGCAAATAAACACTTTTCTCCCCAACTTGCTTTTTGTCCATGGTGTTTGGTCTCAGCAATAAAAACCCTAACTAAGACAGGTAGCCAGGAAAGAGTAGCTGTTATGATTTCAATAGATGTTCTCTACAGGCTTTTGTATTTCAACACTTGGTTTCCAAATGGTGGCCCTGTTGGAATATTGTAGAGCTTTTCGATATGGGACTTGGCTTGCAGGCTAAAGGCTGCAGAGGCAAGAGATAACTGATATAGGTTGACATTGCTTTTATCCCAAGCCCAATACTTCCTGACTGTAATGTGAGGATCATGTTCCAAAAGGTCCTCCCTCCGTAACCAAGTTAATCCCGGCTTCCATGCCTCCTCCACTATAATATCCTTTATCCCCTTAAAGTGTTATACAGATACATCCTTCCTGCCTTAATTGTTTCTGTCAGTCAAGTATCATGTCACAGCAATGAGAAACGTAACTCGTACAGAATACAGGTATCAGAGGTAGGGGTCATTGCGATGTAAACATGGCTGTGCAGTTTGTAAGACTTTGGAAGTGATGTGAAAGAGAAATATGAAAAGGTTTGGAACTGAGAAAGGACCAACCAGGATCACTTAGAAAAATGTTTTCTCAGGTTCAGCTACACAGGTGCTCAGAAGCCGCCAGAACTGTGTTGAAATGGAGAAATCTCAAGCTAGCACCAGAGCGAGGCAGCAGCATCCACATGGTGCTGGCTTTACAAGCATGCACAATACAATAGTCATCAGGTTAAAGAGACTTGCACCAAGGTCCTAGGAAACTGCTGAGGCTAGGTATTGTGTAGAAGGGTAGGACCCCTGCATGGAGCTCCTGAGTGGACTAAGTATGGGCCACTGAAGGTGAAGCCGAAGATGCAATGAAGATCCCAGGATGTTGAAGGACTGGCGGACATCTGCTGAAGAAAGCTGTAAGCACCATGGGTAGGAATGAGACCAATTATACATCTGATAGCAGAGCTGCATAGGCTGGACTCTCCAAACCCACTGGAACACAAATGACATTACCAGAACTCCTAGGTACTAGATATGGAACTGAAAACTAACACTATCTACTTCTGTCCCCCATCTCACAATGTCTGAAATCCCAAGGCTAGTCACCAGGAATCACAATCATATTTACCTTATTAAGGCATTGGATTGCTTGGGCAGCACAACAGATGTACTTTGTTAATTAACCTGGCTAAAACTGCTAGCTAGCCTTGCTTTAATCCTATTTTTCCTGGCTGTTTGCTCCTCCCCTTTGGGATGACCATATTTATGCCAATGTATTTTTAAAATACATGAGGTTTTTGTTTTATAGTTAAAAGATTGCCTGATTCTTGGAAAAATTCTTTTGGACTTTGGATTTTTCTTAAAAGATGTATTTTTTTTTTGTACTTTATTGGTGAACGTTTGTCTTCATGTATTTATATGTATTACCACGTGCTGTGCCCATGGAAGGCCAGAAAGGGGCACTAAATCCCTTGAACTACAATTCCAGTTTTGAGATGTCTTGTGATTCTAGAGTCCAAGCTTGGGGCCTCAGCAAGAGCAGCTTTTAACCACTGAGCCATCTCTCCAGCCCCAAGATTTTGGACTTTTGATCAGTGTTGAAACTCTTAGGACTTCAGGGACTTTTACAGTAGTAAAATGAATCTTGCATTATGAAATGGCCATAAGCCTCTGGGGTTATTGTGGCATGCTGTGGTTTGAATGTGAAGTATACCCCAAAACTTGTATATTGCGCTATAGATACTCATTTGGTGATATCTCTTGAGAAGCTGTGCAGCCTTTTGGACATGGCGCCTAGATAACAGATGTAGGGCCTTATGGTTGGGGCTTAAGTTATAGCCTTAACATTTGTAGCCTGAGCCATCTGCTTCCCAACTCACAGAGATGTGATGGAACCACATACACATGTACACAAGATCTAAAAAGCTCAGACCAGAGTGAGCCCAGCCGCCTTGCTTTCCCACCATGAAGGACTGTATCCCTTTATACCATGAGCCAAAACAAATCCTTCCTACCTTATGTGTCTGTCACATATTTTTTCCCCATAGAGACAAGTAAATAAGACAGTGGCTAAGAGGTCAGATATTTGTTATTTTTAGGCTCACCATGTTTTGAGAAAAGTCCAAGGGCTCTTTGAACTAAAAATACAACCATTTACTTCTCCTTTTACTGCTCCCAACACCTGGAATCCCAAAGAGTAGTTATCAGGAAGCATTCTTACCTTGCTAGAGCATTGGGCAACAATAAACTGTCTTTGCTGACGTGATTATCTGACCAGAACCTACCATCTCCTGAGGAAGATCTGGAGTGTGGGCCTTAGGGACTGGAAAACCAGAGAATGACACAAGGGGGCAGGAGAGAGCACTGATGATCTAGGGTGTAGGAGGGTGTAACATCCTGCACCGAGGAAGCGCCGCTCTCTAAGTAGAGTTGGGGAGTCATAGGTAGAGAGGTTCCTTACATAAAAGATTAGTTTTCGATTCCTAGTTCTTTGATCACGGCTTCTAAGGTTGTTCTTACTTAACTAGGTAATTTTGAGCAATGCACTTAATCTCTCTTTACTTTTCATCTGTGGAATGGGAATTTTAGAATCTCCCTTGAAGGGCTTTTGGGAAGGCTGGATAGGTAGCCCAATGGATAGCTACTTGGCTAGCTTGTGCAAAGTTCTGGGTTCAGTCACCAGTGCCACATAAAACCAGATTTGATGATGCCCGTCTGTGATCCTCACACTTGGAAAATAGAGGCAGAATAATCAAAAGTTCAAAGTCATTCTTTAAAAAAAAATTAAATAATTTATTTATTCTTATTTTATGTGTATTGGTGTTTTGCTTGCATGTATGTCTATATGAAGATATCATATTCCTCTGGAACTGGAGTTATAGACAGTTGTGAACTGCCATGTGGGTACTGGTTATTGAGCCCAAGTCCTCTGGAAGAGTAGCCAGTGCTCTCAACTGCTGAGCCAGCTCTCCAGCCTTATCAAGGTTGTTCTTGACTACATAGAGAGTTTGAGGCCAGCCTGGGGTACATGAGGCTGTTGTGTTTTGCTTTAATTATTGTGAGGAATGAATAAAACCAATGTTCCTTATTAGTATGGCACAAAATGCATGGTACTTGCTCAATAATAAATATAATTCTAATGTTTAGGATGGAGGTACCTTCTGCTCTATAGGACTCACAGAAGGTCCAGCTGATCCACCTTCATCTTCTTGGAGATTTCTATTTTTGTTTATTTGGGTTTTCTTTTCTTTTTCTTGTTTTGGTTTTTTGTTGTTGTTTGAAACAGGGTTTATCTGTGTAGCCTTGACTGTCTTGGAACTCACTCTGTAGTCCAGGATGGCCTCAAACTCAGAGATCCACCTGCCTCTGCCTCCTGAGGCTGGAATTAGAGGCATGCACCACTACTGCCTGACCCTTGGAGGATTTCTCAATGGACCACTTCTGTGAGTGCAGGGTTTCTGAACTGACTGAACTCCTTCCGGGCCTCTCTTTCGACACTTGTGTGTGTTTATGTTATATACTTTTTATTTCCCAGTTGTACTATTAATCCCTAAAGGGAAGAATTGGTATTTGATTTATTTTCCTCTTTTCTGACTTTGCCCTATATCTTGTCCATGGTAGATATGCAATAAATACAAATCTTCCTCATGCATGAATGCCTGAAAACACATGTTCAGTTGTTTTATAATTCGGTAACTTTTCTTAAATGTTTGTCAAAGTGGCCCAATTGCTACTGTACTAAGTTAAAGGGACAAAACTCCAGACAGTGAAGCAGACAGCACGCTGATATGAGCGCTGCTTGTTGGTTTGATGAGTTCTCCAGCAGTGCCTAGCAGAAGTGAAGAAGCAGCAAATTCCCCTTGAGAAATAGTTTGACTGGCCCAGCAGAACAAAGGGACAAAATCTAGATCGTAGATTTCAGTTCAGGTGACTAAAGTTCATGATTCCTGGAAAGGGAAGAACCAAACCTTATTTCATAATTATTAGAGCAAGAAAGGGATCGGAGTGAATGTACAAAATTGCCATTTGTATAGAACAATGTTAGTCTTCCAAATGATTTGACCTTAACAGTTATATTAAATCTTTGATCATTGGCACATATTCTGGTAAGATACAAAATGTCCCAAGGCTTGACATGCTATGAAGAAGAGTGTAATATGAACTTTCCTCATCTTCCCTGTTCTGAATGATTTCACATCTGTCAGCAGACATTCCTCTATAGTGAAGTGTCATTTTAGAAGCCCAGATAAGTACCAAGCATGACTTGAACCTGTAGATGGGTCCCAGGGAGAATGAAGAGAAGGCTGTGTTCTCCTTGGCCAGCACAAATGCTTCTACCAGCTCTCAATGCTCTCTCTCCCTTTGGCCAGTTCACCTCTTACTGACCCTGAGCTCTCGTCCGGGATGTCTCCTTCTCTGCAAAGACTTCCTCGAGAGCTGACATTGATACGATAGCCCCCATCATGCTACTGTGAAGCCATCTTGCTTATCTTTACATTCCCTGAGCTTCTTGAACAGCCTGAAGGTTGGGTGGGTGGAGAGGATTTTTTCATTTCAGTTTACTTTGAACCCCTAGTGATGATTACAATTTTCACATTGATATTTAGACGGAAGGAAAAGTAGAAAAATAATAAGAAAGTAGGTAAGAGGAGTAGTTCAGTAAATCAAGGGAAAGTACAGTGCTTTAGAAAGCATTTGTCCCTGACTCTTTATAACTGTTCTAGTTCTGTCTAATTCAGGGGGAGGGATGTGCATCCCCGTGCGTGCGTGCGTGCGTGCGTGTGTGTGTGTGTGTGTGTGTGTGTGTGTGTGTGTGTGTGTGTAGACAGAGCGGGGGTAGGGTAGGATGAGAGCCCTCAATTATCAACCCAGAGGCTTTATTAGTAAAGCAAGGGCGAGGGCGTCTGATTATCAAGGTTTTCTCGCCCTCACAGGTTCTGAAAGCTTCTTCAGGCATTATCCCTCTCCCCAACCCCCACCCCAGCCCAGTGAATGGTCTTTGGTCCTTCACCCAAGACCAGAGTATCACACTGTATATTGTTTACAAGTTGAAGTTACCTGTAAAATTTCATTCTAGGTCACAGGACAGAAATGTTTTCCAGATCATAATTCCTAGGATTTGATAATTGTATTTATTGCAAAATGATTCTCAACCGCTTCTCTATATAATCTGGTAATATTTATTATTCCAAAAACACTTAATGGTAGAAAGGAAATTCTGATGGGATGAAAAGGGGGGCAGAGGCACACAAGGGAATGGCGAAGGAGCTTCTTCCCGGAACACATTGGGACCAAGAGAGAGAATCACCTCTGCATCCCGGTTCTCTCCACAGCTGGCCACACCCCAATGGGATTCAGTTCCTTGACATCACAAGTGTTTACCTGAGTAAATTCTGATTTCCCGCTACATATATTGGAGATAATAGTGAGATGGATGCCATTGAGTATGGGGCGGAGACACTGGTATGGGACTCAGTAGATTGCAGCTAATATATTCTGTCATCTGGGATTCTCAGCATCTTTCCTGCCTCCTCCTCAGGGATCCACTCTCTGAGATATTTTTGTTTCTGATCCTGGCCCTAGAGTCCCTGAACTTATCACTGTTAGATATGTGGACTCACACCCTGTCACTTTATATGACAGTGTCACTAGACAGAAGGTGCCAATGGCTCCATGGATGGTGGAGAACCTGGCGCCTGATCACTGGGAGAGGTACACCCAGCTGAGAAGCTGGCAGCAGACATTCATGGTGGGGCTGAAGCACCTACAGAGACACTACAACCACTCAGGTGTGATTGCATCAAGTGAGCTTTCTCCAGCTGCTCCCCAGAAGAAAGGCCCTGGCTGCCTATGGCCAATGAGACTGCTTACTCATAACCTCTGTAGTTTTCGACAAAACCCAGGAAGGCAGGTGGATGGAGTTCAGTGCTCCCCATCTCCGGTAGCTCTTCCACACTGTCCTTCTATGGAAACCCTTTCTCTCTTGCCCCCATATTCCTATCCTGTTGGCATCCAATGATTTTCTCTTTTCTCATCCTAAATCTACCCATCTTGGGTTTCATTTTCTGATGGTTAGGCTTCCTGATTTGCTTATTTCTGCACAGAAGTGTACTATATGAATTGTCCCAGAGATATTTCTGGCTCCTGAATATCTCTTGCTCCCACACTGCACTTAAAATAGTTGTGAAATTTATCAATGAATCATTCCAAAGATAGGATAATTCCCTAAGGCAGGCATCATTGTAACCCTTTGGCACGTGGTAAGTACTCCATCAATGTCTGTTAGGATATGGATCTGCAGAACAGGAACCTTCTGTAACCCAAGTATACAGGCCTGTGTAGTCTTGGCTTCTTGGGCAAAGAGTGTTTCCAAGCATGCTTCAGTTGCATCGTCTGAGATGCTCCCTATCTCTGCTTTCACTCATGCTTCCCTGGTGTTTCAGGACCTCACAGTTACCAGAAAATGATGGGCTGTGAGTTTCTAGAAGGCAGCAGTACCACAGAGTTTCTCCAATATGCATATGATGGACAAGATTTCATCATCTTCAATAAAGACACCCTCTCCTGGGAGGCTGTAGATAACATGGTTCACATCACCAAGCAGGCATGGGAAGCCAATCTGCATGAGCTACAATATCAAAAGAACTGGCTGGAAGAGGAATGCATTGCTTGGATAAAGAGGTTCTTGGGGTATGGAAAAGATACCCTAGAAAGAACAGGGGAGGAGAAGAGAGAATATTGCTATCACATCCCTAGAAAAGCCGGCTTTGTGTCTGACTTCCTCTCCTGCAGGTAATATTCACCCTGTGCCGAAATCCATCTCTTGCTTGGACTGTTCTGACCTGTAAAACCCCGAGAGAACTCTCATTAGTTATATTTTTAGCAGCATCTTGACAAGCCTTAGCAGTTCCACTTGTCTTGACAGAATGTAGTGCCTCCAAGGGCACCTCTATCAAGAAAAGTCCTCCATCTCCTGTCAGGGAGAGCATGGGAAGAGCTTTTGAAAGCAGGAAAGTTGTTGCAAATTATTTAAGAAGCATGGGTTTACTGGGGTGTGAGTGAAAAGCTGGCCTATGAAGAAGAACTTAGAAAGACTGGGTTTTTCTGACTTGGAGATTAACAGGCTGATTCTTTACACAGCTCATCTTCTGCTATAAATGCGTGATCAACTTCAGCAAAGCACAGAATGTTTCTTGTTTGATGGGAAACAATTCAAAATGTTTCAGGATTATACTTACCTGGCAGGGAAAAAAACCATGATCACAAAGGTGGTTTCCCAGGACCAGGCTTATATCCATTGCACTCTGGATGTGCTGACCCTTGTGATTTCCCCAAATGCGGGAAACTTGACTGCATAATTTGTGGTAAGGGGCTGCATTCTCACTCTTCCTATTTTTTTTTTTTTAATGTTTCAGGAAATCCCCAACCTTCTCCCTATAGACCTTCTCCCACGAGAGTAATGTCTGGCCGGGGTTACTCTCCAGAGTGGTGGCAAGCCCTAGGTAGAGAGGAGGGTCTGGAACGCAGTTGTAACCAAGACTAAAGGTGCAGGCTTTGGATAAAGGATTAAAGCCTCACATTGTCTTTCCTCTCTCCTTGCAGAATAACTACCATAGGCTCAATGGTTGCAGCTAACAACCCCATTTCAAACAAGCTTGAGCACATCCTATTTGAAAACAAGAGTCAGAGCAATATGAGGACCTAGGAAACCAAAGTCAGTATTTGAATGTTTTTCTCCATGGTGGGAGAGGGGTGGAGGCGGATGGGGGGGGGGTTGATGGTACTAGCACAAATGTCACATCTTCATGGCTTCTCCATTCCACAAGACAGGCTACTATCTTTGAGTACTTGCTGCTAAATAAATAAATCACAGGAAAACTGTGACTGGCTTGAGTTAGATAGATCCTCTGTGGCCTCTTTAGATGATCACTGTAACCATCAGAAAAAGCTTCAAAGATTTGCAGTGGGCAGCAAAGTTCTGGCAATGACTAATGAATGGCACAGCCAACATGGTCTAATTAAGATTCAACCAGGGATCCTTTACAAGGGGTCTAGTGGGGATCCCAGTTAGGAGAGGCAAAGAGTCTGAAGAAGTGTGGTATGGGAACACCACTGCACCAGCAGATCTGAAGGGCAGGAAGAGGAGACGGGAGACATCCCTAGTGGAGCTTAGCAAGAGTTGGTGTGTGGAAAGGGGATCCTTACGGCAAGAGCTGTGACTGTGGAGGAATGTGGCCATGGACAGGACTTCAGCATGGTAAGATTGGTGCTTTATCAGCTTGCTGCTCTCGGGCTGAAGCAGTCCAGGGGCAGAGCAGTTCTAAAGATACACTGTGAAGGTCTAGACAGACAACAGAAGGTCAGAAGCTAGATCTGGGTCCCACAAAGAAACACTAACTGTTACATCACACTGTTTCAGAAATGGTTGAAGGGAAGGAATTAAGATGAATACATCATAGGGGCTTGTTGTGGGAGGGTCTTTCTGTAAACTGTGAATATATGTTGCTACCATTGGTTAATAAAGAAGCTGTTTTGGCCTATGACAAAACAGGATACAGCTAGGTGGTGAATCCAAGAGATCAGAGGAGATGATGAGAGCTGCCGGGGGGAGCAAAATGTAACAGAACACGGGTAAAGCCATGAGATACATGGTGATACGTGATTTAATAATTATGAGCTAATTCAAGATGTAAGAGCCAGCTAGCAAAAAGCCTGAGCCATTGACCAAACAGTTTGTAATCCATATTTAACCTCTGAATGATTATTTTATAAGTGGCTGTGGGTCTGTGGGGCCAGAGAGAAACTTCCAGCTACAGGAGCTCATATGATAGAGGGTTGGAGTTGAATCTTAAAATGTATTGTTATTTGACAGAAGTCTTTCCTGTCAGAAAAAAAAGTGAAGCTTCTAGAAGGTAGGTCAGCAAAGCCACAGTCTTGAGTAAAATAGGGTAATAGTGCCGACTTTACAGAAATTAGTGAAAATAATATAGACAAAAAATGCTTGCTAAGCTTATTAAATATTACTGCTGCCTGATTGAAAATGTTTGATAATCTAGATCTCGTTAAAATCTATGGCCAGTCTTGGCCATCCTTAACCACTAGGATGTTTTAGGCTGAGTCTCATTGGATAGGAAAAGGAGAAAGAAATAATTTACTTTCTGACTTGGTATGTTTGCCTCATAGCTGCGTTAGTTATTTTCCTTGTCACTCTAACAGAATGCCTGAAACAAAGAACTTAAAAGTAGGAAAGATCGCTCACAATTTCAGAGGTTTGAGTCCAATCTAGTGGACAGAAAGCAGAGGGAGGGAGAAAGGCAAGGCAAGATATAACCCCAGGGGTTCTAGACAGGGACCTACTTTTTGTTTTGTTTTGTTTTGTTTTTAGCCAGGCCCCACTTCCTAGAGTTTCCAGAACCTCCCAAAATAACACCAACATCTAGAAAGCGTGGATTTAACACATGCACCTGTGAGGGACTTATATATCCAAAGCACACCAGTAATATTTGCCCCAAGTCATCTGGCCTGCTGCTTATTCTGAATACAGTACTAGGCAAAAGGTAGGAAAACTCAACCAGAGTCACTAAGAATTGAAGTTTTAGAGGTCACTAGCTAATTTTCTTGATTCTGCCCGGCTTGAAAGCTCTTTGGATCAACTAGGAGGAACCTGGGTTATGTGGGAAGAATGTGGAAAGTTGGATTTCAGTGTACATGACTCTGTTTCCTTGTCTTGAGTGTCATAGTGGTGTCTCAGCCTTTTGGTCACAACCCATGTCTTGGAAGGTTCATTTCTTGCAAACATAGTAACAAGTAAATAAAGTAAAAAATATTTGGGATATTGGAAAGTCTTTTTCTACAACTAAATCCTATGTTTCAGGTGAAAGACAAGGGAGCATGGGAATTATGTCTGAGATGAAGGCTCTTCCCTGTATTAACAATGTCGAACAATAGGATAGAGATGGGGAGGTTAAGTCTCACAGATGACTAGGAAGGTTCTCCAGATAATGTGGTTGGTTTTGATATGGCTCCATGACCAGTTTCAGCTGGAAATGTTAAGACAACACCATATGGCAAGTGAATGTTTTAAGTCATGAGGAAGTAAGTTCTCCAGTGGATAAACAACCCTGGGCTGGGCATGGAGGCACATACCTGTAATCCGAACATTCAAAAGGCTAAATCAGGAAGATTGCAAACTCAAGGCCATGGAGATATGACCCCTCCCTCTCTCCTTATTAGAGCCCTTCTTTATATTAATTTTTGTAGCTTCTCTGAGGGCACGTGTGTTTATATATCTGGTTACAGCTGTCAGAATACCAAACCAGGGCCCCCACTGACCTGATTTTGCTATGAACACAGAATTGGAATCTGTTGCATTCTAATCTCTGATTTCTTGGTAAATTACTTATCAAGACAATCATTTTACACATGTTGTGACTTACATTTCCTTTACACATACGGGTATTTCAAAGGTGAACAATTAACTCCAATACACTCTCCTGAAGAGAGTAAACTTAGCTCAAGAAATGTCATTTTGTATTCTAGTAGCCATAGAGATAAAATAGAGTTCAGTTTCAAATTCCTGGCGGGAGCTTGCCCAGTTCTAGGAGAGAATGAGCTTGACACCTGGATGATCCAGGTGGGGTCCAGGACTAAAAGGAGTCTTCCATTTTAGAGAACTATGCAGAACTAAAGCAGATAGAGCCCTGAGAAAGATTCTCTCACCCAATACCCAGAGACTATTGCTAGAAACTGCTGTTCACAGAGGAGCAGCATGACCTAAGTTCCAACTGCAGAATCCATAGCACCCTGGCCCTGCTATCTGACCACCAAATGCTCTAGTCAAAATACACCACCATCATTCCTGGGCCAGCTGCATGTTCCAGGGTTGATGGTGGGCTTCCCCCTTCTATAGGAGACATTCCAGGGCACAGAACCAGGACAGCTTGACCATACCCCAAGGACAAGCTATGAGACCCTGCACAAAACTAGCCTAAACATGCCAGGAAGAAATAATAATAATAAAAATGATTTTCACCTTGGTACTAACCAATCAAAAGCCAGACCCATTGTTACCAGGCACCCTCACCCTGGTTTCTGGAAAGCCCCTAGCACGAGCCAATTAGCTAATGACTCGGACCATTATCCTCACCTGAACCCAATGCACAGCCTTGGGTTATAAAAGGAGCCCCCCCTGTAGCCCTAATCAACCCTCCTGCATGATTCCTGTGTAACGGACATCTGGAGTGGTTCACGAGCTAGCTCGTCTCTATTCAATAAACCTTGCTTTTGCATTCCGCTACCTCTTTGTCTCTGGTGGTCTCTCCAGGGTCGTCGACTTTGGGCATAACACTCCAAGTACTAGATGATTATGTCTTTTCTCCCCTTAGAGGACAAAAATGTGGGTCAGCTCCACGTGTTTTTTTTTTTTTTTTTTTTTTTTTTTTTTTTTTTTTTTTTTTTTTTTTTTTTTTTTTTTTTTTTTTTTTTTTTTTTTTTTTTTTTTTTTTTTTTTTGCCAATACCATAATAGGAAGTTTACAGAATCTGAATTTGCTATTGATGACTCTGGGTTCTGGCTCATTCTCAGTTTTAAATATTTCTTGCAGCAAAGAGTATTAGCTGAGAAACTCGATTCTGTTTGAACGCTGTGTGTTCAGTACTCAAGACTCTCCCGCTTAACTGGAACTGATTCTGTCTCCCTAGAACCTCCAGTGGCAAGAACATGTCCAAAGGAAACTCTTCCAGGGACTACAACTCTGTTCTGACCTCATAGCTTCTGCCCATCAGAAATTTCCCTGACATGGATGAAAAATGAAGGAGAAATTATCCAAGAAGTGGATTGCTGAGCCGTCCTTCCCAGTGGGGACAGAACCTATCCACGGCGGGTGTTGTGGATCTGGATCTTCAGAGCAAAGACCTTTATCCTTGTCACGTAGAGCACTGTGGCCTCTAAATGGTTCTTGTGGTCCCGCAGGGTAAGTGTGGATGTGGTGGCTGTCTGGTGAGGGAAACTGAGGAAAGAGATAAGAAGCTGTGAACCCTGCAAGGAAGAGAGGGGCTGGGTCACTGTCTCACCAAGTGGGTGGAACAGCTTTTTTTTTTTTTTCATTGTATGTGTGTGTGTTTTGGGTTTTGGGTTTTTTGGTTCTTTTCTTTTTTTTCTTGCCTGCATCTATGGTTGTTATACCACATGTATGCAGTGTCCATCATGCCCAGAAGAGGCATATTAATTCCCTTGGGCCTAAAATAATAAATGGTGGTTAGCTACTATGTGTGCTGGGAATTCAACCTAGGACCCCTGGAAGAGCAGCTTGTATTCTTAACCACAGAGTCATCTTTCAGGCTCTAAGGCCCAATATTTAGTTTATTATTTATTCAGGTGTGTATATACATGTGTCTCTGTGTGGGCATGTGAATGCAGTTGGTAAAGGGGTTCAGAAGAAGACATCAGATCCCTTGGAGCTGCAGTCACAGGTGTGTAAACTATCCTAAATAGATGGTGGAAACTGAACTCAGGTCCTCTGCAAGAGCAACAAGTGCTCCTTAGTGAGCTGAGCCATCTCTCCAGCTCTAGCAATGGCTCTTTTGGTTTTTTGAGACATGGTTTCTCTGTGTAACAGTCCTAGGGCTGGAGTGATGGCTCAGCAGTTAAGAGCACTGACTGTTCTTCCAGAGGACCTGAGTTCAATTCCTAGCATCCACATGGCAGCTAACAATTGTCTGTAATTCTAAGATCTGATATCCTTACACAGTTATATATACAGGCAAAACACCAATTCACATAAAATAAAAATATTTTAAAAAAGAACTAGCTCTGTAGACCAGGTAGGACCTTCACAAACGATAGCTGCTTGAGGTCCTTTGTAATTCACAAGAGTATAGAGGAGATTGGGAACTAAACACTGAGAAACCATTAAAAAGAACCATTGGTGCCCGCACTTCTTTGATCCTAGCACTTGGGAGTCAAAGGCAAGCAGATCTCTGTGAGTTCGAGGCCAGCCTGGTCGACAGATCAAGTTCCAGGACAGCCAGGACTACACAGAGACCCTGTCTTGGGACTAAATAAATAAGTAAGTAGAAGAGAGCATGGGCACAAATTCTACTTGCCATCAGATCATGAGGGGAGGAGATGATGGCAGAGTTTTCTGATGATCTCAGCGACACAGTTAATGCAGATGGGAGAAGCAACATGGAGGTTTTTCTCAAATTACTTATTCACAGAATCAGAAAGCACTCTTCTAGTGGTGAACAGGATCTCTGGGACCATAATCTTCATCATTGTTCTGCCTGGAGTTGGTGTTCTGGGCTGGAGAAGAGGGTCTGAGTCTCGAGGCATAAAGAACTCTAGGGGGCTGCTTGTGGATTCCATGCTGCAGTTCCAGAGACCTCTGTTTACTGGGACTGAGAGAAGAAATGGGGACAGGGAACATAGGCTTTGGATGACATAGACAATATTCCATCCATTAAACATGAACTAAATGTCTGCTGCGTCTTAAGTATTAAACTGGCTCATGGGAAACAGCAATGAAAAAGACAGACATGACCCCGTATCCAAAGAGCTGATGGCATAGTCTCAAAAGATCATTTTCTATCTCTGGATTACTAGTTAGTCAAGCTCATCACAGCAAATATCAGTAAAACCCAGACCAGGCTCAAAAGCCGGGTGGGCAAGAGCTTCCTTTTCACTACAGCCATGGACTTGAGCCCAATCCATACTGTATGTGTGTGGTACTAGCTAGGTACTGGGACCAATCCATTTAGTGTTGGTTATTTTTTACTGCTTTCTTCTTTGGTTCTTTGTGGGACCTGCCACCCAGCTCCCAAATAAATCACACATGGAGGCTTATTCTTTCTTAGGAATGCAGGGCCTTAGCTTAGCTTATTTCTAGCCAGCTTTTTAAAACTTAAATTATCCTGTCTACCTTTTGCCTCTGGGCTTTTACCTTCCACTATTTCTGTATTTTTTTTTTTCTTTACTTCTTTGCACATGGCTTGCTGTGTAGCTGGATGGCTGGCCCCTGGAGCCTTCCTCTTCTCCTCTTTCTCATTCTTTGATCTTTTCTTCCCAGATTTCTCCTTCTATTTATTCTCTCTGTCTGCCAGGCCTGCCTATCCTTTCTCCTGCCTAACTATTGGCTATTCAGCTCTTTATTAGACCAATTAGGTGTTTTAGACAGGCAAAGTAACACAGCTTCACAGAGCTAAACAAATGCAACATAAAAGAACGCAACACATCATTAAACAAATGTTCCATAGCATAAACAAATGTTTATCTTAAAATAATATTCCTTAACATCCATTTGCTAGAAAAGCAGCTGGTGGGTGAGCAATGTTTCTATTATAATAGAGTACAATATGAACCCTAAATCAATTAATACATGCATTTCAGGAAGAAATTCCTGCTTTTTATCTTCTGGAGTTTGTAAATTTTAAATTAAAATTTGTCAAGTTCTAAGAAAAAGGCTAAAACTGTCAGTGGCTGCTTTTAGATTTTGCCTAGTATTGCATTATTTTTTGAGCTGTGAGGAAAAAGCCACATATAACTGACTAAAAACTTGGTTTTTTAGAGCAAGAAGAAGTCACCTACCACCCCACACAAGTCAATGAGTGTGGCTGTCCCTCTCTGGAGTCCTGATCTCTGCTCTTAGACACCCATGTGTCTATTGTTGGAAGTCCTGGCCATATTCCTGCCATAATGGGAAATTAGAGAATTGAGCATTTGTGTCAAGAAGACAGGAACAGGCTGGAGAGATGGATCATTGATTTAGAGCACTGTCTGTTCTTCCGGAGGACCAGGGTTCAATTCCCAGCACCCACATGGCAGGTCACAACTGTCTGTAACTCCAAGATATGACACCCACACATAGAGACATACGTGCAAGCAAAACACCAATGCCCATAAAATAAAAATAAAAATAAGTAAAGAAAGAAGACGGGAGCTACAAATTTTTCTTTGTTCTTCGGCTCCTAAAGAGCTGCCAACGTTCAGGTTTTTTATGGACTCCTTTATCACAGTTGACTTTAAATACAGTCTGTCTCGTGACCTAATACTTTCCAATGTCTTATTTCTCCATGGTGATTTACAAGTAGATTACAGAGTCTCAGAGCTGGAAGGAATTTTCTCATCCTAGTAGGGAGATGTTTTTCCCATAATGCCATAGATTTGAGCATCCAGGCTTCCCTTGACACCATGTGAGGATACCTCATTCTACCACAAAACAGCCTTTCTTGCTCATCTTCTCTCATGAGAATGTTTAGCATGAAAGAACTTTGGCTATCATGGCTATCTTGACTGTGAATCTATAAGTAGGGTTGGAACAGCCCATGAAAACAGCCAGCAAGTTTCTACAACAGCCTGTGAATTGACTCGCCATTAAACACATATCGTGGCCCAAGAAGAAACAGAAGTCGTCTCATGGTGGCTCGGCCAGGTAGCTTGTAACATTGTAAGTGTGTCTAGCCTGATCTATGACAACGGCTTCCCTTTTACAGCTTCTGTGAGAAATTAGAAAGATAATTTTTCAAACTGACCCTTATAAACCCAGTACTCAGGAAACTGTGGCAGGTGAATTGTAAGTTTGGGGCTAGCTTGAGCTACACAATAAAAACCCAAGCAAAAGCAAAAAGCCCTTAACTGACTCCTGAAAGTTATCCTGTGACCTCTACATGAGTGCTATGGTACAAAATACACCAGATAAATGTAAAAAAATCTTACAATATGATAGTGTGCTTATGGCTCAAAAAAAGATGTCTGTCTCCATCCCGTCCCCCCCCCTCCCCTGTCTCTTCCCCCCCCCCCCTAGACAGTTTGCTTAGCATGTGTGAGGCCCTGGAGTCAATCTCCCACCCCACCCACCTCACACACACACACACACACACACACACCACCACCAACAACAACAACAACAAATAAACAAAAAACAAGACTTTAATCTTTTTCTGTAAGTGATTTAAAATTACATTGTTTCTTAATACTATTAGATTTGTCCTTTAATTAATTCCTGTTTACCGATTATAGATATTTAGTAACCAAGTTCCATGAACAATATAGAACCATAATCTAAGTGTGACAGAGAACCTTACTACCACTTTATTTATGCTTAGGCTTTGATTTGTCTTTGCTGAATATTTTTAGATCCAAAACACTACATGAAGAACCCGTTTGACTGGTTTTGCTTTAAACTGCACTACATTATTATCTGTTTCCTTTTTAACATGTACAGACCAAGGTTTTGTTCAGAAAATGGCAAACGGAGCAGGTAAGAAAGGAAGCATTGTGAAGAACAGTGTGAGCTACTCACTTACTAGACTGAGGGATTAGCATTCAGAAGCCCTGGGTTCAATTCCCAACACAACATAAAACTGGACATGACAACACATGCCTGTAATCCCAAGACCTGGGAGGTCAGGGGTTCAAAGTCCTCCTCAGCTACATAGAGAATTTGAGGCCAAACTGAGATACATGAGACTCTGTAAAAATAATAATAAAAGCCATGTGGTTACAGGTTTCTTGACACTTTCCTCTTCTTGTTCCAATCATTTCCATGCTCTGACCCCTCCCTTATCTCTGAGGAATTGCTGGTTTTTTGGGTTTTTTTTTCTCTCTTTGTTTTTTGGACGGAGAGAAGAATGTTTTTGCTTTGTGTCATAAGGTCCATTAGTTGGTCATTTTTCTGGCAAGGTCCCACGAGGTAGTCATATCTTGGTCACCCCAGTCTGAGGCTTTGTCCTCATGTGTGCAGGTCAAGTGTTCCCATGAGGGAATCAGATGGATGAATCAGGAGGAATGCCAAATGCCAAGGCATTCACTTGCTGTCAGGAGTAGAACTGCCAAATGGGTCAGGGACTAGTTCCAACTGGGCAGCCATCATCTAGTGGGAGGGTTCACAGGGGTACAAGTACCTCACAGAAAGGGGTCTGCTGACCCCAGACTTGGGAACCTAGGGACATATTCTTTTACCTCCTATTTTTTATAACAATATATTAATTTCACAGACTGTTCTCTTGGGAAAAGGGATTTTGTCTTGAGCAACTAACAGTGAGCAGAAAAACCAGATAGAAACTCAGGTTCCAAAACCCAAGTCTTCCCTACTCACGTGACAGCATTGCCACCCTTAGATGATGATCTCCATTGGCCTCTTCAAAGCATCTCTCCTGGCCTCTCCTCAGATACCGACCCTCATTTAACTTTTATCTCTCTGTAAAATCTCTACATCTCTCTTTCACTTTGGGCTCCCTTTCTTCACAGTCTTTCTAGCTTATAATTATCCCCAAACCCACAGGCTATGGAGCAAATCCCCAAACGTAGGTGCTTAAAACAGCAGCAATCATTTCAGGATCTTTCATGGCTTCTTTTCATGGTTAGGAATTTGGATAGAACTTGTGTAGGTAATGCTGAATTGTATTCTTTTGTGGAACTGTTGATGTCAGTCTGTCAGTGGTTGGAAGTAAAGCAGTGAAGGACTAAGGAAGCTGTGGACACAATATAGGTTACCTGTCGCCAAGCCAAGCTTGCCCCACCTTGGCTCTCTATGTGGGTTAGTTTGAGCTTCTTCACAACATGGCGGCCTTGGAGCAATCTGTTTCTGTAGGTGGTATTGAACCTGGTCTCACTTTTGCCATACTCTTAGTTGGCGAAGAAGGTTACTAAAGCCTGGTCTACTTCAAGAAGCATAGATCCTGATACTCAGTAGGTAGATTGTCAAAGGAACATTATTGTCCTGACCAGTGGGATGAAAAAACGAAGACCTGAGACCTAAAGGGGAGAAATGAGAGGGGCAAGAGACACAAAGAATAACACA
>PVIH01000157.1:0-163838 GCA_004025045.1 Sigmodon hispidus
CCAGTCAAAGAAATGTGCCCTGGCCCTGAAATTAGGGTCCAAAAGCCCAAAAGAGCCAGTGAATGAAACATTTTGGCCCTGAAAACAAAATCAAATCAGGCTTAAAAGGTAGAAATATCTGACCAATCTCCACCCTGGAAAAGCAAGAAACCCTATATAAGCCCCGAGCCCACAGCTCTTTCGCTGCTGTCTTCTCCCATGCCAGGCTTAAGCAGCTACTCTCCTGGATCTTTTCCTAACAGTAAATCTCATTAAAGAGGTTTGAGTTAAGATCTTCTTTAGCTGTGATGGAGCCTGGAGGAAGAACAGCTGAGGGAGCAAAGCTGTAACACTCTCACTGCCCAAGGGACCTTCCCTGGTGGGGCTGAGTTGTTACACTCTCTAAACAGAGAGCAGTGGAGAGGAAGAGAAGCTGCAGGGGAAGCAAAGCTGTAACTCTTCTGTTGGAGAAAGCCTTCTCCCCGCAGAGCAAAGATGTTAGACTCTGGGAAACCAGAGCAGGACTGTAGCAACTTCACTGGGGAGGTCTCCTGCAGGAGCAGAGATGTTAACATGGGGAAGTTTTTCCCTGAAGCAGGGCTGTAAGCTACTACCTGCACTTACCATGGCCTGCCACGTTCATTGGTTCCTGAGAGCTTTCCATTCAAATTGTAATGCTCAGTATTCTTTGGTTCCTGACTGCCTGAATACTTTCCATTCAATTTGCAGCTCTCAGTTTGCCTGGGCTTCTGACTGCCAGGATCTCTTTCCATCTGAGCTGCACAAATACCTACACCAACAGGCAATGCACACTAGAATGGGAAGAGAGAAACTTTGATTTTCTTTTTCATTCTCATGGAATGGGTTTACTTAACCTTGCTTTTTTTTTTTTTCAGTCTACCATGAAGGGAAAGCCAAGGCAGGAACCAGGACCCGACACAGATACTGAAACTAATACCATGATGGAATAGTGCTTACTAGCTTACTCTCTGTGGCTCGCTTGGCCTGATTCTTATTTTTCATGAAAGGGACTTGAAGTTGGTTTGTTCACCAGTATGTTTGTCAGATTCTGTAGGTTTGCTTAGATTTCTGTGAGGAGTTAACCAGAAACAGCAGGAACTGCACCTTCTGTTTCCAGAGAGGGAGGTGGTTTGGCAAATTTTACAAATTCCTTATTCACAGAACTTTCCAGAAGAAGCCATCATCCTTCTGATCATTTTTTTCTTTTTTTTAAAAAAAAAAAATCAAAATGACAAGCTCCCGTTGTTTCTGTTTGAAGCTTATTTAGACCTGAGCAGACTAAAGTAAAGAGAATCATCCAAATGCTTAAAAACATTGATTTTCTAAATTCTGACCAAATAGTTTGGAATGGATGTTTATCCTAACACATTAGGGCTCATTAGGTAAAACACAGGAGCTGTCAGGGAGGATTAGTGGGGGCGCTTCCTGTTTGCTTGTTTACATTTGCTTACTGGGGTTTCTACAGTCAGGGCGAGTTAGGAAAGATGCAGCAGTGACTGATCAGAAGAGAAATTAATTAAAAGATAGGAAAACGAGGGATTTTGTAAATGATTCAGATTAAAACTTTAAACAAACAGAAGAGAAATTCAGAGTACAAACAGAATTTTAAAACATGACAATATAGGAACTTTGTGGACTTTGAGAAGTCCCTGGAACAGAAGTCTTACAATTCCATGGTCCTAGTTATCCTACAGTGTGTTGTGACCTTGAACACTGTAGTGCCACTTGGCGAAGTTCTGAGTGGGGCTGGAGGTGGTGCTGGTTTCATCACCCACTCATTTTCCACTTAGGAGATTTTGGCAGATTATTTCACTTTTCTGACCTATTTAATGTCTCTTAGCTCCTATTTCCTCATCTGTGAAATGAAGATAACATTAGAATCCATTGCATAATGTTATTGGATAGATTAACTAAAAGTATTCATGGAATTAAATTTTACTCTCCCTCAGTATTCATTATTAATCTCATCCTCCTCATCACAATGACTCCTGTTGCATCATCAATGTCAACATGTTTGCTGCTTACAACACTGACTGAGGAATGGCAGATATTCAGTAAATCTGTAAGGACCAGGGGCTCTGTGAATGAATGCTAGCAACAATGAGCCATTCCCCCTTAGAGCTCACCACGAAAGGCTAACACTAAGCTGTACCCTTCGAGTTTACATGATAGATGTCACAGATTACTTTCTATTGTGGTCAGAAACATCATAAATCAACTTGAGGAGGAAAAAGTGCATTTCACCTTACAGTGTATGGTTAGTTCATCTTGGGGGGAAGTTAAGGAAGGCATTCAATGCAGGAATCAGGAAGCTAGAACTGAAGAAGAGCCTAAGGAGAAATGCTGTTTCCTGGCTTGCTCAGCCTGCCTTCTTATACAGCCCAGGTTCACCTACCCAGGGAAGGCACCACACACAATGGCCTCGGCCCTCCCACTTCAGTCATTAATCAAGAAAAGTATCCAACAAACTTGCCAACAGACAAGATCTCATGGAGGCATTTTTGTAGTGGGATTATGCTGGTAATGTAAATATTTGTCCCGCCTATGGGTTTAATAAAAGTTGATTGGCCAAAGGCAAACAGGAAGTGTGGGCAGGGCTACCAGGCTAAGAAAACTCAGGAACATCTCAGAACAGAGACATTTGCCCAACACAGAGCCCCTGGAGAGACAACACAGATGCCAGAGTCACGTTGCAGGAGCCACAGAGCCACCAGGAGACACAGAGGAAATGCTCTGAGAAAAGGTACCAAGCACGGGTGAACAAGATAGGTTGAGTTCAGATGAAGGAGCTAACAAGTTATATGCCTGGGCCTTCGGTCAATCATTGTAAAAATAATATAAGGCAGTGTGTGATTATGTGAGGCAAAAACAGGGCCGAGAGTGAGACTAAACCTTTGGTACAGGCCAGGAAAGTCCGGACAAGAACCATTTATAACACATTTTCTCCATAGAAATTCCTTCTTCTGAAATGACTCCTGTTTGTGCCAAGTTAGCAAAAACACTAATGAGCACACTGGGCCAAGTATAGAAATGAGCAAAGCACCTTCAGCATCCTCAAGTAAGGCTTCCTCGTGTACTTTATTATTCTCTTGCTTTGGACAAATACCTGGAAATAGAAATAAATCTGTATTCTGTGAAACTAAAGACATTTCTCTATGTCAGCGTACTACAAGGGTTGATGGTGTGGTAGCAGACCCATATTCATAACCCAGGACAGACAGCCTCTAGGTAGTTCTCCCTGATTACTATACAGTCCACTATTGCATTTACAAATACTATTGTCTCTGATCATAAAGTATTTTTTGAAGTTTAGTGCTGCCAGTTCCGATTTTTTATTTTTACAGAATAACTTGGAAACTTTTGAGATGCAGTTTTATTTTGAAAAGCAGCCTCCATTTTTTTGGTTTCCTGCTTTATTTGTTTGTTTTGCAGTTATTGCTTGCCTTTCAAGCACTGGGCAAACAAAATACTATCTGACTAATCACTGGTGATCCAGTGCTGAGGCCTCTAGGTGGGAAAGAAACCTATTAAAATGCAAATCCCTCTGGAGTGATAGCCCCTAACAGCACTGTTATCAGCAGTTGTCACCAAAGAGGGGACCAGGAGGGTGGGTGTTGTGTGAACATCTGCAGGAGGTAAGATAAAGGAAGAGGTGGGAGGCAGCCAGAGGCAAAGCTTGTCTATTTCATCCTTATAGGAAAAACTGGTCAGAAGGCAGAGAACTAGAAGAAAACAAGAGGTGAATTCTTGAGCTGTGATGAAGGAATAGACAGATATGGGGAATATTTTTTAAATAGGAGTGCTTGAAGGGACAAATTAGTCAATTAAGATATTACAAAGTCTCCACTTCACATAAGGAACACAAACCTGAAGTTTTAAAACCACCCACTTAGAGACACACTACCTTCATTTTCTTCCTCCATTTATTTTGGATTGGCTTCTTGAAGACCCACACACTTCCGTGCTTTGTGATGGTGAAGCATTTTGGGACGTAAAGGATTCTGTTTGTGTTACCTCTGAGCACATTTTTTATTTTCTAGAGCTTGCTGCTTTTGTAGGTGATAATGTCCTTAATATATATTTGGAACGTGGTTTTGCTTTTAATTCACATTTTTAATATATTTGTTTTAGTATATATTTGTAAATGTCTGTTTTTGATTTTAGTCACAAACAATATTTTTTGAATGCTACCTTAGAAACTGACTATCCCCCTGTCTTGAGATGTTTCATCGCCCATATCACTGATAGAAGATCCAGTACATTGGATTTACTGACCAAAGATGGTCAGGCTATAAGTTAGAAATGGAGATTCTGGCTTTACATTTAAATCTAATAGAGAAAAAACAATGGTCATATAACATAGGTGGACAGCAGGCCCTACAACAAGCCATTATCATACTGGACTCATGTGCTTTCATATAGAATTACTGGAAATCACTGCTTTACTTTACAAGTAATGTCACTCTGAAGTTGGCCAGCCATTTGGATTTGGGTTTATCTGTGAAAATGGGCTAATGTCACCTTCTTCCTGAATGGTAGATAACGAAAAGGGAGAAAGTGGGGCTTTTAACATCAGTATATACATAGCCTGTAGCAAGTGTTCCAGATACTACATCTTCTTTGCATTTAGTTGTGTATCAATCTATACACAAAAGATGTATCATGTATATAGTAATAGCTTATCTGTCAAGTTGATAACTAATGACTCATAAATGATAATAAAGCCATTGATAGAGGTGGCTTTCAGAAATGTCATAGGTAATTGTGTGTATATGTATGTAGTTTATTTGGTACATTACATATCTAGAAAAGTCCAGAAATCTTAAGTTTGTGGCTCAATGAAATTTTCAGACACATAAGTTTATGAAGCTACCATTCACAGAAATATGGAAGATATCCACAAAATAAATGTTTTCCTATGTCTGCTCTCCACTGTAATTAAATACTGTACTGACTTCATTTACTCTTTACTAACTTGTCTTAATGTCATATAAATATGACTTTTTCCTCTGTTGTCTTTTGTATCTGGACTTGTGTTTCCCACTTTTTCTGCAGTCATCTGTATCCAGTGTGTGACAGTCCCATTTATTTCTCCTTTTCTTCACTGAATGTGAAATCTGTGGTTTCCATAATGTGTCCCTGTGTGTGTGTGTGTGTGTGTGTGTGTGTGTGTGTGTGTGTGTGTGTGTGTTTGTCAGCCTTTGTGTATGTAGTACCTGAAGAGGCCAGTGGATAACCTAACTGATGTTCCTGAGGAATTATCTTATATAAATGTGTGGAGGTTTTGTTTTGTTTTGGTGTGTGTGCGTGCGCGAGCGTGTGTGTGTGTGTGTGTGTGTGTGTGTGTGTGTGTGCTCACATGTATGTTGTTTGTTTGCTAATTTGTTTTGTTTTGCTTTGTCTTTTTGGGACAGAGTTTCTCATTGGATTGGAACACACCAAGTAATCCAGGCTAGCTGACCTACTAATTTAATGGATTTGCCTTTTTGCCTTATCAGCAGTGAGACTAACTACAAGTATACACATCAGATTTGGCTTTTTTATAAAACATAATTCTGGGGCTCAAACTCAAGCCTTCAAGTAAAGCAATAAATGTGTGGAGTGAGCTGTCTACCCATTCTTTCCGGTGTTCATATTTTGTATTAAAAATTTGAATTTCCAGGGCTGGAGAGATGACTCAGCAGTCAAGAGCACTGACTGTTCTTCCAAAAAACCTGGCTTCAGTTCCTAACACCCATGTGGCAGCTAATAACTGTAACTCCAAGGTTTGACACCTCACACAGACATATATACAGATAAAAAAAATCACACAAAATAAATAAAAATTTAAAGAAATTGGATTTTTGTATTCTTTTACTTCCTCTCCCGTTATGTCTCTTGCCCATTCATTGTTCATTCTATTAATCCATTTTGTTTTTATAGATTTGCTCCCTTATAAATAGAGTTGAGAGTCTCTTTTGTTAATCCATGATTTGCTTTTTCAGTTTCTTAATGGCATCTTGATAAAAGGAAACTGTATTATTGAATTCTAATTTATCAAAATTTTCTTTGATGTTTACTCTTTCCTGTGAACTGAAGAAATCTTTGCCAATCAAAGTGGTCCAGATGATATTTCAATTCTTTTGAGACATTGACTTGGAAATACAGAGGATTAGAGGCCTGTCAAAATTTAACAACTCTGTAATTTCTAGGCAGAAGTTTATCCTAAAGTGCTAAGGTCCTAGTGGCTGCTGTTTCTACCCTCTTCTTGTTCTTGTGAGATCTTGAGTCAACCAGACATCATCCAGGCTTCAGAGCTCATGGCTATTCAGTACCTCCAATGCAGACTCAGAAATCCATGGTTCCTCTTCGGTCCCCAGCCCAGGGCTCAAACACTGGATCAACACAGACCATGACAGCTTTGGGGTCTGCATAGGACATTCTAACTCTTTTGTCTTTGTTCAGTGAATTCCTTTACCTCAGTCTTAGACTTGACCCAAGATTAAATATTGAGAGTATGCCTTTGTGTTCCATTGTTCAGGGTTCTTAAATGTTTGATAAATTTCAAAGACCAAAAAGATTCTACCTTTTTATTCTTTTTAGTAGCAGAAAAATAGCCCAGTCATGAACTGATATTTGTCTTATTTTGAAGTTAAATAAAACACAAAGATTAAATTTTCTCCTAATCTATAAAAGAGGAATGAAAATAAATTCCCTATTAAGAATTTGAGGAAAGGGGGGAGGGTAAACTGTGGTCAGGATGTAAAAAAAAAATGTAAAAATTTGTGAGTTAAAAAAAGAAGTTAGAGTTAATATATTTCAAGACTTACATGTTCTGGCTTTCAATTAAGAAAGAATGTTAAGACTTTTAGTTAAGAAAGTAGCTTAACTTTCAGTGACTTAGGTGACTGTACCGTACCAAAGTACCTGAAACTAAGTGCTTTACATGACTGAAATTTGTTTTCTTTCTTTTCTGGAGGCTTCATATCTTTAGCAGTTTTAATGCCCCTTGAGATTTCTCTCTGGCTTACAGATAACTACCTCCTCTCTACATCTTCAGATAAAATTCTTTTGTGCTCATGGAAAAATAGTAACTATTTATATATAAAATCCCTCTTCTTGACAAAATGCCATCATATTGAATGAGTACCCTGTGATGGTTAGAGTGTAACTGTCAACTTGACAGAGATGAGAATCACCTAGACGATGAGTCACTGGACACATCTGCGGGGAAATTATCTCTAAGTGGAAAGCCTGCCCCAACTCTGGATGACATCATATCCTAGGCAGGGGATCACAGGTTGCACAAGAGTGGAGAAAATGTGCTGAGCACTGGCACATGTGTATATTGCTTTCTGGGGGTTTGTCCTGATAATAAATATGATGTAGGTAGCACCTTAAAACTCTTGTCAGTCTGAAATAGGAAAACTGGAACTGTAAGCCAAATAAATCCCTTTTCCCTTAAGTTGATTTGGTCAGAATATTTTATCACAGCAACAAGAAAAAAAAATGGAGCAGAAGCAAATTAACATTCTTATTTTAACTTTGTCATATTTTTAAATACCTTTCCTTAAGTTTTGTTGTAGTAGTATTTTGAGATACAAGGGTAGACTTAGTGGCTAGAAATTTAACATACAAATTGCTTTTGGTTCAGACTGAACACAGTTCATTCAGCTCAAGAGGATGACTTATGGGCATCAGCAGAGGATGCTGAAGGAAGACATCCCACATCAGAAAGTAAGGCATGTTTTCTGCAAGAGCACAATTGTCACAGGACCCAAGGGCTGAAGAAGTAGAGGGCATTGGAAATGATAATGAAGGCTTTCCTGGATATATACATGAACTGAGAAGAATGATTAGACAGGGCTGATGGGAGTAGCTGGGGGGATCTTCACACACTGAGCACAAAAAGACCGTGAAGGAAGATTGTCTCATTGAGGATATTGGAAACCTGGTTTTAAAAGTAGTGAACATTATGGGTTTTCTGGTAGATGGAAGATATTATCTCAGAGAGAACATTAAGTACACAGGCCAAGGCTATCAGCCAGATTTAAAGGGGTATGTGGGACATAGAAGATAAGATTATAGGCTGTATTTACTTGGTTATTTTTAGGTCTATGGTCTTAGAACTTACTTTTATGTAAAAAGTTCTCTTGCCTACCTAAAAAAATAGATTTTAAAGATTTGTTTGATTTTTAATAATATGGGGGAGGTGGAGAGAGATAAAGGTACTTCTTGAGTCTAGAAGAGGATATTGGACCCCTTGAACCTAGAGTTACAGGTGACTGTGAGTCTCCTAATGTGAAACAGGTGCTCAGAACCAAACGTAGGTCCTTTGGAGGAATAGAAAGTGCTGTTAAATGCTGAGCCATCTCTCTAGCCTCAAGGAATCGTTATTAAGGCCCCTGCAGTCACATTCTCATGAACTTTAAATTCTTGTTTCACAAAGGAAAAGGGGTATCTAATCTCTTTACACATAAACTCTAGGTCTCTTAACTATGATATAAATGCCTGTAATGTCACTACATTTTCGGATTCTGGCATTTTGTAGGAGACATTAAGTACTCTAGACAAACCACACCTGTAATGTTATCTAATAGTTTATATCCATGATAAGTAGATGAGACAAAGGTAGAAACATGGTCAGTTATTTGTTGCCCTTGTGACAGTCTCAGTGTGTCTCACATCCTTGGATGCCCAAGGAAGGTAGCAAAGATACATAACATATGCATAGGGGAGAAATTAAAATAAATCATCTAATGAGCTATATGTCAAAAGCATATTTCACTATTATCTCCATCTAACACGGGAGATTCAGCTTTAAAAATAAAAATGAATCGGGTCTATTTTTTTTCTCTGTACAAAATCATGCTCCTAATATAAAGTTGCTCATGTAGAACTACAGAATATAAAGAACAAATAAAAACAAACCATCAGAAATTCTCCTGTTATTGTTGCTTTTGTAACTTCCCCCTTCTGAGGCAGGTGTGTGGGTAGGGGGAGGGGTGTCAAATTTTACATAACAAGTGCATAATGTATTTGGTATTGGCAACATGGTTTTGTTACTTATATTGTCATTGTGTGATGTACACCATATCCTTTGTGTGGATGAAGCATCATTTCTTACATTCTTCTTTCTTTGAGCAGCCTTGGACTTATTTCAAATTTTTTTGCCATTGTAACCAGACTTAATGAATACTCTATCCACCACTATGCACTTTTCCTATTATTTTCTTTAGATAAACCTCTAGAATCTGTAGACATTTCTTGATATGGTATTTGTGGATAAGACATAAACCTGCCCTCAAATATGCCAACCTCTTTTTGTATTCTAAAGCACTTTTTAGTAGAATATTTATAGCTGTTTATTTTAAGTGTTTTTCCATTTTATCTTCAATGACAGTACAGTGCAACCTTCAGACCTGCTAGGTGGTTTAGAAGTGGGGAAGCATCCATTGCTATTTGTACTTATAAGGTCAAAATAGCAAGGCCATTTCTAAAGGACATGAGTAATATAAATATCTATGACAGTTTAGTAAAATGCAAGATGAATATGAAATAGGTGGTTTTATTTTTTGCAATTAAATAAAATGCAATATAGAAATGCACTAAATGTTGGGAAGGGTGAAGAGAGAATGGACAAAATAATTGCAGCAGGCTTGGTGATTAGGAGGAGTAGTTGGAAAGTTTTTATCCAGGATCTGCTCTTTTCTCTTGCCAGGAACAACTTTGACAGTCCTCCTCCTTGACCTAAGCATCATCTAAGGAGTGCTTTTCACTCTTTGTAGAGAGCAAGTTCTCCTGTCTGTGCCTGTCACTTGGTCTTCCCTGAACCATGAAACCCCATTCACTTATTACTCTCCCTAAAAGACACACATATGTTACTAGAAATTTCTTTCTAGGTGTTCATCTTTCATTTGACTTTGGAGAATATTGTTTCAGGGTTGTCCTGGATCATCACAGTGGAGTCCTTTCTATTTACATTTCTTTTTGCTTCTAATGTATCAATTTCATTGAATTGTCATATTTCCTTTTAATTGTCTGTTGTTCTGCATCCAAGAATGACATTCTTGAATATAAGTGACTATGTCTGTCATATTCTTCTTTCATTAGTGTCTAATTCAGTCTTAGTGGATTGTAAATATAGATGAATGTTTCTAATAAATGATTAATTCAAGCTGCAAACTATGGCTGGAGGGATATTTGTGCAAATGGGATGGGAATGAAGATGGCCACCTTGGGTTTATGTTATGGAGGGTCTAGGCAATAAAATGTTCTTCTATAAAATATTTGTTTTATTTTTACCATGTGCATGTGTATATGTAGATACATGCACATTAGTGTATGTACCTAAGGAGGCCAGAAGAGGGCATATGATCCCCTATAATGTGATCTAGTTTACTTAGGTGCTGGGAAACAAACACAAATCCTCTGCAAGAGCAATATTTTTTTGTTCTTAACTGCTGATTCTTCTTTCAAGCTCCTAGGAAATCATATGCTCTAAAATCATATGGCTTTAAAATATCAGTAGAAAGATATCCAAAAAGCTCTAGAAGAAAACACAGTAACTAGAAATGTCTCCCAAATCTTTTTTTTTTTTTTTTTTTTTTAAACTTTATTTATTTACTTATTTATTTGCCTTGGTGTCTGCCCGGAACTGGAACTACAGACAGCCATTAGCTGCCATGTGGGTGCTGGGAATCGAACCCGGGTCCTCTGGAAGAGCAGACGGTGCTCCCAACCGCTGAGCCATCTCTCCAGCCCCAAGCCATCTCTCCAGCCCCGTCTCCCAAATCTTGAATAAATGATGTAATTAATAATTTCTCTTTGCCATATCTCTGGAGGCCAACTTCATGGATATGTGCATAGTCACTGCAAACAACTGATTTGGAAACTAGAAATGAATAAGCAAAGGAAACTGCAAATGTCATGTGATTTTGTATTCTGCCATGATTAATTAGGAAAAATATTTTCCAAATTGGTTTTTGAGAACATAGTTTTTGGATGTAAAATTTCTGTGTATGAACTATAACAGGCTCTAAAAAAAAAAAAAAAAAAAAAAAAAAAAAAAAAAAAAAAAAAAAAAAAAAAAAAAAAAGATTATTTGCCTCCTTCTAACCTCATTTTTTCAAATGTCATGTGACACTTTTTTTCTTAAAACATATGCCTTGGGGATTTGATCTTAAATGTCATCTAATGTTACAGTGATTAGAGGCCTAATCCCTAGCTGTAGTGACAGAAGGAGGTAGTGAAATCTTTCATAGGAGGCATCAAGTGAAAATAAGTTAGGTTCCTGGGGATGTGACATCACAAGGCACATTGGAATTCTACTTTTTTTTTTCCTTTTGTCAAGAGATAAGTAGCCAACAGGAGAGCTGGCCCTGCTCCTTGCTATAGGCTGCATTGGGTGAGCTAGCTGAGGCAATGCTGGAGAACTCATCTAGGTAGTGATGCTGAGAGAAAGCTGACGGGCTGACCAAACGAGCTACTACCTAGGAACAGAACCAGAGCTATGAATTGGTCCACCCCAATACTGTTGAACCATGTAAAGGGAACAAACCTACATATCCAAAACAGCAGAATCTCCATGACACAGGACAACAACAGGATATCCAAGAGGAGCCCCGGGGAGAGGACATGGTGGGTGTTGGATCAGAAACCAAAGGTCTTGAGCCAGACCAATGACTCCTGGCAATGAACACTTGAAAGTAAAGATGAACAGAATGAAGGATGACTTGTGTGATTCAATGGGCTGCACCACAACTTTCATGATAAGGTTTAAGATTCTTCTTTTTAAAAAATAATTAAATCATTCATTTATATTTTGATTTTGGTTTTGTGTTATTTGGTTTGGTTTTTGGTTTTCCTTTTAAATATTTTTAATTAATTAATTAATTAATTAATTAATTAATTTGGAGAGGGTAGTTGCAAGGGAAGAGGGTGTATGCCAGGGGACTGGGAGGTAAGTCAGATCAAAATGCATGATGTGAAATCCACAAAGAGTTAATGAAAGTAATAATTAAAAACCCAAGGAAACAAACAGTAAAATAGCTCCCTCTATCAAATGTCTTCCACCAGAGTGTCTGTCATTGTAACTAGCTTAAAATAGCCAGGGTCAGTCACCACAGACTAAAACATTTGTTACCACAAGACCAAATAAATTGATCTGCCATGCATGGTGGCTCACATCTATAATCAAACACCAAGAATGATGAGGAAGGAGGATATCTTAAGTTCAAGGCTATCTTGGGTTACATTAGATATTCCAGGTCCAACTTTAACTATAGAATTAGATTCTATCTCTATAACCCCAAGCCAATTAACTGGTAATTCTATTGATCAAATCTTTTCTTCTTCTAAACATATTGTCTTAGATATTGTCCCAGTGATTAAAAACTAATATAAAATTTACTCATAATTAAATAAAAGGAGAAATATTGCCAGTAGAATTGAGAAAAAAATGAGTTTAAAGATCATCCCAGAATAATATGTTTGTCATCCACTGCCATGATGGCTCATAAGGCTGTTATTGTTTTATGTGGCCTGTCTTTTTTAAGCTGCATATTTAAAATGCTTAAACACTTCTAAGATTCATCAGTTAAGACAAATGTATGAAGATAAAATATACAAGCTCATGGTATCCCTGAAAAAATAGGTGTTTATTATCATTCAAAATTCATGATGCTCAAATAAATAGAAGTGATAAAAATATTTTTAAATAGTGGAGAATAATATTTAAGTTAGATATACTGATTGTAAACAGCTATAGTATTTCTACCTATTTTAAGTGCCTCAAATGTGTTTCCCCAAACAGAATAAATATTCCCAGTTTATTTCTACTTATGTTCCTAATTTGCTCATCTCTAAAATTCTTTAAGTCAATGAATTTTAAATTGACAGCATTTGAATTAATGTGATTGAGAGATCACAATCAAAGGCTTGGCATTTTAAATCAAAATACCTCTGTTATTGTTCTTCTGTCATAGAACTCTCTGGCTTATACAAAACATACTTCAAGTGAATAAGCACCTCAAAGAATTACCTGTTCCATTCATTTTTAACTTCTTTTGAAGAAAAAATATAATTCTGGTAGTATGAAGTTTTTCTATGTGCAAATATTCCCCCTACCCCCACCCCTGAAAAAAAGTCACGCTATGTTAAGTAGGGATCATCATCACCCAACAATGACCCAAAAATAGGATCGAGAAAAAAATTTAAATATGATGTGAACAAATGTTAATGATGAAGACATAAGGTCACATAGGACTATGCTGCAGTGATTGCATCTGCATCACAGGGGCAAATCTCCATTCATAAATTGGGGGAAAATTTACAGCATTTTCTTCTTTTAATTGTAGTAATAGTTGATTGAGTTAATAAGTAAATATTTCTTAACTCATGCCAGGTTATTGAACATGAAATATTTTTTATTGTAAGACTATGATAAGCTGCGAGATAATTTAGTTGTAATTCTTCAACCCCATTAATGTTGCTTTTTTAAAAGAATATTAAAATCTTTAAGATGTGTGTCTGTGATCCCTCCCTGTGGAATCCTGAAGAGAGCATCAGATCCCCTTAAACTGTAGTTACAGGTGACAAAATCACCAGACATGGATACTGAAAACAAAACTCAAGTCCTTTCATGAGTAGCAGGTGTGAAGCTCTCTTAGCCCTGCTTTTAAATGGTTCAGGAAGCAGTTGCTGTATTTGGTATTTCTCATCTTTTGGAGAACCTCCCAACAGAAACAAGGAAGGAAGGAGTTGTTTTGGGCTTACACTTTGCATAGTTTAGTGGAGGTAGTTGGTTTTGTGTCCTAGGGACATCATAGCAGTAGGAACTTGGGAGGAGTTTCTCCAGTGGTAATGAGATTTAGGATCAAGACCACCCTTGCTGAACCTTTCAACTGCCTTTTCCCTTTTTTACTTTTGTTTCATCCTGCCTCCTACATGGTGGTTCTTACTTCAGATATGCCTCTCTGGAAATGTCCTCATAAGCATACCTAAAGGGGTTCCTCACCAGCTGCCTAGGAGGTCTACAGCACAGTTTAATAAACAAAGATGGATCATTACAAGAACTAACTTTGGTGCATCTTCTCTCATTTGGTTGACATGGCACAATCTAACTTGTTTTGTGCATATCAAACAGTTTTTACTTTGAATTTTAAAAGATCCCATTTTAAAGATCCCAATCAGTGAACACTTTCCCGTTTGATGGTTTGTCAACATTTTAAGTAAAAACATTTTTGAAGAGTATGAAAATTTCAAGGCATCCGCTAGATACATCGTCTAATTTTAACCTCCAATTAGCATTATATTTGAAGTGTGACATGGGGTAAATGAACAAGCACAAATAGTATGTTTGTGTTTGTATGTATGACTATATTGCACATATCCTTCTTTAGGTAGAGATCTAGCACAGTTGCAGAAAAAAAGGGTTTGGGGATACCACTTATTTCTGTGCTATGAAAGAGAGGCTACCATGAGTAGTAAGTTCATTGAAATATTCACTTGCTGGTGTGAGAATACAACAACCTGGAATGGAGAACTTGGATTCTGGAGGTGTCCACGCTTGGGTCAGGCTCACTTATCACTCTCTGGCAAGCAAAGTGGGCTGTGATGATCACTATTTTCACAGGAATGTGAACACCTAGTCTGTAAGAGACATATAAAGGGTAAACCAGAAAAAAAAATGCTTGTATTACAGTGGTAGTTTTTACATTGCTGTTAACACTCACACATCCTATAACAATGTTTTGGTTAGAGATAGACCACATGCATGATTGAAGTATATGTCAGTATGTTTTATGTTATGTGTCCACAAAGATGAAATTATCAAAGAATATAGTTCTTAAAATGTGCCCTCATCACTAAGTGACACATGGCAATTCCTTTTGTCACAGGAACCTCAAGTATATATCTAAAATAGTTGTATAAAGCAACAGCTAAAAGCTGGAGAAAAAGGCTCAATGGTTTGGTGACAAGCACCCATATTTGGCAGTTCATAAGCTACTCCACCTCCTACTCCAGAGGATCCACTGCTTTCTTCTGATATCCATGGTCACCAGGGACACAAGGGGTACAGAGGCCTATATGTAGTCAAATTTCTATGCCCATAAAAAATAACCAAATAAAAAAAATGAATCTTGAAAGAAAGATAAGAAATGGCTCCTGTGCTCCTAGACTAGGCTCTGGGCAGCTGCTTCTGGGACAATGGGCTAAGAAAGAACTAGAAACATTGACTAGGGCAACTCTGAGCTTACTTCTTTTGTTTGCTTCATATATTAGCTAAATTAGAACTTGAAAATTGGTTTGCACTGGTAATTCCTTTCTTTGCTAAGGATGAGCCTTAGAATTTTAGGTAAAATGTTCCTCCACATTGGCTTTAGTTTCTTCACACATAAAAAGGAATAAAAATAATTGGAATACACACCTGTCAGATTCCCATTACTGTAACATATCTGGGCAAATCAGGTTATAAAGAAAAATGATTTATTTTGATTCGAGGTTTTGAAAACTGCAACAAATAATCTTTTTGTCCTTGGCTTCTTGTTTCTGTGGTAATGCTACTACTCATCTTGGTAGCAATACCACAAGGGATGTAGCAAAACCCTTTGTTCCTTACTCTAAAGAGGAAGAGGAAGGTGTTAAGCACTTTGGTGATGTCCTCGGAGGCCATGTTTCCAGTAGCCAGAAGATCCCTACTGTACCCCAGTTCTTGAAGGTCCCATTATCTTTCACCAGGCCAAGCTGGGGACAATAGCTTCTGTGAATAGAACTATACAGATACAATCATAGCAATACATGCTGTCTATTTGTATGAAAAGTTTAATGACTCAATAAAGTTCAGGATTATTACTTCTTATTGTGATGTGAAGCAGAAGTCACACTTCAATTATTTTATTTTATTTTATTTTTATTTTCTAAAAAGATTTATCTCATTTATAAGGAACTTTTAGAGAGCTCATAAGAAAATTAAGCAAAAGTAACCAAGAAGGATTCTATCATTTTCCTTCTCATAACTCATGGATTCTCATTTAATATTACTTGGAGGACATTGAAGTTAATATTAATAAGAAGAACAATGACCCCTCTGCTGCCTCAGAGAAGAGAAAAAGTCATTCCTCTTATAATGCTTTTCTCAAGGAGGCCTTCCTTGAGTGCTTAGGACATAAGATTGCCCTGGATATAGCCACCCCATGGCAGAGTCTTTATCATTGTGGTATCTCTAATCATAACACACTGAGAATCAGATATTTTACTCTAATGAGTGTCTTCTTAAAGTGTGTGCTCTGATGAATATATGTAAATACCTCATGAATCTAACCATGCTTTCAGCTCTGAACTCTGGCTTCCAGGAGCCAGGAAGAACTAATTGAATAATAGAAAACTCATAATTTCATATCCATAAGGAAGCTGGAATTGCTCTGCAAAGTCAATACAAGTGGGTCAGGATGCATGACTATCACTAGTGTGGAATCTGAAATAATTCTTCAGTTTCCTGGTGTCTTGCAAATATGAGCTGAAGATATTCAATTTCAAGGAAAAATATGCTATGGTATTAGCTATGTAACACTCCTTTTAGAGAGAATTCCATTGGTCTCCAGTATAAAATATAGCTCTTAGACCCTCAGTGGGTGATTTACACATGCTTGTTAATCATGAGGAAAATTCTGGAAGGTCACAAAGGAAATGCCTAGGACTCTGCTGATTGCTTTATAGGGGGTTGCATGGCTGTGTACCCTCAGGCAATGCTCTGGAATGTTATCTTTTAGCTTAGAGGAAAACTAGTCATGTCTCCTCTCTCCCCTAAGGCCAGACCTTTATCAGGTTCCATTTAAACTGCTGAAACAGGGTCTTAGTGTGTTTCTCTCACCCTGCATGTATGTGGCAGACCAATCTCCATAGTATATGGTCCTGAGCATAATGCTTTCTTAAAGGACACTGAAACACTCATTAGTAACATTCCCCTGGGCAGATAATATGCAACCCAAGATAGGATCATAAACAAAGGTTACAGATATAAAGATTAAAGGTAATGCTGTGATAAGTATTGAGAAAGTCCCAAATTGAATGCTTTCAAAGATTTCTTCTGAAGAAATGTGGAAAATAAAACAGAGCATTTGGCTATAAGTGCATCAGGCTTTAGACTTTAGAGAGATCTAATTTCTTCTAGTATCTGTGTCTTGCCTTCTCTTATGAATGAACATTTCTCCCATAGTTCCATAGCTTGCCAGAGGAACATCCAGAGCATGTACTCATTCAAGAGAAACAAGATTCTTCTGTTCTAAGGAAGGAAAGGACATGGGGAAAAGGAGTGGGTAGGAAGGAGAGGGACAAGGGGGAGGAGGAGGGAGGGACAGAGACAGGGAAGGAGGGACATAGGGAAAGAAGGAGAGCCTATTGGCTTTTCAGAGGGTGAAAAATAAATATCTGACAAGAAATTAGAAGCCACCACTCAAAGGGAAAATATTCTTTGCAGAGTGTGGTGTTATTTTAGGAAACACACATGTTAAAGAAGAATGAAGGTTCAAGAAGACAAATTCTGTGGTGGTATCTACACTGTGAATTGATGAATTTCAGAGTCACTTAGATGACCTCCACCTGCCTCAGAGGGACTCTAGGATAACTGCATCAGCAAGAGCTACTTTAATTGTGGGTGGCACTATGCCATGGATTGGGGTCCCGATCTGAATAAGTAGGAGTTAGTGAAGTGGGCCACAGCCTTCATCCATCTATTCTTCCTGATGAAGGCTGCAGTATGATCAGCTACCCCAAGCTCCTGATGCCAGGACATCCCCATCCACAATGAATGCATACTTAAACTGTGAGCCACAGCAAACCCTTCACTTTATAAGTTGCTTCTTTTTGTAAAAAAATTCACAGCAATCAGAAAACATGAGTCATATATGCAGTAGTTTATTGATCAATTGCCATGTAATTCAAGAGAAATATTTTGATAAAAACTTTAGCATATGAGCTTGAGAGACAGCTCATTTGCTAAAGTGCTTGTTCATATGTGGTCCTAAGTTGGACTTCCAAAATCCTATACTAAAAACTCTATGTGATGGCAGCAGTACATAGCCATAATCAGGATGGGTGGAAGGCTGAGACAGGAGAATAACTGGGATTTACTAGACAGCCAGCCTGTCTGGATCTGTGAACTCCAGGCCAGTGGAAGTCACTGTCTTACATGAGGTGAACACTCAGGTTTACTCTCAGACCTCCACACATTCACCCAGACACACAGGAAAATACATGCACATGAAAGCAGGGATTTAACATTTAATATCTAAAAGCTTAACTTCTTTGAAAATTGTGAAATATATTGTTTCTAATAGTTCAGCTAATTCTTGCCACTTTGGTGCATTAAGGCAAATGCTTTCAGTACCACAGGTAAGATGTAAATTGAGCAAAATAAAAACTAAACATTTACTAGTCCATGTTCTGGGAAGAACTAATTATTTTTTAAGGAAGTTCCTTTGGCTCCCACCTCTGAATGAAGTGTGATTTGGTGTTTCTCCTAGGGTTATTGGACATTGAATACCATGCTCCCCACATTCCACAATCCTCCATGTTGTTATGTGTCCAATCAATCACATCCTAACAGTAGTCCTGCTAATTACAGAGCAGATTGTGATTTTTCAAATTCCCCTCCAGGTGAAAGTTGTCAGCTTTTCCATCCTCACCCCTGTAGAAGGCTCGTGCTGGCATAACCTACATGAAGTGGACTGCACAGGTTAGATATGAAAAGCATTCCGTATCCAGCTGACTATGTTTGAAGCATTGCCACTCCACCATGGCAGGAGATGTTTTAAATCAAAGGAACAGAAAGCACCATAGAGGGAACAATCTTTTATTATTATTTTTTTTTTTTTCCTGAAGGTTTATATTCCTAGTGACACTGTTAGGAAGCCAAGCTTTTCCCTCCGAAAGATTGACTTTTGGACAGTGAATGAATAGCTCTTCTCATTTTCGAGGAATGAAGAAGGGAAATCAGATGGGCTCCTGGCATAAGATATGTGTAGAATGTTTTTGTTTGCCACAGTTATACAGTAGGAAGAAGGGACAGAGGAAAGGAGCGGGGTTAAAAGTGAGGGATCCAGGGAGAACTGTCAGTGACAGAGATCCATGAGAAAGAGAAAATGTAAGAGATGTTAAGGATTCATAAAAATTAATAGAGGAAAAAATAGGAATAGAGGGAAGATAAGTATCATCTTCAGGTTTTGATCGGAGATTAGCAATAATACAAGACAAAAAAAGAAAAGGCATAGTATAGTAAGATGCAAAAGAAACATAGCATCTGGTATATTTTGAAAAATTCTATCCTAACATCAAATAAACTTACTGCTTGTGAGTTAGGAACAATTTTTATGTTGTTAAATATTGGGGGGTAAAACAATGTCATAACATATAATGTTGTATGAAATTCTAATTTCCATATGAACAGTTACTTATTGGTGCTTGATTACCGTTACTCATGAATTTTTGAAAGCTGATTTTTCCTACTACAACCAGAGAGAATCATGCCTAGGAACTGGGCAGACTTCTCTACTTCAACTAGTCCTTTGTAGAAGTTTCTTGAACAGTAATTAGAGAAAATGGGAAATATTTGAAGGACCAATGAACAATGCAAATGACTGGGATGCTGTATTATTTTCATAGCACTAAAATTATTCAGAAAACTGATATTGGTTGAGTGCTAATTAAAAAACCCCAGACATTTGTTATTATTTACTACAGAAATGTAAGTCCTTGAAGAGACTATGTCTAGGTCGGAGTGGATGATGATTTATTTAATCTTGGCAAACTACCTGTGTAGTGAAGAGGATGTCATCCTTGAAAGTGGACAGTCTTCTGTGTTTTCACCTTTTTGGTGGAGAGTAGGCCACAAATTCTCAACTTTCTTTCTACACTAGATGAATCTGGTTCTCTGAGATATAGGTACCCTTGATTCTGTGCCCTGGGTTCTGGCTTGGTGAAGAAAAGACTCTATGAAAGTGAATATCTGAGGAAGGTAGGTGCGTGTGTGTGTGTGTGTGTGTGTGTGTGTGTGTGTGTATAAATTTTAGATGATTGATGGCTCATTTTGTCCTTGCTTATTTGCCTTTTGCCATACTGGAAGTTAAGCCTAGATGCTGACATGCTCAGCAGGAATTCTACTGCTGGGATGAACTCCTAGTCCTCTTTCCGTTACTTTTGACTTTTCTATCTTGAGACAAAAATCTCTCACCAAACTGCCCAATCTGAACCCCAAGATCTGTCTCCTTTGTTTTTTCATTAGTTGGGTCACAGGTCTATGTATCATGCCTTGCTGGCTTTTGAATTTAAAGTCAATTTGAGCTTTTGATATAAGCATAAAATTTACATGTGAAAAACAAAGATCCAGATGCCATGTCTATTTACATATTATTGTATGACCAACCTAAAAATTAATGCACACTAAAGTGAGAACATTATTTAGGTCTTTGTATAACAATCCAGTTATACAAAATAATAGTTTTATAACAATAATTATAAAACTTCTCATTTGCAATAAAGAAAAGTGTATATGTCTTCTTTTACCAAATATGTTTTGACTGATGATTGCAGACACAAGTAGTTGCATGTAATTGGATATCCTCCGAATATGCATTACAGTGAGGACTTTTTTATTTATCTTTACAGAATCATTTAATTTTGGTACATGAACACACATGTGAAAATGGTTTGTTTTAGTCTATCATTTCCAGTTCTTACAAAAGACATCCAGTTCTTACAAAAGAGCTCATTACTGAAAGCTCTAAATGTAAATTTTCTACTCCAATAAGATTGACAGAAACAAGCTACCTAAAATAGAAATATAAATGGATGTGTGAATGAACGGCTTGCTTGTATTCAAAAATTTTAAAATGGTTCATAATGTCCTATAATTTACAATTTTAAAATTGATGAAATTCTCAGCAATGTAAAATTAGAAATAGTGATGGATAAAATTTGTTTCAGGTATTACTAAAAATACAAAGTAAGCAGCAGTCTGTCTTTGTTTACATTTCTAGTTTTGATAAATGTTGAGGTTGTTAAATGAGAAGAGAATTTAGTCCCAAGAATACTAAGCATTAATAAGTATAATACAGTATATGATATGATATAGGTATCATAAATAATTATAGAATCATATAGCTCAAGAATCACTATTAAGTCAGTATGTTATGGAACGTAAACATATAAATTTTGTCACCAGTGGTCCTGATCTCTAAACTGTTGGAAGATTTGCATCTAGATTTAAATTGATCAAAATTTAACTTGTTCAAAGTTATAATCATAATATGAACATGGGTTCCATTAGATGCTGGGAATGGGTGCATTGCCAGATATGCCTCATTGATATTATGAAGCAGAATATGGAAGAGATGCAGTTAATTCAACCTTGACAGGAAATACCAATGCATTCTGTGTGGTACTATAAGAAAATATTAATGCAGAATTGGGCCACACTGGTACTGGTTTGAAATAGTATGGAGCAACAGAAAAATTTAGTCTGTCTAAAAGTGTGTGTTGACAAACTATAGTCCATGGGCCAAGTCTGGTCCAGATCCTGCTTGCAAACAAAGTCTAATTGGCACATAGTTGGGTCTGGCTCTTAGTATAGTGTATCTGGCTAATTTAACAGCTTATTGTGTAGAGGCGTTGCAATAAAGATCTCATATTCTGCAAACAAGAGTATTGTTTATTTGGACCTTTAAAGAAAAAAAAGCTTGGCTCTTCTTATAAATATCTACTAAGTTATCTTTTAGAATTAAATGGGAAATGTTTAACTTTATATCTTTATATACATTATCTCCATTATCCATATCACGATCTTTGGGACATATAGAAATGTTATGGAGCTCTAAAGAGGAAGTTCTCTGAAAGAACAAGGGACATAAGACAGCAATGCTCAAATAGGATGTAATAACCTGTCACATCTGTGGGAGAATTCTCAGTATCTTTAGAAATCAGAAATTGCAAAAAAAAAAAAAAAAAAAAAAAAAAAAAAAAAAAAAAAAAAAAAAAAAAAAAAAAAAAAAAAGAACTGGAGAAACAGAGGGATAGTGAGGGAGGAACGGAGGGAGGGAGACAGAGAGAGAGAGAGAGAGAGAAAGAGGAAGAAAGGGTCAAAAAGAGAAAAAACAGAAACCATAGCTATAAGACTGACCAGGATGCTGTCAAGTGTAGGAGAGGATACTGAGATACAATCTTCACTTTCTGTTGAAGAATATTTCAACACTTTTCTGGTCAAATGGACTGGTAGCAGAAGAAAAAATATAAAAAAGATATATTTTATATCTCAGAGATATGAACTGTCATAAATCAAGTACAATTTCGAGAGATTACTTAAGTCTCTAAATAACAGAATCTTCGTAGTTTCAATATTTTGTTAGGGCATTTCTCTTTTCCAGAATTCTTAATGACATGCACTAGGTAGTATTAACTTCTAAATATAAACTCTTGGTGATTGGAATTCACCATCTCCTTTGATGACATTTTGTTTTTTAATAAAATATCATCTACATTTATTCTTTAAATATACCTACTCCCTCCAAAATTTCTTTCTGCTACTACAGAACCATGTATATATATTCTTAGGCCTCCTTTATCCTTGTGTGTGAGCTGTTATTCAGTTTTTCCTACAGTCATTCTAAACTTCATAAAAAATTACTTTGGGTACTAGAGAATTGATGACTTATAATTAAGAGCATGTGCTTCTCTTGCAAAGGACCCAGGTGCTAGTCTATCACCCACATGGTAGCTCACAGCCACCTGGAACTCTAGATCCAGAATACTGATTTCTTCTGTGGCTCCATGAACAGTGCATACATGTGGTGTATATACAGACATACAAGTATGTAAAACACACATATAATTCATATATATATATATTTCTTTTTTTTAAACTTTATTTATTTATTTTCCTTGGTATTTTGCCTGGAACTGGAACTACAGACAGTTGTTAGCTGCCATGTGGGTGCTGGGAATTGAACCCGGGTCCTCTGGAAGAGCAGACGGTGCTCTTAACCACTGAGCCATCTCTCCAGCCCCTATATATATATATTTCTTCCAGTGAAAAAAATAATGTGTCCTAGTTTGTATGTTCTCTTAGTCTTAGGGCATGTTTCTCCTTCCCTTATGTTAATTCATAATAAACTTACTTGGTACTGTATAGGCAGAGATGACCATGATTGATTGACTACTCTCTCTCTCTCCATTTGATTCACAAAGTGCCCCACTGATACACACATGATCTTTTGAATAAATAGCTTCCTCCATTTCACCTGGACAGAACTACTTATTTTAAAGCAGGGACTCATTGGCCCACCTTCCCTAGTTTCCAGGGTAATCTGCCTCTGTTAACCTTTCACTTCCTAATGATCCCTTTGTGAGCTGAAAGTTCTCCTCAGCACCTCTCCTGTAGTTCTGCTCGTGGAACTCTGACTTTTCTGAACTATGCTGCAGAGGTCTCTCAAGTTATGATAGTTGCCCTTCTTGCATAGAGTTTCAGAAATATATAATATTGGTTTGATGCCATTGAAAGCAAGAAATAACATCTGAACATGATGAAAAGAGGCATCAGAGAGAACTCAGGTTGGTCAAGGATTCATACTTCTCCAAATGTAAAGATGCATTCTAGAGGACTCAGAAAGGATGTTAGTGACAATAGGGTTCTCTTTGGTGTCTTTGGATACAGACTTAGTGGCTTTATTCTTTTATTACCTTAAAAAAAGATACATAGGAAATTGGTTATGTGTGCATGTGCATGCATTTGTGTGTGTACGTGTGTGTGTGTGTGTGTGTGTATGTGTGTTTGTGTTTAATCACTTTTAAAACTCATGAGTAAGCAACACTTAGGAATCTTCTTGTTAATTAATATTTTATTTAAAGAAGAATAACTAAATTAATTGAAAAAAGCAAAGTGACATTTGTTCCCAAGTAACAATTTGAGAAATGGTTGCAGCTTCACATTTTATTCTGTTTCTTTGCTTTTCTATGTTAACCCTGTATTATGAGAAGTCATATCCATGTAATTGCAAATGTGACTGGCTTGCATCTCTAAGTGGTTCTATGGGGCATTTTCTACTTTTCTGTGTCTCAAAACCTAAACATAGCTGACAAGGTTATCATTTCATAGCTGTTGAAATGGTGCCATTCATCTGCTATGATGTAATTTTACATAGTCAGTCCAAACCGTAGCTGTGCATAACAATTCCATTGATATTCTGTCAAATGTCACAAGCTTTCAAGTTCAGTACCTACACATTTATTGCATTGAAGCCAGAGATTACCTGAAAATCATCTCGTCAGGTGCTTCTTTCCATTAGATCAAAAGAAGATATAGAGGTCATGAGAGTGGGCCCCTGCTGGTTTCATGCATATGGTGAAATGGTGAAAATTGTTTGCTGAACACTGGAATAATAATTTCTGAGTACTTATCTTGGTAGCAGAATTCCAGTTTCAATCTCTCATAGGACAGGCTATGAAGCAAACAAATGAATGAAATGTTTGTTGTTTATTCCCCAACCTGTGCTTAGCAAGTGTTAGTTTCTGTGGCTTCTATAGAGCATCATTTAAGTATAAATATTAAAAGACAAAAATCAAAGAAAAAGAGAAGATGCTTTATGATTGCTTTGCTTTGCTTTGCCTAGCAATACATGATAGGGCTTAGAATACAAACTTCGTATCAGTCAGAATAGAATTTTGAGTTCTTGTCACACTGTTTCCTTGTCATAAGACTTGAAAGAACAGTAATGACCCTTTCTGAACTCTCATAAAGGGAAATACTGAGGAGACTCAGCCTTACACCCTTTAACAGCCTTCGCAATAGTAATTCTGACATACATTCATTATGAGTAGCAGATGGCTGTCATCATCATTCCCATTTGTACAAATGGAAGGGAGAGTATCAGTAGTTTTCACTATTAACAAGGGCTAAACCCAGTCTTATATATATACCTGTGGAATAATTATACTGACTCTGTAGGCTTCATGTAAAAATTAAAAGCAGGTGATTCACATAAGCAAAATGTCTCCAAGAGTCCATTGACAGTTTTCCTGTCTAGAGGTGAAAAAAATTATTTTTCTCCTACCCATAAGAAGGTTCTTGGTTGTTTTCTATTTGACCACATGAACCTGTGTAGCGGGTTGCGTGTGACAGCATTTCTGACAAGATATTGTCTCTAGGTATGTTTCTATAGCCTCAAGTCTTTCTGGTAGGAATCCCAAAATAAGAGGTACCCACCAATCATAGTTAGCCTTCAAAATTACTTCTCATGATCAGTGAAGCAATCACTGAGGGAAAATGGTAAAAATACTTTCTGTTTTGCTCAGTGTTCTCAGGAGATAGTATATAGGGCACAAGCATCCTTTATCCACATTCTGTTAGAAACCTAGGTCTTTGTGTAGTTCTATTGATTAAGCTGACTGTATAGGTTTTTGCTACACTGATCGGTCATCAGAAGATGCATTGAAGTGAACCTAAATTCTTTTCAAATATACACAGATCAAATATACACAAAAGTAATGTTAATATTAATTCATTTTTTCCAAGGTTATTGGTCCAATAACTAAATGTTCTAAGGTAAGCACTTAGAAGCCCATTGTTTTTAGTAGTTTCCTTTTGCAAAACATAAGTTTAGAAAATGAACAGGCACAAAGTCAGAGAGTTTTTCCTCCATGTCATAACAAAAAGACAGATACACCAAGTCCTTGCAGAGTCCAAAATAAAGGACCTGAAAAGGTATAAAATAAGTTGCAGCAACAAAATAACAAAATCTTAGGCAAATAAATGGAGAACAAATGTAGATAAAGAAGGTGGCTGCTTTTAGATTCTGGGGAAGTGGCAGGAGTCATGTAAGATGTCATATATAGTGTGGCTTAGGCAATTAAAGAATGTATTCACAGCTCTCGAGGCAAGAAATCTGATATCAAGGTGACAGAAAACTTGGTTCCTTTAGAGGTCACTCTACTTTGTACATAGCCCTTTTCCTGTCCCCACGGGTTCTCCTTGTGTTTATGTGTTATTGATCATTTCTTTTAAGATCTTCTTAACAGCATCTTTTAATCCACTTATTTTCTTAATGACTTCGTCTTCAAATACTGTTATATTTCTAAACAACAGATAGTTAGAAGTCCAGCAGATGTATGGTATGATAGTGGTGGAAATTTAGCCCACTCCAGAAACCATCAACAATAACTCTGGCAGAGTTGCCTACCACACACTTAAAATGAAATTGTATTAGACTCATACATAACTTGGAATACACTTTGGAGGGATTTGGGCACAAAGACCTGATACAATATAAATTCCTAGGTAATTTATATATAGATGTACACTTGGAGATTCAGGTAGACTCAGAAAGACATATCATGGGGTGGGGCTGGGTTTGCACAGTGAATGATGGGAAAACTGGCTATGAGACGTTCTCCACATTTTTAAATTGTTCTTAAGAATGCTTTGACAATGTTAAATTATTTAAATGTGTGTGTGTGTGTGTGTGTGTGTGTGTGTGTGTGTATCTTTCAGTTGTACCTACTGTACCTCATGGAAAATTAAAATTGAGACCTCTTAAATATTTTCATCTACTTATAGGCAAAAAATGTAACAATTTTATATTGCTATGGATGTCAAAAAATTAAGGCTAAAATATAAGTCCATGTTTTCTAAAGCAAAGAGTAAACTCTGCAAAGAGTGCCATCGTTTTGATATTGCAAGTCTCTTCAATACTAACTTGTTGTATGAGATAGAATATTTGATTCTGTGTTTAATCTATGGTAAGAATCACTTTTCCTGAGGCCTCTAGAAAACTCCACAGTCTTCTCATAGAAGAATGAGTGTGAAAAGGCTAATGATGTCTTGGTAACATTATGAAAATAGTTTTGACCTCAGGAGTACCCAGAAAGCTGAGCATACTTTATGAATCAGGATGGATCATAAGATTTTTTTTTTTAGCTGACTCATGCAAGAGAACATACCCTCATGGAAATGCCTATGACCTTTTTGAAGGATGACATACCTATATTCACCACAATACAGCAGAGGATTTTTGTGACACGTGTCAGGTCATTGCTTTTAAATTTTTGTTCTTCACATAGCAGTGGAATTGTCTTTGTTTTGAATCCATGAGTTTGTCTGCCTTGTATAGCGTTTTTTTTTTTAATTAAACCTAGATTCTATTTTTATACAATAAAATCTGTATAGCATTTCCCCTCCCTCAATTCCTTCTAGCTTCTCCCCGCTTCTCCTCCTATCTGGATCCTTTTCATTTCTTATTAGAAAATAACAGGATTTTAAGAGATAACAACAAAACATAAAAACATAAAATATAACAGGTAAAATGCAATCAATCATTTTGAAATTGGACAAGGCAAGTCAACAGGAAAACAATAGAGCCCCAAGTGAGGACACAAGAATCAGAGACCCATTTGATTACATATTCAAGAGTCCCATAAAAGTACTAAATTAAAAGCTATAGAACTTATGCAGAGGACCTGGTCCAGACAAGCATAACCCCTGGGAAAGCTTTAGGTTTTTTTTTTCTTTAAGATTTTATTATTTATTGTTTTTTTTCTTTCCTACTCTTTGACAGTTTACTTGTATTTAATAAACTAAGGCCTCATTACTCTGTTTTCCTTCCTGATACTACACAGAAGCTCTACTTACTGAGGACTCCCTGACCCACTTTCTCTTGTGTTTCTGGATGTGTGTGACCACTGGGTGTAAATAGGGTTACCTGCATGAGCATGGGTGGGAGATGTTTATTGGAGCATGGACAGCATATCAGTGGCTACACACCATAAACTTCAGTAGTCCCTAAGTGAAAGGCAGAGACATAGAAGCCCTTCCGCCTTCCAGGATGTAATGCTAATGAGTCAGTCTTGTGCTGTCTTGTGAAGGTAACCACAGCTGCATTAAGTTCATGCTGTGTCATATCCACAAGACTTTCTATAGTAGTCTCCCCCAACATCAGGTTCTTACATTATTTTTGTTTTCTCTTGCATCATGTTCGCTTACCCTTGGGGATGGGGAGGAGGATGTAATACAGATGACTTAATTAAGGGCCACATAGCTTCAACTTTGTCTTCATTTACTCCATTATTTGTGTCTTTCTTATTGTTACTTTTGTGAAGTATAACGATTAATATTAGGGGCACATGGGCTCTCTCTATAAAGGGACTTGAGATATATCTTTTAGATTTTGCTGCCATTGCGGTCTCATTTAGTGATGACACAAAACAGTCACATGTGCACAAAAGGGTATGACTATGCTCCAATTAAACTTTATTTGCAGAAACTGCAATTTAATATAATTTTCATGTGTTATACAGTGTTCTTTGTGGTCAATGTTTAAAACATTTAACAATGTGAACATTCTTAATTTTTCATTAGAACCAAAGCAGACAGTGAGGAAGAGCGTCTCTTATGATAGCCATCTGACTCAGCATCAAAGGAGTAGGCCTATTGTGAGATAAGAGATCAGGAGTCATGTGTAGGCAGACCCTAGGAGACTCTCTTGACCTACATGCAAAATAGAAAAAATATTGATAATTTCAGAAAGGTGCTGGGGTTTAATATGTACCACCAACATGGCAAATGACAAATGATCTCTTCTTACTAGCCACAACTACAAAGGTGGCTAGTGCTTTTTATTAACAAATGGAACATTCTGGATTTATCTTACCATGAACTTATTTTTTCACCTTCTACTGAAAAAAATCAGTTTGTTAAAAAAAATCCTAAATGTGCATAAGTTTTAGGAAAGAATTTCTCTCTAGGTCTCATTTTCTTCATCTTTGATTGAAAGTTGGGGGAGTCGTCCACTAAAAATTCTGAAGACTCTGAATCCAGAAATGCTAATTGGCTTGCTTGTATCCTTATTTCCCCATTGAAAAATGAGAGTGAAGCAATGTGGTCATTCCCCTGGGAAGTAGAGGAATTTAAAATTATCCCCCAGAGAAAGAAGGTTCAAAACTTCAGGTCATTTTAATTAACCAACAAAAGGTCCCATGAGAACATGGGGGATGATTGACTCCTCTTCCATTTTGAATTGCTTACTCATGCTTGTTGCAAATCTCTACTTTTCGAAAATTAAATTTAAAGTGTGGGTGAACGAATATAATATTTACTTTATCTCAACATTCCATTTATCCTGAGTTTAAACAGAATCCTGAAATGAATAGATTAAACCTGTAGTATTTAAGCCCAAATTAGAATACAGATCACATCAGGCCAATGTAGTTGAATGAGAATGTACATTTTGGATAACCATGAGAAGTTTCTGATTTCAAAAGCTTGTTTTCTGATATCTATTATTGATCACATCTTGGTTAAACAGTTGGTTTAGTTAATGACAACTCAATTCTCCTACTAACTTACAATAGAATTATGCCTCGATGCTTTTTAGAAGTCTTAGCCAGAGATAGTTCTATGGGGCTAGATATATTAGTCAGAGTCCTTTGAATCAAATCATACTATGATAAACTACCTGGATAATACCTGAGAATATACAGAGTTCTACTAAGAAGTAGAGAAGTAATATTAAACATAACAAGAAGATCATAGTCTATGAAGGATAGTAAAAAGAAAATTGGAAATACATGAGATGAAATTTATAGTGATGACATCTAGATGGAAACCAATTTAGATAGTTTGGGTAGTGTCAGCCATCCTGAGCAACCAGCATCTGAACGTGCAGCATGTGAAGATAAACACAATGATGATGTTGAACATTATAGAATTGAACCCACAGTTAAAGCCTCTGTAGATAATGCTTATGTAAGCCTCAGAGTCCCTCTATAAGGTCAGTGGTATTAATCAGTTGGCAAAACAAGAATCTGAGACACATTTGCACATTGATCATTTGCTGAACATGAGAATTTATGAGTATCAGCACCAGCATTTGAAGCTGAAACTTGTGTTTTAGAGTATTCTATTGCTTCCTAAAAAGAGCAATCCAAACAGACTGGCTAGAAATCCCTGTGCCTGTTTTGAGGTCAGTTTTACATCCTCACAGTCAGCAGCTTCCATGAACTAGAAACCACTGAAGCAAGTTCAAGAAAAGGGGGCAATGAGTTGATGCACTTCACACAGTATGCTTGCAAAATTGCTTAAAAGATATATTTGTAAAAATATGATGGTACACTATTATTCAGAGTTAGCATGTGAAAAATAAGGTGATTTGGCTAATTATTTCTAAATCAGTTTGATAATTTTCAATCTAAACTTAGGAGCTATGGAGTATGTGCAATAAGCTATACTACATTACTTTATCTCACCATGTAGTGTTTGCTTCTAAAACAGCCTTGTGCAATTACTAGATGAAATGTGGTATTACTTTCTTCCTTTACTTTGAATCCTAGGTAATAACCACAGAGTTTGTATCAACACAGAAACAAAAGATAAACCCAAATTTATATTTTCACAGGAGATTTTCTTTAATTCCTACACTATCAGAACAACTACAGGACATTGTTTTGACATGTCTTAAGTGTCATTGGGAGGGATCTAGACGCTACATAATTCTGTGGACATGGCTGCACACTGACTTAATAATACCAACCACAGTAGAATTCAATAAAGGAGACAGAAATGAATTCATTCAAGTGACTATTTTTAAAACAGCAGTTAATGATGAAAATAATACATTTTAATTTACAAGTTCTTTTCCAAAGTGTTTATAAACCATCTATTAACTGTGGGAATTCTTCCACTGGAAAAAAATGAGTTGTGGATTAAAGACATAGGCTAAGTTTTCTTTATCTGCCAAAAAGTGTCATATCTTCAAGTCAGATTGGCTCATTACAGACATCACATAATGGAAACCAATTTCAGTAATTCTTCCTTTTCTATAGCTCAGTCCTCTAAAGTATCTATTGTTCATTTATCCTAGTATTATCAGAATAAAAATATACAAGACACTGTACCTGGATAGTCATGGAAATTTAAAAATATTTTATAGTATAGTCTATAAGAGAAGCATGAATAAATAATAATAAAACAGTAATAATGATATCGACACTGATGCTTCCAACATTTATAGTGTTCTTCTAGTGTGCCCAGTGCCACACAAGCAATTCCTTTGCACACTCATCCTCAGAAGTTGGCTTTGAAACAGTGGTACTACAGAGGAAGGAGAAGTTTGGAGACTAGCTTGCCCACACAGCTAATAAGGGGTAAATCAAGACTTTAGAAGGTTGATCAGACTCCAAAAACTTGCTTGTTACATTTTGATGACATTTTCCTGAGTGTTTAGCTGTTTTTTATTCAGAATGATGAGCTAAAACTTTGTAAGGTCAAGTCAGTTTGGAAACAGTGGGTCAAAATGAGTTAAGCAGGTATATTAATGGAAGGGCTTTCTAAGCCTTTGATATGATAATATTGAAAGTCATCTCCAAGAAAATAACAGCATGAATTTTACCCATTTATATTTACTTGTATGCAGAATTATATAACCACTCACGAGTAAACACACACACACAACATAGATGAATAAAAGAACAGATTTGAAAGGCCTACTCCACCAAATATTCAATGTATTTTTTAAATATGAGTATTAAAAATATTTGGGTGAAATAACAAAAAATTAATAGAGAGATTAAACATTGAATGCCCAATGAGAAAATACAAAAAATTAAAAGGATAGTGGGTGGAGAAAAGACAGTATGAAACTGACAACCTGTTGTTTCGTTGTTTTCTTTTTAATTTTGGTATACAAAACTAGCATAATTAAATAAAGACAAATGACTTGAATAGAAAATTCTCCAAAAGACATTGTAGACCCAGAAGGCAAAGATGAGGTCCTTCCATCTGAGGTTAGAGTAGAGAGGCTGAAGAAAGGTTTGTCCCTCAGTATTTACAAAGAAGGATTTTGTTGAAGCAGCTGAGGTCAGAACAAAATGAAGGAGAAAAACAAAACAAATAGGCAAACAAAGCCAGTCGTCAGCGCTTCTCATTAAGGAATTGTCAGTGAACCTCCAGAGAGCAGATTGCTTTGAGCAATGGGGGCTAAAACCCTACTAGAAGGAGGTTAAGAAGAGGGCAGGTAAAGACTGGAGACTCTTCATATTTTATTGGCAGATAGCTGCTGAGGCAGCCACAGTGACTTGGGCAGCTTCATTTAAAGAGGAAAATCTGAATAGAGTGGACGGTAGAAAGCACAGACATGGTTAAGTGAGGAGGGTGAATTGAGTGTTGATTAAGAACCAATAGTCCAGAGAGATTTTAGGACTTGAAAATCAAAGACGTCAGTGGGTCTTAGTGGATTTGAGGCCAGTGGGCTCTACTGATTTCAGAAGAAATGTGAGAAGAGAATAAAATTGGGGAAATTCTTAAAAAATATATAAGAAATAAAGGGAAAAAGTAAAAGAATTTCTTACTATTACCTGACCCATCCATTGAAACAGAAAAATAAATTATATATATTCCTACAACTTTACAGTTGATTAGAAGATAAATAGAAAGATTTTTTTATTTTATTTTATTTTTTAAATAGAAAGATTTAAAAACTCTTCTGAGCCCATTATGTGGGCTACAAGTTAACTTGGACAAATGCTGGAACATTGTATTGTTTGGCCACTTGTGCTTGCATGTGCATTTTAAATTGCAACTTGCAAAGTTTTCATGTTGTGTGACCTAAATAATACAAGTAATTCATAAATGGAGTTCAACTTAGGCTGAGTACTCTGAGATTGAAGTATATAAATATTCTCTGAATTGTTCCACCCTGAGAATGAAACAGTTACCAAGTGCAAAAAGAAAGAAGAATCTAGGAAACGAGCCTGGAAACACCAATGAAGATATTAGCAATCTATGGTGATAAGGAATATTCACAATCAAATGATCAATCACCAATACAGTAAGTGAAGCTCAAGAGAGTGGCGCAAGGCAGCAAAATATATGTGAAGAAAGGGTGTAGATTTAGAAATAAACAATGAAATATGTTCAAGAAAATTTACATTGGTGCCTATGTCTCCTGGAATAGCAATAACACTGTCTGTCCTCTTAAAATGTGAGTGAACTTTCAAAAACGCTGATTGTCTCCATTTCCTTGTGGATTGTGTTCATACTTGGACTGCAAAGAAGGAGAAGACAATGCTATATAAAATAAAGGCAAACATTGAAGTAAATAAGAGGACTGAAAATGGGCCGATATTGGGATTCTAATTGGTGTTTCTAAAAACACCACAAAGCTAATACATGGAAGCAGCACAATTTCCTATCAAAGACCTAACCCTAACCCTAACTCTCTGAGTTATCTGGGAGCATTCAATATATTCACAAATTTTTTTAAATGAAAGAAGATGCAGAGAGTGGACTTGGTGTAAGTAGTATAAGAAAGACCCCCACTGTCTTTGAAGGTAAAAAAAAAAAAAAAAAGGAACTTTGCCAGGAAACATAGACAACTGCCAGGAGCTAGGATCTCCAAAATAAAATGATGTTCTAGTAATTCTATGAGCCTTTAAGGCATATTAGACTTTTGACCTTTGGATATTTAAGCTAAAAGTATATATGCTAGTTTAAGCTAATAATTCATGGTAAATTGTGATATGAGCAACAGACAATGATACAGGAAGTGAGAGAAGAGACAGAACACATTCCTTACAACATCCTCCCTAAGATACACTATGTCTGACCATACCTTCTTATCTTGACACTACAAGAAAGCAATCTGTGATGAGTAACAAAGAAACCTGAGCTAGATCATACAGAAGAAACAGTGCTAATGATAGGAACACAGAATATCTTATGCTTCTGAAAAGGAACAATGGAGCTAAATTGTTAAACTAAGTCTGGACCCAGCATCAGGAACAAAATGAATGTTTATCTGATGTGTACTTTCTTTCTCTGCCACTGTCTTCCAAAGAGTTCTGTTAGTGTCCCCATATCCTCAGTCTATAGGGTTGGGTGGAATATGAATGAATTGCAAGGTATGGCAACAAGACCAGCCACCCAAATGTAGAAATGACTGTTTCCTGGTCTAGACTCATCTCTCCAAGCTTCACTTGGAGAAGTAAATTCTCATTGTTCCAGCTTAGGTCAAGTGTCTTGTTTTCCACTTACAATATACAGCCAAAGACTCAGCATTATATAAAATGTCTGCTCAAGAATAGCAAGATTATGATAAGCTGTTCATAAAGAACAACATATTTATTTTGCTAACTCTGTTTTACATCTAGGATGATAATTTTAATCCCATCTAGTTTGTGTGGTTTAGAGTTTTCATAAATAATGTGTGAGACAATGTGAAAAATATATGGAGGAATATTTATTAAAAATTTGACTTTATGCCTAGAGTTCTTGTCATAAAACATTGACATATTTGGGCTTATATGTAATAAAACATGAGTGTCATATTTATTTATGTAATAACATATGACTGTGAACAACTTGAGGAGAAAAGAATTTATTCTGGCTTAAGATTATCAAGTCACACTCTATTGCCAACGGAAGTCAGGGCAGGAACACTTCCAAAGTGGGTACCTGGAGGCGGGAGCTGATGCAAAGGCCATGGAGGAGTGCTGCTTACTGGCTTGTTCTCCCTGGCTTGCTCATACTGCTTTGTTATAGCACCCTAGAACCATCAGTTCCTGGATGGCAACACCCACCATGGGCTGGACCATCAAGAATCCATAAGAAATTAAACTCAGTATAGAGTTGCCTAGAGGAAAATATATTAAAATCTTTCTTCCCAAATATCTCTAAATTTGTCAAGTTGGCACAAAAGTATTCAGGAGAAACATAGAAAACAGTAAGTTTAGGGTATGGAAGAAAAGATATTAAAATGTAATAGGTTCGTGGATGAATAAAAGGTTTCTGTAAAGATGTATATGTGCACTTAGACAGTGGAACACTGAGTCCTGTTTAGTAGGCTAGAGTAGGGGGGAACTAAAGAAAACTCCCAGAGGAGGCAATTAGAAATTCCAGGCAAATGAAAAAAGGATGAAAGAAAGCTTCTAAACACTTAGAGCCATGAAAACAATCAGCAAGGACCGGAACCAGCCTGCAGTTCAGGTGACAGGGCTCGTAAGAAGAGAAAACCCCAGCTCATAGTCTAGCACTGACGTGCAGTTGGGTAATAAATAATGATTATAAGGCTTGAACACATCAGTAGTCACAAAACAGCATACTTTGAGAGTTTGGCTGGTAAGCTTGGGGATACAAGGTCAAGTTCAAATTGAACTAAAAATGTTCCTAGGATAAACTGGCTTTTAAACAGCTTCATAAATAGTCAAAGGTTGACAGTTCCGACAAAACAGAACTTGAAATTAATTAAAATGCTCCTTTTTAGTTTCAAAGCACAGAAACATTATGCAAGTGAGGAGCTACTGTCTGTGCATCACCAGAGGTCTGGAATCACACTTGCTCCCCAAGGTGAACTGGTTTCCATGAAACTGACTCAGTAATGATCTGTATCATCTTCCTCTTTTTTGTTCTTTCCTTCTACTTTTGGTTTTCTTTTTTAAAGAACTACTTGGCTTCTTTAGTGAAGATAGCTGAACTATGCTAGGCAAAATGCAGCAAAACATGTTGAATACTGAGTGGCAGTGAAGACCCTGGAGGGAATGAATTTCCATCACAAAGTGCTCCCTTCTTGTGGAATCTTTGAAGTAGGCCACTGGCTTGCACATACCAAATTCCTTTTGCTTTGTTTCTTTTTTAAAATTAATCATTTGAACATGTTGGGGCTTCAAATGTTTACTGGGTGATTATAAACACCATGAAGGACCAAAGGAAAGCTCCAGGGACACCATATTCATCCTCATCATCTTTTTAGATTTCATTTTGATGCATCATCAATTGGAATTTTTAATTCCAACTACTCTCAAGTGTCGCAGCAATTTTACAAAGTATATTATCAAAGTTCTGTGCTCTTTGATAAGGGTAATTAAACATGCCAAGTTTGTTTGTGGAGCTCAGAGTACTCAGCCATTCCTCCAGCAGCTCTGATCGCATATGTAGTCTACTTCTGTTCTCGTTTTAATTTTATGGTGCTACAGTAGTAACTTACTCTCTTTCAATTCCTTATAAATCTTGTACTAAAGGTACAGAAAAGGAACCTGATCAGTGGTCGGCTAGAGACATTCTTCTTTGTTTTATTTATTTTCTTCCTAAAGGGACGCCTTCATCAACTAGAAATCAAATATTAATTATATCAGTTCTTTGACATAATTCCACATACTTCTTATGCAGACAAAAACACCATTGATTTTTATAAACCAGCAGCAAGTTTGATTTTTTTTTTCTAGCACTGAAAGTTTTGTTTGGAGAAAGAGAATGAAAGCCAGTTCAAAGTAATCTATCTTTCTACATAAGTATTTCTGTGGCACTTATCACAGCGGTACCCGGGCACTCAAAAGCACTATTAAACTAAAACACATACACCAGAGGGAAGGGGGGGGGAAAGCTAGAAGCCAAGAAAATAGAAAGTTTAAAACATCAACAAAAAAAGGGGGAAAAATGTTGCTTTCTTAGGGAGAAACAACAGAATTTTAAGGAAATCCTTAGGAATTATAATATATACATATTTACTCTTGTTCTTCATCCATTGCTTTATTTAAAGGCTTGTGGAGGACTATTCCAGATTTTGATTTCAGTACAAAATACTCCTGAGACTTGCTGTGAAAAATTAAGTTTGGAATATAACTCTTACTGTAGCATTCTAGAAGGAAGAACAGAGAAAGAAAATACACACACACATACACACACACACACACACACGCACACACACACACACACACACACACACACACACACACACACTTGAACCACAGGGTATTTAAAACTCTCTAGTAGGGCAGCCCCCCTTTTTTAAAGTGAGGATTTTAAAAAATGTTGAAGTTCAAATGGGATTTAGATTGTCCAAGTTAATGTCCAACTTAGCATACCTACAAAGAGACACATGTATAGAAAAAGGTTGTTTTATGGTGAACTAAATTAAGGGCCTATGTCATAAATAAGATTCTAAACTGACTTTATTAGTTTGGTACCCTTTACCCATGTCTATAAAGTTGAAAAAAACTATAATATTAAATCCCTATGCAAATCAGGAGGATAGAACAGTTTGTAGAATCAAAGGCTATTTATTCTATTATCTTGTCATATGAGAGGAAAATTGCTCAATAATTGCCTGATTTTATATAAAATATAATCTGTTTTAGAATTATTATATATGAAAATTCAAATGTGAAAATGAGCCAATTTCCTATAACATGTATAATTTACAGAATTATATTATAACCCAGCTCAACATATTGAGAAAAGGCACATTAATGGGAAAGGAATAAATATCTAATTTACAGAGTACTAACCACCATAAAGTTTTATTTGTATGATGAAGTAATTTCTGTGTCAGAATATTTCCTGCTTCATTTCATTGTGGGTAACCTACTGAATCTTATGATTTCCCTCCTATTTTAACAAAAATGGTTCAATTTTTATGTGACCTTGTTATAGTATCAGAAACACTACTGATAAAAATTATATTTCAAAGAGTAAAGCCAGCTTCACTCCAGATTTACGTACAAGTTGGCAAATTAAAAGTATTTTAATAAGGCCGGCAGTGATAGTTGAGGAATAAGATTTAAAATGAGCTTCTGTGCCAATGAGTGCATTAACTTTATTCAAAAATAGTGTATGTAAAATGGCACACAACTGACATGAGCTGATTATGATAATGTCTCAGTGCAAATTTTTGAAAATCAGGTACTATAAAAATATACCATTAACTTTATGTTAATAAAATATTTTGCTTGATGCCTTTTAAATTATTCATTTGAAGTAGTCTAAAAATATAAAAGAACTCTTATTATCATTCAATTTACATGATTACTTTTAAGTTCACTTTTTTGGTTTAACATAAACAGAGTGTAAAATTCACATCAAGCTTTTGGTATTTAAAATGTGCAATTTTTATGCAAAAGTTGAATGCTGTGTTACATTTTTAAGGTTGTCATTAGTATAAATATAATTTTGACTTCTGATTTGAAACAATTTAACCCTTAGGAGAAATTATCATGTTTCCCAGGTTGACTCATTATGGCTGCTTTGATTATAGATGGAAACCTTTGTAAAAACACTTTTTAAGGAATCTAAGCACTGCTTTGCAGCCCCAGGGGTTTCCACAGATGCATGTGATGGAATGGTAAAAATTACTAGGAAAAGAGACTCCTCCCTGCCCCTTCCTCAAGAGCTCAGCTTTGATTTTAATTATTAATCAACCACTGTGTGCCAAGGAATTCATGGGGCTCTTTATGAGTTTACCCAAAGGGCACATCCCTGGCAGTCTCTCCTTCCTAAATATCAAATCAAATCAAAACATGAGTTAGTAACATTCTGTCAACATTATTGGACACAATGGAACCAGGAAAGTAGATATGCATAGTCCAAATAAGAAAAAGTATCACCTCTTGACCAATTTTTGAACACAAAGTAATTTTATGTGTAGCAAATTATTTGTGTTATCAGCCTTGATAAGTCATGCTTATGATTTTTATTTTCTTTATAGTTATTGTTAACTTATCAGCATTTTAAATTCAATTTACTGTTTTTCTTGATAAATACAAAATAAATAAAGGAAAAAAAAAGAGAAAAAGTATCACCAAAAATTAAAATAGGTCAAGAGCCCTAGATATAGTGTGACTTAACTTGAGCAGAGGGGATAGTTTTTAGATTTATTTTATTGCATTTATATATTTCTATTTATTTTATGTCTATGTGTCTGGGCTACATGTGTATATATTTATCACATGAATACCTGATGCTCACAGAGTCCAGAAGAGGGCATCATATCTCTTGGAACTGTTTTAACAGATGGTTGTGACCTACATGGTGACTCACAACCATCTCTGCAAGACCAGCTAATACTCATTGTTGCAAGGCCTTGTTGGCTGGTCACAGGTTGTAGTCTATCATGGCCTGGCAACTTTACCCAAAAGCTCTGCCAGTGGAGACTTTCCCTCCGCCTCAAAACTTCCTGCTCTCTTCCTGTCCTTCTCTGGAGAATGTCCCTAGGCCCAGAGGAATGACTTTATCTAAAAGCTGTCTCTAAAGCAGATGAATAATTTATTTTTAGCTTGACCCTTGGCACAGTTTCCTGCTAGAAAACTTGTGCTAAGAGTTTTCCTATAGCACCCTACTGATATATATGAAGCCTTGTGAATGGAGCATGCCACTTAATTCAAATTAGGGTATGTCATCAGGCTCCTGAATCCTATTTATTCCTTATATTCTGGAATAAAGTTGAACTGAATCACTGTTCTAATCCTATTCCTTGCTTCTGTTTCATCTATTCTCCTGGACCAGTGCAGCCAAAGATCCCAAGGAGGAAGCAGAGCCATGTTCCTAATCACTAATCCCTTTCTCCAATCTACCACCCCCACTATACATAATTTTAAAGAAGAAAAACAAATGCTGATTTCAAATGGGAAGAATTTGAACAAATGGCTAAAGTCATTTCCTTTTGATTATATGACACATGTGAAGCCTAGTCCCTGACAACATAATGGACCACTTATATTACAACATTTATAGAAAACCAGTTCTGTAAATGATTCTTTTAAGATCCATGTAATTCTAAAAAGACACACAAACATAATCTTCAAATGTCAGACACACCACGCATATTTGAAAGGGTGTTTCTAGAACTATCCCCGTGGAGGAGAAAAGGGGAGAATGATGAGTTGGGTGCTTGAATTACATGTGCTAATGTAATGTCTCTGAGACTTTGGACCCCATGTATCCAAGTGAAGCTTGTTTTACACTTGTGTATTTAATAGTATGCATGTGTGTTGTATTTTGCTATAGAGAAGCCAGTTTTCAGAAGTGATGTTTCATGTTTCTGTGGGTTTCTGACTTTTGTGTGGCTTAGTTAAATTTCATCTCTCCTAAATAGCACTAGTTTGGCATGGCTGGACAAAGTAAGGGAAAGTTCTAGGAACTTGCTGGTGTCTGTGCTTATCTCAGTCTTTCCTAGAAGACACTGTTAGAGCCTTATGCAAACTGCAAGCTTGTCAGTCATCCTCCATCCTCCATCATATTGAAACTCTCTAGGTGGTATCCTTAAGTGAGAATCATCTGAAATCAGTGTAGCTAGCTAACAAAAAAGATAGCACTATTATGTGAGCACTGTCCATGCATACACAGGCCTTTGACAAATGTGAAGACATATACTACAGTATTTCAATATACTTCCTACACAAAATATGTTGGTTCTTTCATTTCTTTCTCTTAATATATCTATATCTCAGCACTTGGAAGCAGAGGCAGGCACATCTCTGTGAATTCAAGGCCAGCTTGGTCTACAAAGTGAGATTCAGGACCACAGTAACTCAGTAACTAAACAGGCCACCCAGGCTACCCTGTCTCAAAAGAAGAAGAAGAAGAAGAAGAAGAAGAAGAAGAAGAAGAAGAAGAAGAAGAAGAAGAAGAAAGAATATATAGATATTTTGATAATTTCCAAAGTCCAAAGTGTCTTGTCTTTCAGGATTTTTATTGATCTTCAAGGTATTTTTTTCAGGTGTATTTATCTTTATTCCTATAGAATATATTCATTAGTTCTTCCATGTAGTAATCCAGTGCTGTGCTACACCTCTATCCCTCATTCTCTCTAACATACACACACACACACACACACACACACCTCTTTAATTTTAAATCCAGGCTCCATATATGAGAACAAACATGACATTTGACTTTCTGAGTTCTGTATAATACTGTAAGCCTACAATTTTCTTTATTAGTAACTGTTCAGTTAATCTTGTACCTAACTGAAACTTCTGAAGGCTTTATTTCTTCCAAATCAACGACTGTCCTGCTGACTTTCCTAGATACTGTATTTATATAAGTGATATTTGACTATCAACACAAACTTTATGTATGCAAAATTCCATTATCTAGATGTTGGTCAACTGCCCCACTATGACAAGGACATATTTGTGTCATCGTTAAGGCATTCAACATTCAAATATTTTAAAAAAGCACTGAGGAATTATATACACTCTTGTGTCAACTGAAAGTATTGTAAACATCAACTCAATGAAATCAGTAAACCACCAAAGCAAAGGCAAGAACCCAGAGTATATATCAAATGATTCACCTAGTTGACATACTAAATCATGAACAAGATATTCCTACATTTAACTATATGTTTTAAGCATCCACTGATATTCAACATTTATTTTTCTTTTCCATCTAGCAATAGATGGTTCCATGAGAATAGTATGTGTATTCCAATGTCATTTGTATGATTTTGATTGTGTATTCCACACTGGTTCCAAGCCATTTAACCTAATGAGGCTAAGGAAAATATGAACTTCCACTGGCTACATGATTGGGCATAGACTCTAAAATAGCTTAATGAAATGAAAGGCAAAACTTTGGTATACTTGTTAACAAGACTCTGGCTAAAACAGAAACTGGAGAAAGAGAGTAGCACAAGGAGGTACCATGAGTGTAGGTCCTGGTTAGCATGCTAACACTGGAGGCAAGAATGGAACCACAACATAAAGAAAGATTATGATCCCTGCATGCTGTAAGTCTATTCTGGAGTCAGAGCCAGGCCTAGACTGTAACACATAATAGCAGTTATTGTGTCTTAGCCAATTGGCATTAGCCTTATGTCCTTTGCCAAAAGAATCCTGATGGATGCACAATAGTATTATCTAGTCCACATTTTCCTTTTGGTGACCAGAATATCATGGGCATCTTTGTCATCTGTTTTATTGAAATCCAGATACAGCATCACTGCAGTGCTTCCTGATTCAGTCTAATGGTGTTTTTTTTTTTTTTGTCAAAATATATTAGATTTATTTGTCATGATTTGTTTGTTGTATATTTCTGTAGGTTGACAAAGATTGTCCCTTTTCGAATGCCATCTGTGTTAATAATGTACTGAACTAGTTTAGAAGATAAATTCCACAGCTCTTTGTGTCATTGACCCTAAGATAATGTGTGTGATTTTTTTTTATTTTGACCTTTTAGATATTTTCTTTCTTATTTTTTAGTTTTTAACATTTTTGTTTATTATTTTGTGTGCATATGGATAATGTGGAGGTCAAATGTGTGCCATGACGCTTATGTATAGGTAGGAAGCAAACTTGGTAGAGCCAGTTCTGTATTTCATCTTTGCATGACTTCTGCTTTAGGTTAGTAGATTTGAATGTCAAGTTCCTCTACCTGATGAATCCTCTTGCTGGTCCCTCTGGTTTAATCATTAGGATTTAGATTTTGGATATATCTTTTAAATATGAAATAAAAAATCTATAAGTGCTAAGATTGTCTTCTTAATTACTATTTATTTTAAGATATACACAAAGAGAATGTGTGTGTCAACTATAATCTTGAAGTGAAGTCAACTGACTTACAGAATTTCTGTACATTTGATAAGTAGTCTTATGTGGAATAAATAGCATTCATTCAGTCTATATATCTTATCCTATCTGGGCTAAAGGAGAAAGAAGTCCAGATAAAGGTCTGTGACAGAAATTTGTTTGACCATGCCTATCATTTCCACCCCCAGTTTCTTTCAAATAAATGCAAGACTTGACTGTTTCTTTCAAATGCCCCATCCTGCATCAACCACTATGGAGGATGCTCCTTTGACTCTGCTCAATTGGAACCTAGACTAAAAAGATGACCTGTTATAGAAGAATGTTTAGACTGTTATGCCTTCAAAAGAGCTGGGGCATGAGCTGACAGCAGAAAAATTTCACTGAGAACCAGAAAGTGGGGTTGGGCATGAGACATACCCTGTGGCTTTTTCTAGCACAGAAAAGGAGACTGCAGTCCAAAATTCTCAAGAGAATAAATTACCTGACAAACTGACCCTAATGACAAAGCATCACACAGAAACCCCTTAAGCTTTTGACATATGGTTTTTCAGATAGTGGTCCTCAAATGTGGACAACTGATAATGCCCAAATTTTCTTTCTGTCTTTTTTCAGCCATTTATTTTTAAAGTGAGGTTAAGCAAATTGCAGTTTAGAAGAAAACACTTTTATTTTTTACCTTAGTAAACAGATTGGCACTTAGACATATCACCTTTATAGTTGACACAGCCTTGAAAATGTGACACATTAGCTCAAAGGGTGGAAATAAAAGAGAGAGAGAGAAAGACAAGAAAAAAAAGCAAAATTTTTTAGAATGAGATCATTAAAACTCAAGCATCAATATTTTTGTTTAAGCATGGCACTGTTAAGAGTTGACACGGGTCGAAGACTGTCCTACCATATTATTGGTTGGTTGATAACTAGTAGATGAACATAAGACTCTGTTGGCTATGCCTCTGAAACAATGAGATGAATATATTGTTCAGTTCCTGCATTAGTTTTTAGATTTTGAAGCAGAGCAGATACAAAATATTCATTTTATCTAGTCATTCTAACCCATTGTGGATTGAAACTCTGATAGAGGTTGTCCCAAACACCAAAGCATAAATTACTTGAATAAAGAATTAGTAGAGTGAATATTTTAAATTCATGTTTACTGCAGGAGGGACAGGACTGAAAGCTAAAGAAGGTTAGATGAAGGTTCTTCTGATTTTGTGTTAAAGTGAATTGCTGATAGCTGACACGTCAGATAGTATAGGCAGCCTTTCGGCATCTGGATAGACAAATATGCAGCTCTTTGATTTTTTTCTTAAATGTCCTCCTAGAGAAATGGGTAGATGGAGAATTAGATTAGGGATGTAACTATCTATGTACAAATATATGAGCTCTGAGAGACTTTAACACTTTATTATCCATGTATTCTTCTTGTCACTGGCTCACTGAAAATCTCTTTTCACAAGAATAATACTAAAATATTTCAAGTAGCACACTTTTCCCTGCCATTCTGAATTTGCATTTCAGGTCTACAGCCTAAGAGAAAATAAAAAGCCTTCTACATGCCATTGATTACAAATCTCAAATTAAAAGTGACAAGAAAAAGTCCTTTTCTCTTTCTATCACTCTTGTCCTCCCGCTGACCTTCCAGACTCACTCCATCCATTGTGGGTATTGTGTGCACACAGCACAATGGGAGACTCCTGTGGTGGAACAGAAGGCTCCCAATTTAGGACAGGATCAGCAACTTTAGCTGCAAGAGCCAGGAGGCAAATATTTTAGGTTTTGTTCATAAGACAGTCCTTGTCACCGCTATTCAGCTCTACTGGTGCCTTTTAGAAGCAGCCATAGGCAATATCTAAGTGTGTAGAAATGACATTCTAATAAAGTTTTATTTATGGGCACAATAGTGGGAAATTCTTCAATATTCATGAATCTTTACAATATTGTTTATTGTTGTTTTAATTTATTCTTCTCTCATATGATATGTACCAACCACAGTTCCTTCTCCCCGGACTACTCCCAGTTCCCCAAACACCTACCCTCTCTCCCAGATGCACTCATTCTCGGCCATCTCTATTCAGAAAAGAACAGACCTCTCAGGGATACTGACCAAACATGGCATAAGACATTACAATAATCTAGGCAAAAACTTAAATATCAGTAAGAGGAAAAGAATCTCAAGAGCTGAAAAAAGAGGCAGAGGCACCCCCTACCACCCACACACTACACACATGTTGTTAGGAGTCTCACAAGAGCACCAAACTACATAAACATAACATATGTGAAGAGATGAACCTATAGTTTCTTCAGGTTCCATGATTGCCATTTCAATCTTTGTAGACTCCTAGGAGCCCTGCATCATTGATTTTGTGGGCCATATTATACAGGGATCCTTAGCCCCTCTGGCTTCAAGTTCTGCCTCTCTTCACCTGCTCTCATCTATTACTGGAAGTAGTCTCTCTGATGATGATTATGAACATACAAAAGCTTCCTAGCTCATGAGCCATACTGACACGGGTTGTGTTGAGCTTTGACATCTGTGCTACATCTTGCTAATACATAGTATAGGTGACCGGTTGATATGGACAGGAAGTCCGGGTCTTCCTGTGTGTAATCTTGGACAGAGGCTTTCCAGGTTCTCTCAAGCTGATTGTAATTGAAGTTCTGTCTGTATTTGTGTGGATGGGGAGAGGAAACAGGAAGTGAAATACAGAGATAAAGAAAATGAGTTTGAGAATCTACTTACAAGGGGATGTGACAGTTGATGGGTTGTTATGAGAGCACAGTGCCTTAATCTAAATTCATGACTGTTGTGGGAAATCCATTAACAAGTTTCTGCTATGGAACCAAAGATTACCATCAGCTAAGATTCACTCACTAATTACACTAACATGGAAAAGACTTGATTACATTTCTGAGAGTTAACAGAAGTTCTGAGGTCAGATGGCTCTTATTTACATTCTGCTTATGAACCTGAGGAATTGCCTAAAAACATATCTTAAAAATAAGAATAATCACACAAAGGCACTCTGAAAATTATATGAAATAGTATTTATAAAAAGCATAGTGCTTGCTTATGCTTTCAGAATCGGCCCTTTAGAATGGTTTTTAGTAATATGACTGTTACTAATACCATCAAATGGCATTAGAAACCCTACTGGACAAAAACCCATCCTATACAACTTTATTTGAACAATCTGATCAACTAGCTTGTCAGGATATGTTAAAGTCTCCTCCCTGTGTGTGATGTGCTTATCTTTGTCTTTCTGCTTTTCCTTATCCTCTTCACACCTTGCTCATTTCCACTTAAATGTCTTTGTTCATGAGCTTCTCCTTATCCAAAGATCTTTGCACTAACTTTCCTTCAGTTAAATGCTGTCAGAACTTGCAGATCCCATTTAAGGTCTAGCTTCATGTGCCCTTCCCAAAACATCTGTCTTTTTCACTTTCAACACAAATGACACTTTTATAGTATCAAGGTACAATTTTGTACCTAGGTGTGTGTGATATTATTTCATCCTCTAATTGTATTATATTTTAAATTCTGTTATGTCCTATACAATAAGAATTAGGCTAAACATTTGTGTGCCTTACTTGTCTACAAAATATACTCCTCTGTTACTCTAAGCACTCATATTTTCACAGACAGTTCCTGGACAACACTAGATCTACCTAGACACTAGACTGTACTGATCCCAATCCTAAAGATCTCCATATGATTAAATATTCTCATTATAGTATATTACACTATTTTTCCTGTCTTATCTTCACTTTTATCATTGTTCAAACTCCAGCATCTCCTATGCTGTCAAGTACCAAAGATTATATCCTTAACAGTGGTTTATTGTTGGGACTTTTAAGTGAATCTTCAATATTTTTTCCTTAAGTAAACCATGTTCCATTATATTCAATCCTTAGGCTTCTTTTGGAGTATTTTGTGTGATTCACAATTACTCTCCACACAATACCTGCATTCTTCACTGAAGTTTATCAAGAATCCAGGTAATTGTGATTCATTGGGTAGTGTTTGACAGGGCTAGTTGCATTAATCAGACACATTTCCTACTTCTGCATACACTGGATTCCATGGCATTAGGTATTAAAATGGACATGTAGTCTCCTTCTCTTTTCTCATTCATCTTCTTGAATATTGTTTTGTAGATGTGGTTATGGCCTCTATCCCCAGTGGAAGAAGAGGCAAAGGCCAGAGGTATTAGATATGGAGGAAAGAGAACATGATGACATTGTTACATTCTGCCAGAGAGTGATCCTTTTTTTCTCATGTGTCTAACCAAGGAGATTTCAAGTAAATAAATTCCCTTCCAAGACTGTGAGTTCCCAAGCCCAGTCAGCCCTAGGAGCACAGCAGAAAACACATGGTGACACAGTCTTGCAAACTGGACTTTCTGGTCTTGCAGTTCTCTAGTTAAGAAAGGCAGAGAAGAAAATATGCTCTAGTGTCAAGGTGCACAGAAGAGAGAATGGGGCGATACTTTCATGAAAAATAAATGATTTACCAACTCTTCTGCTAGCCTTCTCCTGTCAGTCTCATATGGGAGTGACCCTGGCTCCTAAAATTTCAAATATACAAACATCAAAATCTGCATCTTTCTGAATATAATTATTTCCTCCTTATCATGTAAAAAAATGATATTAAACCTCAGTGATAGTAAGGAAGACTGAGTATTTCTTTCTGAAACCTCTGTGTCTACTACAAAGAGTCAAGGAAAAAGAGCCGGTTCCTTATTATAACCAAAGCAAGAGGGGAGACTTGTGTCAGTGAGACCTGCACCCTGCCTTGCTTTATCCATTTGTTTTGATAGCACTTGCATACCCATATGTAAAATAGTCAAAGATATTTTCCAAGAGGATTTATCTTCTTGCGAAATGTCTGGGCTTGTTTATTGGCAATAATGAAATCACCACTGGATCTGCCCTCTGCAGATGGTATGGTTGGTGGTTTGTATATAGTAAGAATTCTCCCTTTGGACTCTAGTCTGAATTTACAAAATTCATGCACTACTTGTCTAGACATTTATTAAAATAAAATTGTTCATACTTCTCCACTAGGGATATGTTGTAATTTGGAGGACTTGAGGCAAACAGGTAAGGAAAAAAGCAGACACCATCGAGTATATGAGGAGAAAATAGAGTGTCTCTCAATCTTCACCAGTCACTCTGACAAGTTCTAGGTGTGCCATGTGACAGGAGGGACGCTGCAGAAATAAGAGTCCAACAGAACGTCAAAATAACTTAAGAAATTTCACCGACAGACAGAGGGCAATGGTTATATGACAATCACAAACTTTCTTGTTATGACTCCTCCTCCTCCTCCTCCTCTTTTCCCAAACCACTAAAATTACTCATGAAATTCATGCCTGGGTCATTTATGCGTGCCCAAGAGAGTGCAATCCTTCTGGATACCTTATTTCAGCATTATCACTTCAAAAATAGGATGCAAACATCTGAAATAGAACATCCTATTGTACTGGCAGGGAAGTTACACTTTCTTTTTAAAAGACTTTGGTTCTTTTCACTTCTTTAGGAGCCCAAGTGTTTCAAAACCAACCACCCTTTGACAGATCAAGGGAAGAACCAACTGTTATGTCATATAATTGGCTATTTGTGGCAATACAGAGAAGGATTTCAATGTCTGCACCATTGCTCTGGAACTGAAATCATGGTGGGGCATTTTATGTTCCTGAATATATTTGTCCATTTGTGAAATGGGGATAATAGGTACTTACAAAATGCTTTTACTTAGAAAATGCACTGACTTCTCACTTGAGCCCACATGATAACTAGACACAGGATAAAAGCCTGGCATCTCTGAATACATTTTCTATCATCTTCTTTACTTTGGATCAGTCACCTGCTTAACTCTGCACATAGGAATGTTAATCACTCAAGAAGTATAGAACTAAAAACCTGCACTGCACAACCTGTTTCATCCACCTTCAAGGCAGAAGGCACAAAGGCAAGAGGAACTGATGTATCTCAGTATCAACCTTTATAATGTTTTACTTCAAATTCCTCAAGACTACCTACAGCTTTCTTGTCACTATCTCAAGCCTCTAAGTTATCTTAAATCCCAGGACCATCTAAAGCTCACAGAACAGACTATCGCCAAACAAGAGAAATGACTTTATAGTGAGGGTATGTACCTTTAAATGGGAGTAATCACCTTACAGGAACTAGATATTTTCCTCCATCAGGTAATAAGGACTTTTTTGGACTATCTTGTAGAATGAGAATCAAGACAGTGTTCAATCAGACTACATCTTGAACATGAATTCTGGGTTATGCATACTGCATGTCCCTTAAAAGCCCTGTTTCTTTTTATTCATTTGTTTTCTTAATGGGCCACTTTGGAAAAATTTCAACATGATCAATTGCCCTATTTCTTTGAGGCCTATGACAGGGCAGACTATCACAATAGACAGTATGCAGTAGGTCAAAACTTTACCTCCTGAACATTGGTAAATCAAAGAGGAAGTGGCTAGGGTTTCAATGTTGCTTTTCAGGGAATATTGCTTTCTCACAATTAAGTCCTGTCTTTTAACAATTCTACCAGCCTCTATACCATCTGCTTGTTTATTTCATGTGTCATGTCACTTAATTCTCATAGTAATCTTGAATGCAAACTAAATTTAGCATCCCATTTCTCAGATGAGGAAATGGAAGAAAAAATGAAGCTAACGTCCAAGGCAGCAAGGAGAACAACCAATTTTAGCTGATTTGAGTCTATGGTCTGTATTCACGTACTGATATAATTCATGTACTGATATAATTTAGAGTTGGTCAGATATTTTAAACTCTTATCTCCTTACTACATTTTCTGTGATGATATATTGTATATTTAATAAAAATGAGCCTGGGATATCAGAGAACAGAATCACTCACAGTCAAGCCATCACGGTCAGAGTGGTGACTCACAACTTTAATCCCAACACTCAAGAGACAGAGATCTTTCTGTGAGTTCAAGACCTAACAACAAACAGTAGCCACTCACACTTTTAATCTTAACTCTAGATTTATGATGCAGAGTTGTACCCAGAAGTGAAACAACTGGAAAGGAAAGATATTTAAGGAGAAGGAGATTTTGACATTCTGTAGAAATGTCAAGCCAGGCATTAGACCTTTGAAGGGAGCATTTACCCCGTTGGGCCCAAGAAGTTGGCTGGGTAAGAACTGACTGTGGTCTGTTTCTTCTCTCTAATATTCCAGCTTTCCCCCAGTATCTGGCTCTGAGTTTTCACTAAATACTAACTAGAATTTAAGCAATAATTATCTGTGTTTTTATTTTTCTTTTTTGTAAAATTCTGTGAGCCTTTATAAGATGTATCTTCAAAATTTGTAGAGACTGTTTCCAAAATCTCACATTTGAGCAGGCTTTTCATGGCTCCAGTGTTGTGTTGTATACAAGTATTTATTTACTTAGGGACTTAGAGTATGATTTATTCTAATTGAAAGGTCCAGAAAGGCAATGAGGTAGGCAACAAATGATTCTTTGCCACCTGTTACTCAAGAGTTTCCATCATTTCGAGGCAGATGATGTCTGCCTGTGTAGTATGTCTGTGTCTCCTCTCAGAGCATCAAGTGGCAAGATATGATTTTTGCTTTCCCTGACATTTCACCTCCGGGGTTGCCATTGTAAGTGACTTTGGGAATTAAACGTTATTCACACAGAGGTGACTTGCCATTTGTAGTTTAAACAGTTCTCATTTCAGCAATGTGCTGGCCATCAGCCTCCCCAGTCGATGGCAAAAGTATAATAAAAGCTTTTAAGCCACTCTTTGCAGAGGCACCCCCATGCTGCTTTCTTCCGTGGTATGTCTTTGCCTTCATTGTTCGCCATTATAAAAGACTGTATGTTGTTATTAGACTTCATCTTACCTGAACATAAGTTATGATCAAACTCCTCAGTATTCATAAATGGGATATAATTTTTACAATATTGGAAGGAAAAAAATAAACTCAAGTTCACTACATCCAAAAACCTATCTAAGCGTTTCTACTTCTTATTGTGTTAACCATCTTATGCCTTACCTTTTTGTGGAGCACACATCGTTTCCAATTTTAAGCAGCTGAGTAATATCTAAAGACTTAGGATAGCCAAAAGACTGATTTCTCTCTCTCTCTCTCTCTCTCTCTCTCTCTCTCTCTCTCTGTCTCTCTCTCTCTGTATGTGTGTGTGAAAAACTGTTGCTATGAAAAAAATCATTGGAAAATTGACAAGACACTATATGAATGTATAATATCAAGTATTATTTGGAAAATGAAAATCTGCAAGTAACTGCTTTGGAATGTTATTTCTTATTCAGAAGAGAATAAATGGAATTTTAAGGAACATATTTAAGTATTTATATAGAAGAAATACACATTATCCTAAATGCTTTCCTCTGTGAAGCCTAATGGTCAAGCCAAGGTTGCAGTACAGGTAACTTCATCATTTCCATGTATTGGATGATGATTCTCAGAGATACTGAGAAGCTTGTCCTAACTTGATCTGTGAAGTGGTGGAGTGAATAATGAATCCTATTCCCAGCCTGAGCTCTCTATACCTGTGAGACACAACCTCCCAAATGGACAAGCCTGTAGTTCTAAGCCCAAACATCCAAGTGTTAGGAGAGCATAGATGCTTATCTGACTCCAAGTAAGGTTTGGAATAAGCTACCTCTACTGTGAAAGTCAAGTTACTCAGTCATAAGGCTAAGAATGATGGAAGAAGCAGGAAAAAGGCTTAGAAGGAAGGCTAAAGAGCAATAAAGAAGAGGGGCTGTAAGGTGTGGAGGCCGCTATGAAGAGATGAGGGGACTTGCCAGGTAGAAGTAGAGGAAAGAATTCTAGCCTGAAGGACAGAGGAGAGAGGACAGCTCTTTAACAAGCCATCTAAATCTCCATAGTCCCTCAGGGCTCCTGGGTACCACATTAAAAGCATATCCATCACTGGACAGATCTGTGATAGAAGCAGGTGCCGGAACATTAATGAAAGGGCTGGTCAGGTCCTGCTTTCTGCCTTAGCCTCTGAGCACATGAATCATCATTTCCACCTAATCCCACTTTAGACTAATCAGGACAGATGATGGGTGGGCTTAATTGGGAATGACATGAAGTCCTTCATTCTACTACAATGAAAAGTACAGCTATGCTAGTGTAGAACATACAAGCCATCACTCAAAACATAAAAATAGCATAATATGCATCCCCAAGTGTGTAGTTCAAATATAAAGAGAAATATTAAAATATACCTCTAAGCAAATCAATTCTTATTTTACTTTTAAACAACCCAGGCAGGATATATATAACTAACAAAATGGGAGGAAATGAAGAGTAACAAAAAAAATGAAAAGAGCAGTGAGGAAGGAAGAGAAAATGGAACGCCTGTGTAAATAACAGTAATTAGATGAACATTGTATTCCGGTTAACTGTAAAGCTTTCAAATGAGACAGAATAGGGAACTAAACACAGCTAGGAAAAATCAATCAATAAGGCATACAGCTACAAAACTATTTTATGGTTAGTTTAAAGCAAAGATTCTGAATACAGCCTAAAATTGGACAGTTTTAAATGGCTGATTAAATGCATATGTTTTATTTTAAGCTAGTCAAATTGCACCTCTGTTAATCTTCCGTTCATTTTACATTTCCATAAATGATAACTAATAGGGTGCTATCATTATTCCTCAACTCTCTAACATACCAAGTATTCAACAGAGCGAGTTAAAATATCCTTTTCTGGGCAATTCATGGATGAGACATCCTTTGGAACTGGCAAAATCAAGTGAGCAAATCCACTGTGTGGGCCATGCAAATTTTACCAGGAAGGGCCAGAGATGGTACCAGAATCTGGTATCTTTTGTATCTTTTTATTTTCTGCTTTAATTTTGTAAATAATTGTTAGTCTTACATTACTTTCACAGTATACCATTGATCTTATAACTTAAAGCACAAAGGTTTATGTTTCTTATTCCTAATTTTTTTTAATACATCAAGATGTTTTGTTGCCACTGTGTGTGCGCGCATTTCATCTGTGTTGCCAACCTCAGGTCATAAGCACCTGCAGAATTTGAAGAATCTTTTCTTTAGAAATCATCTAAAAACACATGCTCTGTCCCCACCAGTGGGACACAATTGTTTGAATGAACAAAGCAGGTATGATCTTTATCTTCAAGTTCTTGCTTTACTGATACAAGAATACTGCATTGCACATGGGGACTCAGGGCAAATCAGGAGAGAGGGAGAGGACCCTGAAACTCAAGGTCATTTTCTAGGGTTGGAGGAAATGGCTGGGAAGATTGCTATTTTGCATTTCAATCTGTTATTTTACAGAAAGCTTATAGAAAGTTTTAGGGCCTTTTGAAAGTCTGATATGTAAACATTCTCTACAAGTTTTAAAGACAAAACAATAAATATTTAAGTGAAGTCATTTGATACTGAAGAAAGGTTTCTTTAGTGAAATAAATTCTTGGTGCACGGAATGCTATCCATTTAACCTGCAACCTACTGGGTTTCCCACCTGTGAAATGGTACAGTGAATGATGAAGAGAATTAAGACTTTATGCTATCAAAAAAAAAAAAAGTAAAGGATTATCTATTGTGTGCACTAAAGAAAGATAAGAGACATGTCATGCATTCAGGAAGAGTTCTGTTCCCCAACAATTACCAATTTTAAGATCAGGTTCCCTGGAGTGTTATAATAATTACTTTTGATACCTAGTGAACTAATATATTGCTGGCCAACTAAATGGTCTGCTCTAATATGTGTGGAGTAAATCCTAGAGAGAGATGTAGTCTAGGCTTTGCAATTTCTAAGCTGAATGACCTTTAAGAGACTATCTTACTTTATTGCAAACCAACTTTTTTCAGATAAAAAGTAGGGAGAACAGGGCTTTTGGGGTGCTGCAGATATATGAATACACAACCCACTAGATGTGCTTAATGAGAGGTACATATTTTTCTTTAAGTGTCAAATTTACTTGGGAACAATGCATGAGCTTAGAAACATTAACTAATTGCAATATGTTTTTCAGAAACTTTGAAGTCATGCCCTCCATGTATAATTAGCATGAAGCTTTCAGCACAAGGGTGTAAGTTCATCAGTAGTCATTAGTCCTGCTGTGTCCCCTCATGATCTCTAGCAGCCCTGTGTTCAAAAGTCCCACCTGCTAGAAGATTATATTCTATAGTCAAGTGTCAGGGTCATCGTACCATCCTCTGCCTAGGCCACATCAGTGCACAAACAACTTCAATCCATTTGAGCAAGATTATTCTAGCCAAGAAGTATATAACAGTTAACAATCAGCAAATGAACAATGGAAAATTTCATTTACTGCATACACACTAGGACCTAGGAATTATTGTGAATGTTATTTATGCTTGATGTCACTTATTCTGGTATTCGTGAAGACAAGTCTTAAATCAGATAACTTTAGGATGAAATCTTGGCTCTGGCTTTCACCTGAATGACCTTGATACACTTTCCTTTCCATAGTTTGCAAATGTTGGGTGACAGTAGTTGCTTTTTGGAGCCTGTTGTAGGGGTCAGTGGAGCAGTGCACAGGTGTTTGTTGAATTGTATGCCTCTTGAAGAATCACTTTCCTCTATGGGCTTCTATGAGAGCTCTAGATCTCCTGGAGATATCACATACTGAATGAACCTGCTTCGTCTCACTGGAATCCTCAGCTGTTGGAGGAAAAAGAGAAAAACTCAACATTTTAATCTTAGCCTTAGTCTTTTCTGCCTCTCCAGTTGCTAACTGTGGCTTCCTACAGTCTCTATATTACCTTTCTCCTACTTACATCTCATTTGACTAGGGTAATTGGGAGAGTAGAGGAAGTCAGATCAATGGTACAGTCAGTTGTTGAGAGAACACAAAATCAACCTTGCCTAGACTAGATGGCCAAACTACTGAAAATGAGTCAGGAATATTGAAGAAGTTATGTAAATCTAAGTAGACCCTGACATCATCTCAGTGTTTATTTAGATTGTGACATCTTAAGATATTATGTCGATTCCCCATAGGATAGTACAGTTTATTGCTTAATTAAAAATTTAAAAACAGTTCTTGAAGGTTAAGGGTTCCATCTAAAACTTCAAATCATTTTCAAGGGAAATTAATGAAAATTATTAATTGTTATAGCTCACTTATAAGAAGCTAGATGAGAACATTATGAAAAATTAGCGAAATTATTATCAGATGGAATAATTAAAGATCAATTGTGAAATAATCACATAATTCTAGCTATACGCTATATCGCTCTTCATTAATCAAAGATAATCTGGAATTGCAATACTTAATTAAATGCAAGAAAGTGTTTGTGTGTCTGGCTCTGAAAGGGGATAATTGGAGAGTGGCAAAGCTGTGCAGTTGTCAGCTTATGCTGATTTTTGAGAGTTGAGAGCTGGAGATTCTACACTGTGGGGGTGGGTCACTTTGGATCTGCTGAAATCTGTTCTAAAATAGATTATAAATGCTGTCCAGGAGCTACTACTCATTTTTGCCTCAAGGATCTGCTTTTTTCTCCTGATTCTGAAAAATGGAGTTGTTAATTCATCACTCATATGATAGTAATATATATAATTCAGGCATTTGCATCTGATCTCAGTGCCCCATCAACAAGTACTACCTGTGTTTTCTTCCTTCACCACCACAGAGCAGCTTTAATGATTGATGGCCACCATGATCCCCCAAAAGAAAAGCTATTCTGCTCTCTTTCCCATTCTCAAATTAAGCCCATATTTAAAATTTACTAGGTAGCCACACATTGATTTAAGTCACAGTATTTAAAGATCATTTATTGTCTTACATTTTAATTAAAGTAATATTACAACACTTTCTTTTCTCCTTTATCTCCTATGGCCCCTCTCCGATATCCTCCCTCAAACCCTTCCATGTATTCCCATTTTCAAGTTGATATCCTCTTTTTCTTGGATTATATTTGTAATTTGTAACTTATATACATACACAGTCTATTGAGTTCATTTTTAACATATGTTGGTATATAGTTTCAAAGCTGAGCACTCTGCACTGAATAACCAATAAAGCGTGTCATCTGTAGGAGATTTTGGTTCTCACCCAGCAGTCATTGATTGCCTATTCTTTTTCTAGGAGTGGAACCCTATGAAAAATCCCTCCTTCCACATTAACATGCCTACTGATATTACTGTTGTTCAGGTCTCATTTATTCAGTCATTTTTAGGTCAGACTGTTACCCAATAGACTTATCGGTATTCTATTTCAGACAATATTTTTATCCCCTTCTCCCACAGTGTTTCCTGAGCTATACATGCGGGAGCTGTGATACTGGTGTGTCCATTGGGGCTGGGCTCTTCATGATCCATTGTGCTGGTCTCCATCCACTGTAAAAAGAATCTTCTTCATTGAGGAGTGGCAGCTACACTTATCCGTGAGTGTAAAGATAAGATTATACTCAATGTTGTGAGAAGTGGTACTGGTCTGGCAAAATAACAGTAGTTGTTTTTTTTGTTTTTTTGTTTTTTCCTAAGATCAGTGACCTGACTAGCTCTGAAAAACTGACTATTTTCAGTACCAGGCATAATTTTTTTCCTTAATGTCTACTTAGACAGTCTTAGTTAAAACCAGCATGTAAATTCCTCTGTTTCTATCCTTATAAATATCTTGCCATGCTTGTAATTGTGGTTAACAGGGGTTGAGTCTTGGTAGTACTGTTCGTTTCTATCACTAGGCAGCTTGCACAGTGTTTTCTGGAACCATGAAAGAGAGATGATTTGATATCTAGCTCAACTCATCTTAGTCTTGTATCCTATGTTTGTGGTCACTTCAGCAACAGGCCTACCCTCAACCCCTGAGGGCCAACTAAAGGCCATATTGATAATTTGTATTGTTTTGGGAGTTATTTAGACTATTCTGACCAAGGAGATTTCTTTTGTATGGTACTGGAGTTTTTGATAGTCTTTTATTTTTTGCAGTGAGCATTGTCAAAACAATTGGCTTAACTTCCTTTATATCTTAAAAGATATGTATGTATATGTACATATATGGTAGTATATTGGTGTATATTAAATAATAGCTTGTACTTATATGTATTGTTTTATATATATATTCAATACATCAATTGTTATAGTGATCACATGGTCCTTATTTGTAAGCATACAACATGGAGTAACCATAGAAACCTATATGTGAGAGAGTGGCTTTGGAGAATAATAGCAGAATATAGGTGATATTAAGAGGAAAATAGAAAACAGAGATGGGGCTACAACTGGAGAAGGGTGAAGGTCAATACAGAAGGAGAAAGAGGAACAAATAACACTAAATATGTCTGATGAATTCTCAAAGAATCATACTGTTTTATATCACCTAAAATTATAATAATATTAAAATGTGTGTTTGTATATATGTGTGTGTAAAGACTTATATTTTAATGCAATATCCATATGTCTAATCCAGGACTCTTTATTCTATTATGAAGAGTTTTTGCTCCCTTCAGTATCCATTTATTATTACACATCAGCATAGCTGATGCTATGCTAAACATATGTGCATGTTCATTTGAGATTTCAAAATTTCATGTTTCCTTAAGAACTTGTGATTTGACTGAGATGTTAATACATTTACATAAAAATGAGCACAATTATAAGGTAATAAAATGAGTAAGATAGATGCTTATGTTCTAAACTATGCCTGATGCTAAAGTTGGATTAATAGATATTTAATTATAATAAAGAGTTATTCAGAAAATTGTTCTCTAAAGAAATAGCATTTGTAACACACAGATTAAATGTTAAGAAACACACAGAATAATTATTGATAGGGAAGGATCAAGAACAAGGCTTAGATAACTCTATGCATCTAGGTGACCAAGGGGAATCTGGAATCAACAGCAATGGAAAGACTTACAGTCAAGTTGAACATAGAGGGTGGGGCCCACTTAATATTATTTTGAATGGTGTGGCATTGGCTTAATAGATAGTACAGAGAAAATGTGAACTTTTAAGAGTGACTGACATGGTACAAGTGTTTTATAAAGAGTTCATTAGTCTTGCAGAATGGTGTAGGCAAGGGGAAGGCCATGTCAACCTACTATGGCCTAGGGAGAAAGTGAAAACCAGGAAAAGACAAATCCAACTTCTTTTACAAAAATGAAACAAGGTCTTTCATCCCTTCACTGCATGTCATTGTAATTTAAGGCATTCAAATAGAATTATTCTAGAAACTAAATATCCTGTTCGAACAGAACTAGGTTTCACAGCCATGGAAATGGTTATAAAGTGGAATGCTTTATAAGACTTAATTTTGGCCTGGAGCTTAATTCCCTTTTTGCAACAATTCACTGCCTGTCAACTTACCAAAGGATGCACTGACTTGCTTATTTCAGCTTCTCTTTGGAGTATAGTTTAAAATAGCACCCGTCAGTCTTCATCTCGACTATTTTCCAAAATGCTTCCCAAATTAATAAGTGCAGGATAGGAGGCAGTGACCCTAGAGGGGAATATGACAAAAATAGCTCACCCATAATTAGAAATGAAATCTCCTTTCATTGAGCAATAGGAAACTGGCAAAACCCAGCAGCTTTGCATACCATGGAGTTCCAAGGGGTCCTTAAGGCAAGTACTTCCCATCTTCTCTCCTGCTGGTCCAGGGATGGCTTTCATTCTCTTGCATGCTTTCACCCTGCCAGCTTCACACATATTCACCATACCACAGGCATACATGTTGGTTGGATGCTGGTAATTAAGTGAACAATTCTCATAAGCAGTACTCAATTAAATGTGTATGTGGGTCATAGCAATCCACAAACACACAAGCTCTGCGACACAGGCTAAAGAGACAGCTCTTGATTGATTTGGAAGCTGAAGAAAGCACTTGAACAGAACTTGATGGTAATGAACCCAAACGCCTCCAGTCATTCTGAAATGAGTTTCTTTGGATTGAAGTCCTGTGATTGTTGCTTTTTACTAGATGGGAAGGACATGATGGACTTCAGGAGCCGAAGAAATCCTAATTTCATTTGATGTGTGCTTTGTACATAAGTCATTGGATCTTGGAAATGTGACCTCCTTTCCTGATGCTAGTTCTATATCCATTAAATTAGAATCATAGTTACCTGGGAGATAGTAAATGTTATGACCTCCTGAGAATAGCTATCATTGTACAAGATTTACAGCACACACAGAGATATCAACATTTGTGTTCAATGCTTATGCTACTGTTGTTAGTATTTTTGGGGAGTTGTTATCTTTGCTGCTATTAGGGTTATTGTTTCAGAACCAAAGTTAAATAATTCTCCTACATGTATTTGCAGTCTTCCAGAAAAAAAAGGCAAGAACTGTATGTAAGCACATAAGACAGAATTGAAGATGATGCATGCATGTATAGGTACAACCAACACTTATTGAAATGGCAGAAAAAAAAACAAATAATTCTGCAGAGTCAAGTAGAAAGTGTTGTATTTAAGTATTTTAGCAGAGTTGTGAACAGGAGACAGAATTTTTAGTTTGCTCCTCAGGGAAGGAATGATGTGAAATTTTTTGAGGGGAAAATCCAGCCATTGCCTTCGGAAGTATGCACTACTAAAAGGGTGAAATGTGGCAGCAAGGAAGAAAAGCTATGGGCACAGAGAAAATCACAAACTGGAAGTGAATATGGTTTATTATTTTAGCCTGCAAGAGATTGTGAAGCGAAGGACGAAAGGAACCAGAGTGCTGAGAAGAAATCCGGCGGCTGCTAGCAGTCCTCACAGTCTGTCAATGAGTAGTACCCAAAACCCTTCAGAACCCAACTTATTATTTCCTCCCTCCTAACTCTATTGATCCTTGCCCAGTATTTCTCACATAGGTACTTGCCAGCTCCTTACCCTCCCTTTTAATCCTGATATACACAATGACTATATGTGTCTATTACCTCTATGACTTTCCTGACATTTCTTTTCCTAACAGAAAAATGTTTATTTTTATTTTATGTAAGAGTGTTTACCTGCTTATATGAATTGTATAGTGTGCATGCCTAGGTCAGAAACAGCTTCTGACCTTATAGAACTAGAGTTACAGGTGGCTATGAGATATCATGTGGATAATGGAACTGAACCTTTATTATCCAGAAGAACACAACTACTCTTAACTGACTAGTGGTCTTTGCAGTACATTCTTTCCTGGAGGCTTTGAAATGCTTCATTTGAAAGTCATTCGCTTCCCAATGAATGTCATAATTTCATATCTTTTGTTCATTTTCAAGTTAAAAGAACCACAAGATTATTATAAAAGCGATATTTTACTTTCCAAAATGGATATTTAGTGAGTTTCTCTAGCACATAAGTTGTCTCGTATCCACCTAGGTACTGGACCAAAATTCATCATTTTCAGCTATAGGTATAACCTGGAATAAAATGTGTCTTGCTTCTAAGAAGCTCTGAGTTCTATTGGCACAAAGAATGTAAACGAAAGAAATCAAAACGGTCACTAAAACAGGATGTTTTGTTATTGAATCTCTTTCCTGCAACCTCCATATTAAATGCATCAGTAGGAAATGGAAGCTGCATCTCCACAGGCCTCAGATCTTAATCTTCCTTTGCTGTGGCACCTGCCTTCAGTGTTATGTGCAAATATGGAGAGTATATATATCTGTTCTGTTCTAAACTCTATTTCCCAGCAAGGACACACAAGTCAGGGATCTCTTGAAAGCCCAATGACAGCCCTATCTTTTCACCGTCATTTAAATGCAAATTGTCCTTCAACCTATAGGTACTATTGATCTGACTTCATCAACTTTTTCTTTTCCATCTCCTATCCTGTTCCAATCACACTTGTTTCTCTTTATGTAGATCTAGAAAACTCGTGACAAATGTCTAGCCAAGTTAACCAGAAAAATAAAGTGGACCCAAGTTAATAAAATTAGAAATTCAAAGGGAGACATTATAACAGACACTGAGGAAATTCAGAGAATCATAGAGATATTTTTAAAAATCTATGTTCTACCAAACTAGAAAACATGAAGAAAGTAAATTTCTTGATATATACAACCTAACAAAATAAAATTGAGTTGAAATGAACAATTTAAAAACCTATAACCATTAGTGAAATAAAGCAATAATTTAAAATCTCCCAACAACTAGAAGAAATCCAAGAGCCAGACCATTGCAAGATATACTTTTACCAGCCCATTAAAGATGAATGCCAATATTCCTGAATTTATTCTGCAGAATAAAAATTTAACAGACACTTACAAATTAGTATTATGATATCACTATTATCCTGATACTAAAACCACACAAATAATTAACATAAAGAAAAATTATAGACTAATATTCCAAATTAAGATAAATTCAAAAATTCCCAAAGACACAGTTGAAAATCAAATTTAAGAACACATAAAAAGAGTATTCACCATGATCAAGTTGGCTTCATCCCAGAGATTCAGAGATGGCTCAGTATAGGCAAATCAATAGACATAATCCACCACACAAAGAGACTAAAATACAGAAACCACATGATCATCTCATTACATGCAAATTAAAGAACTTTGTCAAAATCTAATATCACCTCAAATTGTCCTGGAAAGACTAGATGGACAAAGGTCATATTTCACCATAATAAAGGTGATATACAGCAAGTTCACAGACAGCTTCATTCTAACAGGAGAGAAACTTAAAATATCTCCACTGAAATCAGGAACAAGTCATGAATGTCCACTCTCTCCATACCTATTCAGTATTATAATTGAAGTCTTAGCTACAGAAAAATGACAAATCAAAAAGAATTACAAGATACAAATAGGAAAGTAAGTAGTCAAAGTATCTTTTTTTAGACATAAAAGACCCTAGAATCTCTACCAGAACACTTCTATAGCTGATAAACACATTACTAAAAATATTAGAATTCAAAATTAATAGGCAAAAATCAGTATCATCTCTATTTCCCTATGACAAACAAGATTGGAAAAGAAATTAGGAAAAAGAGCTTTCATTGTAGCTGCAAGAAATTTTGGAATGATTCAGATCAATTAAGTGAAAAAATTATATAATAAAAAGTTCAAGCTATTGAAGGAATAAACTGAAACCATCATCTCTGCTTAGCATAACTTATGACTATTTCACTCTTACCTGCTGGAGTTCTGTTTAGGCTTCTCTTTAGATAGCTCTTCTCTCATAATGTTCCAGTCTGAAGCCCTGTCCTTGGATTTTCTCATCCCCAAATAACTTGACTAGTTTTATAATTTATTTATTTTATTTTCCTAAACTCCATGAATTTTTCAAGTATATTTTTAGAATATCATTATTATTATTATTTATTGTTTGTTACTATTTTGTCTGTGTGTTAGGATAAAGGGAAGTATATGTATGCCACAGCATATATGCAGAGACTGGAAGATAACTTTGTAAAGTTGGTTTTCCTTGGATGAAGCCCATGTGAAAAGATGTTCACAGTAAGCATTATTACCCTTAAGACATCTCACTGACCCCTAAACCATTTTGCCACTCCATACCATAATTTGAGATCAGGTATTCTGCTACTTCTAGCATTGCTCCTTTTATTGGGACTTAGTTTGGCTACTTCAGAACTTTATGGTTACATTAGTTTTGCTTTTTGTTTTTTGTTTGGTTTTGGTTTTGGTTTTGGTTTTTTTTTCCATCTCACTGTGTAAGGAAATCTTAGTGGAATGTTTATGGAAATTAACATGTGTCTGTAATTTGGATATGAAGATTTTTTTTAGTAGTGTGAGAATCCATCATATTAAAGTCTGTGTTTACTGTCTATAGTAAGCCTTATTATTGTCATTGTTCAAAGTAAATATTATTTCAATGAATGATACTCATATACCACCAACCTAAGAGTTGCCACTCTTTCTTACCTAGAATATAGCATGCGACCTTACTAACAGTCTGTACAATTTTAATAGTCAACGCCTCCACTCATTCTATACCTGTTGCTAAGCATCTTTTAAAACTGCAGTTTGACTGTGTGTGATGGATCTTCCCTCCCTTAGAGATAGGTACAATATAAAGCCTGGCCTTGTTGCTTCTCTGCCTTTCCCCTCTCTCACTTTTTCATTTCTCTCATAGCTCCCTGTGCTATCACTGCATTTTTTTCCTTTATGATGAACCCACAAAGACTAGAGGACAGTTAGCTATGTTTACATTTTATTTTTAGTCATCTGTATTCAAGGCGGCTGATAGTTTTCTACTCTTACAACCTTACTGTATTGCCTGTGCACCTTACACTAGGATGTTTCTGCAAACTTCTTTTTAATTTGTGAGGAGAAGGAACAGGGGGCCCAAAGGTGATTACCAGTCAGAGCAGTTCATCATTAAAAAGGTCTGAGACTTGTGGCAAGTTGATGACTGTCAGATACAGGTCAAATGGATTTTGCACTATTCAGGCTCAGGGTGAATTACAAAAATTAAATAGCACTCTAATTAACCAGAGTAGTTAGCACATAATTTAGATCTCTGGAGCTCCAGCTGGTTGAGATTTTTTTTTTAATGTGTTGTATAATGTAAAAGTAACCAAGAAAAAAAAGTAAAAGACGTTTCTAGCTGGTCTTCCATTTGCTGTTTCAAGGGTAAGAAAACATTGCAGAGTTTTGCAAAAAAACAGAAATTTTCTTGACTCTCAATAGGATAAGAAGGTGAGTTCTATTTTTCAAAGAGAATAAAGGATTAACCTACAGGAAGATGAAAGAATTTTTTCATTTGGTTAAGTGCCGCACATAGCCTAACTCTTAGAGCTGCACAACATGAATAAAAGGCATGGGGGAAGGTGAGAACAGCATCACATGCAGCAGTATTAGAAGACAATGCTCGCTGATCACTTTAGGAAAATATGGGGCACTGTTTTTTTTTTACCACATAGCAGTTAACACAGTAGAAGACAAATTTACACAAACCCAAGATTTTCTATAAAAAAGGAAAATGATGTGCTGGAGATATAGAGATGTGCTCAGGATACACAAAAAAAGCTACATTTGGTCCTTCAGCATTTAGAAAAAATAATCATGGTGCCAACAATAATTATTTAAATAGCAAATAAATGAAGTAGTCTTGTTAATGAGTTTCTAAAAATGATGAGATATGAAAAGGTTACATTCAAATATTAGAACCATTTTGGAATTATAACCCTCTGTACAGAAAAATAAAATATCTGATTTTACTATTGCACATACACACAAAACAAAACAAAACAAACAAACAAAAAACAAAAACCCTAAGAGACATCACCTTGAAATATTAGCAAATATCTAAGATGAGATACAAGCTAGGTATAGTGTTCTACATTTCTAAACCTAACACTCAGCAGTGGAGATGGGAGGATCAGGCATTCAAAGCCAGTCTAGCCTGCCTACTAAGTTCAAGACCAGCCTGGGTAGCATAGGGATTGTCTCACCAAGACACAAACAACAGTAAGTAAAGTTTTAAGACAAAGATTTTTGTGTTACTTGGAAACTACAGAAAGCAATAACAGTGCACATACACTGTTTTCAGATATTTAACATTTAAAGTCCAAGTAACGTATTTCATTCTAACTTTAAATTTGTACTCTTTACAAGGTCACATCTATTTGTGGTTTTCCACATAAAATAAGCCTGGCTAATATTAATAGCTAATGTGTTTTGACCTCACACAGTGTACTATGCTAAGCACACACATACTGTCCCATTTATTCCTTCGTCTTCACAGAAAGAGGAAATACTGTCTGTGCTTTGTAGATGAAGAAACTGTGATTTACATCCTCTAATTTTGGCAAGGCAAGGCATGAGGGGAGGGATTATTGAACTGAATATCTATGTCTTAAATGCTCTCATTATAAATGTAAATAAAATGATAGATTGCCTCTAGTGTAACACTTTACTTCATAGATGTAAACTCTGTGGGTATATGGCAAGTGTCATTCTGTTTTATTCACATCAATAATGTTCTTCTGCATAAGCTCTGGTTCTAATGTGGACAAAATATCTTCACATCCCCCTGCTTTGTGTCAAAGTTGTAATACAACCATATTGTCACTGGTGAATCTAATTTACTTTTTGCAAAAAAATGAGGTAGAATGATATCCTTCATGCTGTATATTTTTTCTTTGTGGTCAGTATGGATAAATACATTTAATGTTCAATTTAAAACATACAAACAAAAACTTCCTTAGGTTTAAAATATTAAGGAAAATGGTAGTGGAAGACAATCATTTACAGCCATGTATTCACTGGTTCTTTTATCAGGCAAAGCCAACGTTTTACAAATCCTTCTAAAAAGTAAGCATTTTGTTTGGGAGCAAGAAAATAAGGAGTTTATGCAGTGTTTCCTATCTTTGAAGAACAACTATGTGCAGCTGGAGGCTTATGGTTAATAGCCATACCAGTTAAACTTGGATACATTATAACCTTATGGCCTCTTTAAGCTTTCTGTTATAAATAACCATGTGTATAGCACCTGTTAATTTAAATGAAAGTCTACTAATGATGTCCTGATGGGTTCATGCTGCTTGCGGTCAGAGAGTTTTTTGTTTGACTTGGTTTGTCTTATTGCACTTACTTAACTCATAATTCTTTGTATTGTCAGGGGCTTTATACTTTTAGTAAACGTTGGAATTTTTTTGTTTCTGTAGAATATTGCAGAGTTCTTTTCAAATATGTATATCACATTGGGTGGTAGAGAGATTTTAACTATATTAAATTCCTCTGGAACATAAGACACTTTTCCATTTATTATGATTTCCTTAGATTCTTTCATCAGTATTTTATTCTTCCTGGGGTGTGCATCTTTAACCTGCTTGCTTTAATATATTAATAAGTCTTTCATTCTATTTTTTTCTTCTTTCTTTATCTTTTAGTTTTCTGTTTTGGGTTTTGTTTCGCCATGTGGTGGGGGTTCAGGGAAAGATGTCCTCCCCTCCACCCCTCTCTACCTGCAGCAGGTAAGAGAGCTGCCCCTCCCCCTTACTAGCCGCAGCACTGAAAAGCTGGCCCTTTACCTCACCTGGGAAGCACAGTAGAGCTGACCCTGTTGATAATGGCATGAGTACGCCAGCCCTGAAAACCTGAATGCCCGGGATCTAGCCTTGCCCTCATTTGCCATAAGGTTCAACAAGGATATTCAAGAGTACAATGATAGTGTAGCAGAACTGGGGGCCTCAGACTAGACCAATGACTCTTTGCAATGAACACTTGCAAGTAAACATACATGGCATACTGTGTGGCTCACTATATCACACTACAACTTCCACAATAAGATTTTTCATCTTTTAAATTTTTTTCTTAAATTTTATTTTATTTTATTTGGAGTAAAAGAAGATTGCAATGGAAGAAGGGGATACAAAAGAAGATGGAGTTGAGGGAACTGAGATGCATGATGTGAAAGCTACAAAGAAGAAAAAGCTAAAAAAAATTTAAAAAATAGACATGAGCACATCAAGCTGTACAGCTCCAACACATAGCCAGCAATGTAAAGGGAATACTTCTTAACAAGTTGAAAAAACTCGAAATCCCATGTCTAATAAGGGACTAGTATTCAAGGAAATAATAGACTTAAATAAGTAGCAAGCAAATAAGTAGCCCAGTAAAACTGTGGACAAAGACTAATTTTTTTTTCAAATGAAGATTTCAAATGTCCAACAGATATGTGAAATAGATAAATAAGTTACATGTTCTTGAATCTAATGAAAGTATAAATATATAGATAGCATAATGAGATAAACCTAAGAGACTCAGATTATCTGAATTTCCCCTTCTAAAATGGAAGAGGAAGAGTAGCTTTGAATGTAAAATGCTTAGCCTAGTGTCTGTATGTGAGTCTAACAAGCATTGACAGGAACATGCATAGTGCGACTTCAGATAATAGATTATTAATGGATTTATAATACTATATTCACAAGTTACAAGGATTTTTTTTCTGTCTTAAATGTCTTCTGGGTTTGTTTCTCATCTATTTTTTTATCTCTGAAATGCTCCAGGGGAAATATTCTAAATCTGTAAAAGATGCACAAGTGCAGTATGGGCACTATACCACTTCACATTTTAGCTGATGTGTTGGAGTATGCAGAGCACTCTTGCACTGATGAGCAATGAAGTTTTATTATTTTATGGAAGTTTCAGTCCTGTTGAATTTATAGAAGAAAAGGCACAGAGGAAAATTTTCAAATAATCTAAAATTTTAATAAGAAATAGATAATATCAAGATAGATAAGTAGATGGATAAATAGCTGGATGGATCGATTGGTAGGTAGAAAAAGAGTTGATAGATTGATTGATATATAATAGAAAGGTGGATTATAGATAGAGGTATATAGATGGTAGAGATGATAGATAGATAGATAGATAGATAGATAGATAGATAGATAGACAGATGACAAATTGCTATATAGATGATAAAGACATTTTAAATAAGATAGCCCAAGAACCTCTCATAGAAGCTATAACATCATTCAGTCTCACAGGTTTTTAATAAGAAAAAATGAGCCACATAAAATCCTGACAAGAGGAGATTCTGATAGGGAAAGCAAAGGGAAGAGTATTTTTTTTCTTCTTCTTTATTTATTTTGTATATATCAAAAAAAACAGTAAAAATGAATTTAAAATGCTGAAAAGTTAACAATAACTACAAAGAAGATAAAAATCATAAGCATGACTTATCAAGGGTGATAATGCAAATAAGATTGCTACACATATATTTACTTTGTGTTCAGCTTTCTCTCTGAATTTTTTTTTCCATCCCTGTATATCCTTATTCAAGGTCCCTTCCCCCTCCCACCACATCAGGTCATTTTTCTTCTCCGCAACTCCCCATCCCCTCCCTGGGCAGGGAGCAGACAGTCCTATGGTCCCACTGACCCAATAATGCTTGGATCAGTCTCCACTCCTGGCCAAATCCAGTTTTGTCCCCTCTCCCTCAAGAGTGAGTCAGGTGTTCCTATAGTTGGAGTGGGATCCAAAGGGTCAGTCCAGGGTGTTTCTGATCCCAAGCTGTTCAGTGGTTGTGGTTTGCTGCTTGGGCATGCTTGGCTTTTTTTCTTGTTTGTTTGTTTAGAGACCACTAATGAGTGAGTACATCCCCTGCTTAGCTTTCTGAGATTGTGATACCTCACTCAGGAGGATATTCTCCAAATCCATCCATTTGCCTGCGAATTTTAGGATATCATTTTTTCTTACTGCTGAGTAGTATTCCATTGTGTAGATGTACCACAGTTGGTTAATCCATTCTTCAGTTGAGGAACATCTAGGTTGTTTCCAGGTTCTTGCTATTACAAATAATGCTGCTATGAACATAGTTGAGCTAATACCTTTGGAGTGTGAATGTGTCTCTTTAGGGTATACACCCAGAAGTGGTATTGCTTGGGTCCTTGGGGAGATTGTTTCTCAATTTTCTGAGAAACCACCATATTGCATTCCAAAGTGGCTGAACAAGCTTACACTCCCAGCAAAGGGAAGAGTTTGAAGCACAAACAAACAAACAAAAACACCTTGGGATTTTGAACTGCAGGATGCTAGCCAACATTAGCCAATGAGAAACCTGAGATGAATGTTTGGATAAAATCATAGTTAAAGGGATAGCAGATCTGGGTAAGAACTGGAAATTTAAGTGGAATAAGAAATCAGTGGGAGGATGCCTGTAATTTGAAGTTGAATTGTCACTAAAAACAAAATATTTTGTTTCTTGAGGATTTCTCTATGTTCTGCATACTCCAGGTCAGAAGAGCTCTGGGCATTCCCTCAGCTACGCACAGTGCTTATTTACCTGTATGAGAATATAGTTTTTCTCTTCTAGGATTTTGGGCCTTAGCTAAACTCCCTCCATTGAACTTCAGTTTATCACCTGTATCTGTCTGGTTGACTACATTTTCTTGTGTTAACCACCATGGTATAATATGCCACGATAAATGCTACCTTACATTTTTAAAGCTAGCCTTTGCAGTGCTACATTGCTAAAACTAGATCTTGCTTCCAGTTTTAATTCCCCCACTGCACTCTATCATTATTCAGCAGTGTCCCTTAACAAAATTCTGTAATCTGTTGAGTGAATGAATAAATAAGTAATTGGTAGTCATTTTTTCAGGCATATTGTAACTATTTTGTTTTTATTTTCTGGCCATATTAATGATGTGTTATGGGTTTCTTTCAGATCTTATGACTTTTCCAGTCCCTTGATTTCTAAATTGATGATTGTCTTTAATTTAATCTAATACAAATACCATTTGATACTTAGTTTGTTACTTTAGAAAAGTATTTCTGTCTATTGTAGAAAAGGGACAGTTTCAAAGTGGCATGAGTCTGAATCAATACCAGGACCCAGTTCTCAGGAAAAGAAGTGGATCTGAGAGCATGTGGTGTCATTTAAAACCCAGTCCAGGATGTTTCCACATCAATTTCATTCCTCTGATTTCAATTCAATTTCAATCCTTTGGTTGAATTGTGGACAAACAGTATGTGAGGACTGAGTTATCTGTTGTCCTTATTTGGGAGAATCTGTGAGGCTAGAAGAGAAGGAGGAATGGTGCTTTCGCCAGCTCAGTAAAACCTGTGTATCCTGATGCTACCGACAAGTGGCTGAAGTCGCTAAAACAGTTGATGGACTCCCAGGGAAATAAAGGTGAGCAAGATAGATTTTTCTCCTCTTTCTCTTCCTCTCCTCTGTCTTCTCCAGTGTTCAGTTCAACCTAAGGAACCAGGAACTGAGGAGGAAGGAAGTAATTGACATTCAATGCCTCTATTTTTAGACACCTTTACACTTTCCTTTGCTTCTAACTAGCAAGGATTTTTCCAAACAAGCTTTTAATTAGCAGGTGAGTTTAATTGATATGTGGTTTCTGAGAAGGGGAAAGGACCTCAGTGTGGAGAAGGAGGAGGGAGGAACTCCATCCTTCTCCCTCACAATGGAAGACCATTAATTCATTTGCACCTGGGTGTTTTAAAGGATCAATTTACTGTAGCAAAGAAAGAAAGCAGAGAATCAAAAGGTTGGAATCTGTCAGAGAAGAAAGAGAGGCACTATAATTTAACATGCTATGTGGATAATTTAAAAACTTGGAAAAATATTGCTGCCGACATTCAAATACAGAAACGAGCCTATTTGCATGTAGTCTGGTTCTGTCCAATTGCAAAAACAAGGATTACTATTTCTAAATCTATAAAGTTAATTTTAAAAAAGTTTTTATTTTGTAGAAAAGGAAAATAAAACACATATTCATATAACTTCCATTTATATCAAAAGGGATCTTATTAATTCCCTTGAATGATCATTTTTTACACATTTTAAAAGTTACAAGTAAGTGCTGTTGTCTCTGATAGTGGCAGTAAAAGACATTTGTGCTGTGTACATTTTTTGTAAAATGGGAGTTTATAGAATGAATGGAAATCTATATGCCCAAAGATACAGAAAATACTGTTTGTATGCAATTGATATATTGAGAAATGTAAGTAGGAAAGCAGAAATAGACTGAGTTTGTAATAATGATCTTACAAAATAAAATGAAGAACTACATGATTGAGCCCACAACTAGACCAGAAGTAAAAAAGTGTTAAAATAAAGGTAGCAGAAACTAGTCATAAGTCCTTGCTGAATCTGTTGGACCAATGACTCAAATCTTACCCATTCCCTTTCTTCTTTTTCTTTTGTTTTTGATTCCTGCTTGAGGTTTTTAGATACTATCCACCCTTCCCTAGCCACCTCCATCTCTTCCCATATTCCCTCAATACCTCCTCTCAAATGTACATTTTTTCAATTATATTTGATTTTCTATATATACTATATTATATTGAATTTAGTATTGTCCATATGCACAAAGGCTTATGGGTAACAACTAGGATATGGGCCTCATCCTGAAGAAAACTTACATTCCCACATTTAGTAACTGTTTATTCCTACTATCTCTTCAGCCATAAGTGACTCTCGTGGTCCCTTCCTTTGTCTGTGCTGGATTGTTGACTGGTGTTGACTTGTGATGCTCTTGTGCAGACAGCCATAGCTGTTGAGAATTCATAAATGCAACATCCCCAACATGTTCAGAGATGTTGTTTCTCAGCACTTCCTATTGTCCTCTGTATCTTACATGTTTTCTGTTCCTCTTTATCAGCGTTCCCTGAGCTTTGGCTGTAGAGGTATGTTATAGGTACCTAATAGGCACTCCGCAGTCTTTCATTCTCTGACCAATTTTTCTTCTTTGTAAACTCTCCTGTTTGCTGCAAAAAGAATCTTCCTTGATGCAGGAGGGTAAGCTCCTGGGGCATGATGAGTTAGGACAGTACTTACAGTGACAATTCTTCGTCTACTGGTGCTCAGATCATAGTCTCAGACTTTGATCAGTATAGCATATTTTGTATACCCACCCAACAGCCAAGGATATGAGTTATTTCAGTTATACCAGTATCTTCTAGGGGAAGATTCTTATAGGAAAAAGATACATTAGGAAAAATGTTCATGCTCCTGACTCAACTTTGTTTTGTTCTATACATTATGAGTATACATGTGTAATTTATAACCTATCCACGTACCTGGAGCTATATATTGGTGCAAAACTACAACTGTCTTATTGGCTTCTAAAACTCCCAGCCAGAGTTAGAATGTTGGGTGGCATGTTAAACAGCCATACCCCAACAAAACATTGCTAACGTGCATATTCTCCACTAGCAACAGTAGAAGCCTATAGTCCCAAGAAAGAAAATTCTCCCTTGATTTTCCACAGCTAGTAGCCATAAAAAATGGTTATACTTTCACCCTTTGAGATGCCTTTTCAGATTATTTGATATTTATTCTTTTAAAAGCCTTAAATAATAACCTGTATCCTGCTGAGTTCACCATAGAACTGTCAGAGACTTGTATTTATTAGACAAATGGTAGTTACATGGAACACAAAGTCCTAGAGGAGAAGCATGCAACACAAACATCTCCTCCCTCTGAATTTTTGGTTTATTGATGGGCCCAAACTGAGACTTTTAGTTAACATTATGGCAATATAAAATAATTTTAGTTGTAATAGCAAGGGACCTTTTATTATTTAAAAGTAAACTATGCTCTTGTGGATACAATTTGCAGATTTCTAACACCTTTTTATCTAAAAAAAAATGCCTTCTTTTATGTTTTTTAAAAAAGAAATGGAATGAATTAAGATGTTTTGAAAAAGAAACTTTTACTGACCTCATCATTAGTCCTGATAATTGCTGGTGAAAATATATCCAGGTCATGGGCATAATATTTAGGTCAATAAATTTGGGAGCCTGAGCTTCTGATTTGGGAATTTGGATATAGATAAAAGAAACATGAAGAGAATGTTGTGTCTGATTACAGTTCTGCCTTGTATGACTTGTGATACTTTCTTTATGTCCCTCTCTAGAATGTTAGCAATGCAAACTCTCATTACAAACTGATAGCTCAGTCTAGTGTGCATCAGCACTAGGTAATGAAAATAAGAACCCTTGAATGCTCTAATTGGTGATCCAGCCTCCTAGACTACTAAAAATTAATTGGCCAGATGTTCCCCACCCAACTGTAATGGGGGAGAACGTAGAAGTCTGAGTTTTCAACCTTCCCCAGGTGTGCACATTTGAGCAGAGAAAAACGATCATGACTGACATGATGACAGGTGCAGTGCCCATGTTCCACGGTGCCCTTGTGTGTCTGGTATATATTTAGGACTTTCCCCCTGAGGCACTTCAGAGATATGAAAATAGACAAGAAACAAAACGAGAAGACCTTTAAAATAGAAAAAGATGCTTGGAAGTTGTGAATATTATATTAGGAATATATTGATTGTATTATTATTTCAGGCTGCACCTGTGCCTGTCATTGTTAGTTCTTGTTATAATTATGTGCCCAGCACTGTACTAGAAGCAGTTTAACCTTCCCAACTTTAGAGGTAGGCACTTAAATCTCTACCATAGAGATTTGTCAGCTGACCTTCTGAGAAATAGTCAATCTCCTACAGTTAGAAAGCAGAAGAGATTTTGAGATTCAAATATAATAGTGCCTGGGCTTCTTGTCTAAGCTTCACAGGCCTGCTCACCTCTCCACACTATTGTCAGTGTGGTAAGTCCATTCTATGCACTAACTTATTTCATACTCAAATTAATATTTTCAATCATAGGTGGATTTCATAACAGTTTAATGAACCTGCCCAAGATCACATGCTGCATGGAGACAGCACACTACTCAAATTATGGTTTCTCTGACTCTAAAGGTGAAGTCTTAACCAAAAATTGTAGTACTACAGAAATGATGTGTCTTTCTGATTATCTTCCCCATCAGTGACCACATGCTTATATTCCCATACATGATATTCAAATATAGATATTCTGAAATCTATGCAGCACTTCCTGGGGCTTCAGTTTTTACTAGAACCTAAATTGTCCCCTGATTCTTCTCTGTGATGCCCTGAAGGACTATTGAGGAAGAAAATGTTGTTCTTCACATGAAGCAGCACAGATGTCTCAAAGAGTTTTTAATCCATCTTTTTAAAAGATGTGGACTTTCTAAAATAATGTCGGCCCCATTTGTCTTCCATGAAAGAAGATATTTCAAAACCAAGAACACCTATCATAATAAACCATTAAGAAGAGTCTAGCATTTCAGTATATTTTTAGAATTTCATATTTCACCAAATGCTGCTATATATAATTTATGGTAGTGGGATATGATGTGGTATGACAGTTATCTCATTTGTGAAGAAGGACCAAATAACTCATTGTCCCAAAGACACAAATAAATTATTCTTTTCCAGGAGCGCAAGTTCTGTTTGTTATTTTTCTCATCTTAATGGGTTTTCTTTTCCTCATAATACTTTTTGCAGAAGACTATGGCCCTTAATATCAATTTGGCTACTGTGAAGGAATAAATTTCCTGGAATTAGCTTCATTGTTCTAAAAGTAGAGCTTACTAAGCAGTTCCTGCTTCTAGGAGTAAAAAGAGGCATCATGTTGTTGTTACTTGGCAGGATATTTGTATCACAATTAACTGTGTGTATGTGTGTGCACAGGTACATAGGCCATAATTTAAGTATAGCAGTCAAGGATGACTCGTGAGGGTTGGTTATCATTTTCTACCATATAAAGCTCTGGGATCAAACCCAGGTCTTCAAGATTACCTTTAACAACTAAGTGATCTCTGCTTTACAGAATGTTCATCAATGCTTCTATGACCCTTCAAACATGGGAAGAGAAAACACAAGATTTCCCCTTCAGGACTCTGTTTTTTTTTTTTTTTTAACTTTCATCAATTTCTACGAGCCATATGAATCTTTTGTTAGTGAGCTACAGAGGAAACTATGACTTCCATGTAATTAATATAGTTCATAGGACATTTAAATGTAATAAAAACTTTCTTAATTACATTGCATCAATATGTTGAACCTATGCTCAGTGAATTTTGACTCTATTTTCATTTTTTCTCCTTCATAATCATACACATTCCTTACAGTTTTTAAACTTCCCGGTGTGAATTATAGTCTGTAATGTACTAACTGATCAACTTCCTGGAGGACAGATGTTTCCTTTTCACAATTTTTTGCTCCTTCACAAAACACTCTATAACTCTTTTGGAATTTGATATAAAATTAATGTAACCATATTTAAGAAACAGAAACAGTCTGTGATGTCTTCCTAAGGGTAAAGGTTAAATCTGGAAGACGGCTAGTAAGAATTTGAGGGAAGCAATAATTTATGTCTGTTATATTTTTTTCTCCAACGTTTCCATGGGAACTCATGGCATGGTGCATTTTTAAGCCTCTTATCATGAAAGATTTCATGTGCATGGTTATAGATTGGCTAAAGTTTTGAATTTATGCTTTTTTCTATAAATAAGCAATATATACTTCATAAGCAAAGACTAGATAGCACCTAAACTTATAATACTATGTACATGCATACACATATATGCATATATGTAAAATAAGCTAGATTGGTGAAGATATTATGTATTTTCAATTTTGGATCATTATATTTATTGATCCATTGATAATAGAGAGATTTAACTTATGTATTTCTTATTGCCAACAGTTCTAGTTAGCTTGAATTGTCAACTGTACAAAACCTGAAGTCATCTGAGAGGAAAACTTCAATTAAGGAGTTGACTGGGTCTGATTGACCTTGAGGGCATATCTTTAGGGCATTGTCTTCATAGCTAACTGAAATGAAAAGACCCCATGCTCTTTAGGTGGCACCTTTTCCTGAGCAAGTGATCATGGGCTAAACATGACATGTATGTATGTGTTTATACATGAACATACATGGCTGTTTTTGTTAAGCATTGAATGTCAATTGTATCAGCCTTCAAAGATAACTTAGCTCTACTCTTTTATGATTATGCACACAGAGCAAATGAAAACAAAACAAGCAAACAAAACAGTGACTTGACCTGGTAACTGGAGTAGCCATACCTAAGCCGGAGTTCCTGTAGGTACATACAATACAAGTGCAAAGCTAATGCTATTTCTAAATATTAGCTTATTACTGGTTTTTACTAAGAGTTTCTGGAAGAGCCTTTTTAAAGGGGCATCCTTAAATGGCTAGGAGATTCCAGCAGTGTCCTTTAACTTCTATCCTTTGAGACTGTCACATTGTGAACTTTCACTGTGTGTTAATTTGGGTTGCTTCTTGTTAATCAGATAATTAGACCAAATACATAAGTCGTAGTTATTCAAAGGTTCCTTGTTCATTGCTTGCTTAAAACTCCTTCAGATAATAGGTTTATTAAGTGGACTTTCATTATTTAGTGTATAGAGTGAATAGTGAAAAACTACAGAGGTAAGATGAGGCAATGGCAGAATGAATTAAGCACTCTAGAGAACAAAGAACTGAACATTCTCTTTGTGTGCCCAATCTGCCCATTCTCTGTTCAATGAGCTCTTCCTTTTTCTCTTTATCACATTGAGTCCTTATAGCCATATTTGAGACAGATGGGTCATCTCTTTTCCAGATGATTAAATGGACATTCAGAAGGTGGTATTGCTAACTCACTTGACACCAACCTTCTATTTTTCATCAGAGTTGGAAACAGTTATCTCTGCAATATAAAGCTTGTTTAATGTCTTCTCCTCCATTGAATTTAAGCTCTATGAGGATGAAGAATTTGTTTATTATATTCAATATCACCATCACAGAATGCAATATATCATTAGATTTATTCAACAAATATGTATTTATAGCCAAACATATGCTAACTGCTAATGAAATAATTAGCAAATATAAACAACACTCTTGTCTTTGGAGAGCTGACATTCTGGTGGATGGAGACCAATAAAAGTATTAAGATGAGTTAAAATCCTACAGAACCTTAAAGAAGAAAAGCATTGCAGAAACTAAGAGAACAGGAAAGGGATATGGAGAGAGAGGTCAGGGAAGTTTTCACAGAGATGTTCATATTTGGATATAAACCTGAAAGAGACATTGGAGGGAGGAACAAGACCCACTAAAGGGAAGAACAGTATAGGCAGAGGGAATGTATATGTATGAGGAGGAAAGGAGCCAACATGTATCTGAATAGTAAAGAATCTAGTAAAGCTAGATAGAGCATGTATGACCAACAGAGATGATAACCCACTTTGTTCTCTGATGCTGTGATAAAATATTGACCAAACCCTATTTTGTGAGGTAAGGATTTATTTTAGCTTACATATTACATTCCATCATGGAAGGAACCCAGGACAGAAGCTCAGGCAGGACCCTAGAGGCAGGACTGAAACATAGAACATAAACAGGTAGGTGCTGCTCACTGGCTTGTTTTCCATGGCTTGCTCAGTTTGATTTCTTAAAAAACACAGGATCACCTCCCTTGGGGTGGCACTACTCCCAGTGTCCTGGGCCCTCCCAAATATATTATTAATTAAGAAAATGCCCCATAGATATACCTACAGGCCATTCTGATGGTGGCAATCTCTGAGCTGAGGCATCCTCTTCCTAAGTTACTCTAGTTTGTGTTAAGGTGACAAGACTAAGCATTACAGAGAGGACTTTAGACCAAAGAACTGCAAAAAGAAAGGGGAAAACAAAACAAAACAAAACGAAAAAACTTGCAGACTCATGTATGCTAACCTATAACAATGACCCATTCTATGAGGAAATTTATTTATGTCTTCCTGTGATGATCACATATGGCTGAGTGAGTATTGACAAAAAAAAAAGAAAGTCAAGAATGGAAAGTTGATAATATATATATAAATATGTAATATTCTAATATATATATATATATATTAGAATCCTGGAAAGCATACAGCTTTCATAGAGAGTAAGTAAGTGGTGGTAAGTATTTGCATTTATTTCTAAAGTAAAACTTAACAGCTAGAGTGCAATATAGAGCCTGAAAATGAGAAAGGGGTGAAGGAGAACCTGGGGTAGTTAGCCTGAGCAGTTAGAGAAAATGAAACATCGGTAACTGGTCCCTGGAAGAGACCTGGTATGTTTGGGGGATAGAGTTTTGAGTGTGGTACACTGAAGATGTTGATGTCATGCCTACTTGAGATCTTAGCCTAGTAGTTGTATAGTGAAGTCATCTGGAGCCTGAGGTACAATTTGAAGCTTAGAATACATAGAGTAGCATTTGAGTAAAGGCTGTATTGGAAAGATATGAAAGTGAATGTGATCTCCATGGCAACAGGTCAGTGACAACATCACTAGAATACATTTAAATTATCAGTTGATGAGGGAATAAATGCTTACAACAAGGTTAAGAGTGGAAGTGTAGGTTTTTTAATACTAGAATCATTTCTTATTTTTTGTTTAAATCATAGTTTATTTGTAATCAACATAGTCTTTCTCTAGCTATTTTAGCAATTCCTGAATAACAAAAAATACATCAAAAATCAGATTTATACAGAATGACATAGGAAGAACTGAAAGAAAATGTATTGAAAGTTATGAAACTAGACTTAAGTCTTACACAAATATGCCCTACTCCAACGTGGCCAGCTACTGTGCCAGTAGTAGCCACAGAACGATGATATTAACAGCAGCATTAGAAACTAATATAAAGAGAATTATTTTTACCAAGGGCCTACTATATGATAGGTAATGACTTAGAATCATGATGAAGAATTCAGATTAATGAATGTCTACTCTGTTAGCTTTAATTTTTATAGCACATTTATGAGACATATGTTATTCTTAGGTAAAGAAACATGTGGTCAAAAGTATTAGGCATTTCCACTAGGTTACACAGATGGTAGGTACTAGAGTCTGGATACCACCACAGATTTGCCTCATTCTAAACACACACTTTCCTCCATCAGCTAATGGTTTTCCTAAAGCAACAACTAAGCTACACCATTGTGAAAAAGCGTTCAGGGGACTGTGAAATCAGCAGGCTAATGGCTATTCATGTCAATTAAATAGGAAAGCTAGAGCTGAATGACCCTAGCCTGTATCTGCAGTACCAAAAAGCGACTGAGAATTGAATTCCAAACTGAGTTTTGCAAAAACAATGATGTATTAATAAAAATCTCTCCACCATGTTGCTTCACAAGAAGACTTTTACAGACTATTGATGACCTTCACTCAACAAAATATGTGACAGGTATAAACAACTATATTTGTTGATTATGCAGCTGACTGTCTTTAAAGAGATAATGATGTCTCTTCATATATTTACAACCATCTTAGACTCTAATTGTGACAGCACTCCCACCCTCCAGCCACACATAATGACTCTAGAGTCTAGTAATGCTAATTTTTCAATTGATTTTCATTTGATTATTTTCCTTAGTTGCTTTTCCTCTCCCTTAAACCACTCCTGTTTGGAAACAAGAACCCCATCCCCACTCCCCACCCCAAGCACTTACACACACTTCTCACTCCAGCTCTTGTTCTGCTGTGGAGAATCAATCTTTCTTGTCAATACAATATTTCTCTGGCTGCTTTGTCATTTATTTTTGTATTGGATTGTCTTTCACTTTATTTCTCTGGTCTTTTCTCTTTTGAATCTTTAAAAAAATTATTTCTCCCAACTGAATCATTTCAGTTCTGTGGAATGAGATTTCAGTTGCTTTTTCTCTCTCCTTGTTATGTTTATCAGGAGATTAACATCTTCCTCTTTGGACTATGAAGTCCCTTGAACATTTTCTCAGTCATTTTTTTTCTTTCTTATTGCTGAAGCTCTATATTGTGACAGTCTGCCTTTTACTTTTTCTTGGTATCTCTTGATTTCTACATTAGTTTCCTGAGATATTTTACATGATACTATTAGATATCTTTGTTACTAAGCCAGACATATTGCTGTTGAATAAAAATATTTTTCATATAAACAAGGGAACCTGGGTTCAAATCCTCAGAACCCACATAAAAGTAAGACACTGTGGCACCAGCATTTGTAATTTCAGCATTTTTACAGGAAGAGGGGAGGCAGAGACAGGGATATCATAGGCTAGAACAGGTTATATAGAGGAAAAACAATGAGACTCTGTCTCAAACTAAGTGAAAAGCTTAGGACTGATACCCAAGAATACCATTTGACTTCTATGTGCAAAACATGGCATGCATTCACCTATATCCACATAGCCACACACAACTTCATATGCATATGGTGCACACATATACATACATGCAGACAAACACACACACAAAGAATAGTTCAAAATATTTCTAGAGATTTTTATGTGTTTGAGGGTTCTGCATATATATATGCATATATATTTGCATATATACACATATGAGGCTCTGAGTTCAATTCCCAGCAACCATATGGTGGCACACAACCATCTGTAATGAGATCTAGCGCCCTTTCCTGGCCTGCCGGGACACAGGAAACTTCAGACAGAACACTTCATATTAAAGTTTGGGAGCTCACTGAATCAGAAACAACTGCTGAGGAAACTTCAGGGAAAGAAACTAAATTCTCCAAGGGTAGATGACTGTCAAATGGTGTGGGAAATTTGTGGAGTCTCTTGAAGCAGGATCAGACTATGTTCCTGCTGCACAAACTGGCATCTTGGAGCCCATTCACTACAGAGGGACACCTAACCCAGCCATAATACTGGGATGAGGGACCCAGACCTACCTCAACTGGATATGCTAGACTCAACTGCCCCACCTTAGGACTCCTTGCCATCCTTGGGGAATGGATAGGGAGATGGGGTGGGGGAAACTGAGGGAGGACTGGGAGAGACAAAGGAAGGAAAAAAGGGGGAGCAGTGGTATATATGGGAAAAACCTTTTTAAATAAATAAAATAAAGTTATAATAGATTTTTTTTAAAAAAAAATTAAGCCACCATGTGGGTGTTAGGAACAAACTAAGTCCTCAGAAAGAGCAACAAATACTCATCCACTAAAACATTTCTCTGGGCCTCCAAAGGTAATTCAAAATGATATTAATAATAATAATAACCCCTTTGATACCCAGTGTAAGTGCCTTTTCTTTTCCCTTCTTTGAATGTATTCAATAGTCAGTGGATGGAATCAGATGTCACTGCTCTATCAGGCTTTTCCAAAGTTCTACTTATTTTAAAAATCCCTTAACTCTAAAAGAATATCTACTTCAGAATAAGATTCAGGTTTATAAAAGCTCACTGGCTAATGTCCATGTTGCCTTGGGACCCTACAACAAATGCTTTTCAGCATGATTTTTTCACTTTGACCTGTTCTAAGGTGAGATGTTTTAAAATAAAAAGTGTAATTAATAGAGAAAGTAAGTTTATATTTTAGTTTATATATTTTTTAGTGATAATGATGGATCTGGAGACTAGTTGCAAATAGTGGGTAGAGTTATAGAGTTTTAATCTGCTTTTACCCAATTCCAACATTTTCTAGCTTCAAGGTTTTTTTTTTTACTTTGTCCAAGAAGACAAGTGTATTTATCTTATATTAAATTCAAAGGATTTAGGGTGATGTGTCTTCATCTGTTAGAGCTAGCCAACAGATTTGCAGAAATAAAATGGCTGACAAAAATAATTCATTCATTCATTCACTTATTAACATCCTGAAAGTCCAGATCAAAGGTTGGGTCTGGATTCTCAAACAAAGGCTTCTTTGTTTGTTTATAGCTGTCCACCTTCTGGATGAGAATATATGTATCACACTCTTTACAGAACAGCACAGCTATACTGAATTAAGGTCCATCTTTACAAACACATTATGACTTAACTACATCCTTAAAGCTCCCTGTACATACAACACAGCTATATTCTGGCATTAGGACTTTGGGGTATGAAATTGAGGTACATCATTATTTCTGTAACACCACTTGTCTGTGGTTACTGGTTTTATATCATTTTAAATTTTTTCTTATTTTAGGTTTATGGGTGTTTTATCTGCATTTACATGTGCTTGGTGCCTGTGGAGGCCAGAAAATGGCTTGGGACTAGAGTTACACATAGTTGTGAGGTACCATATAGGTGCTAGGAATTGATACCAGGTCCTCTGAGAAAGCAACCAATGCTCTTAAACACTCAGCCATCTCTGTAGCTCCTGGTTCTATTTTTGTGTATGAATGTCAACGTGTTCAATCTTTTCTTTTTAAATTTTGAATTCTTTCTGGAATTAGCATGTTCCTTCTTTTCTATATTCACTTTCAAAAACATTTTTCTAATAATTGTCCTTTTTTAGTAAATTTTTAAAATTTATTTTACATACTAACCACACTTCACCCTTCCTTCTGTCCTTTCATTCTCTCTCCCCACCTCCCTTCTACTACCCCCTCCCCAATCCATTCTTCCCCTGTCTCCATTCAGAGAGGGTAATGTTTCCCATGGGAATCAACAAAGTATTGCATATCAAGTTGAGAAAGGCCCAACTACCTCCCACCTACAGCAAGGCTGATTAAGGCATCCACCATAGGGAATAAGTTCCAAAGGCCAGTTCATGTGCCAGAAACAGGTTCTGGTTCCACTTTTAGGGGTTCTACAACACATCATGCCTCACAACTGTCACCAGTCACCAACATGCAGAGGGCCTAGGTTGGTCCCATAGAGGCTCTCTTGAACTTCTGCAACCTCAAGTCAGCTGTCTCTGTGGTTTCTCCGTCATGATCTTGACAACACCCCACCAACCTCTGCTCTTGTAATCCCTCTTCCCTTTCTTTAATTGGGCTCCAGGAGCTCAGTCTAGTACTTAGCTGTGGATCTCTGCATCTGCTTCCATCAGTTACTAGAAGAAGGTTCTATGATGGCAATTAGAGTGGTCATCAATCTTCTTACATATGGCCAGTTAGGTACCTTCTCCACTATTGCTTAGTAGTCTTAGCTGGAGGCATCCTTGTGGATTCCTGGGAACTTCCCTAGAACCAGACTTCTCCCTGTTCCCTCTATCAAGATAATCTCTGATATCCCTCATGTTCCCATCTTCTAACCTCAATCCATTCCCCTCCCAGTTTTCCCAGGAGATATCATCTCTTTTCTCTATCCAGGACAATCCATGTGTCTCTCTTAGAGTCTTCCTTGTAACTCAGCTACTCTAGGGCTATGGATTATAGTCTGGTTATCCTTTTCTTTACATATACTATCTACTTATAAGTGAGTACATACCATGTTTGTCTTTCTGGATCTGAGTTACCTCACTCAGGATTATTTTTTCTAGTTCTATCCATCTTTATTTTATAAACTGATATTTTTTTTACTCATAAGAAAGATCTACAAGAAACATTATAGGTATGTCAAGAAGATCTATGCAGAATACAATTTATGAAATGCTAAATAGTTCTGAATCATATATTTACAAAATTGGAGAAATTATAATGGAGAGTCTAACAAAGCACTTTTCAATATAGTTGTCAATGATCTCCTCTCAGTGATTTCAATTTAAAATATCTAGTTTTAAGCCTGACACAAGGGCCTCACTCTCAAATAGAAAGGTTTCATGGGATGAGATCCCTTCTAGCAAAATATGAGCCATGTGCAGAGCTGTGCCTTTTGTAGCTAAGTGAACCCCAACATGTGCTATTACCTTAGTTTATCCAAGTCAAGATGTCTCCAGTCCTTTCTGGTTATTCATCAGAAAGAGCAAGCTCCTAACTATGTTTTATAATGTGTGTGTGTGTGTGTGTGTGTGTGTGTGATTGGTCCCACTTTTTCCTCAGATCCCTGAGACCTCCTTTATTCTATCAGTCACATATTTGATGCTGAATTTTATCAGTCACTCTCTGGTTCTACATTTGCATCCCCTCAATTCTTTAGACTTTCATCTAGAAACTTCCCATAAGCATTTGCTGAGATTCCACATCCTTTTGTGCCAATAAGCTTCTGATAGTGCTTTGTACTAAAGCTTGTGATCAAATTGTAAATAAATCTATTAACATGGATAAAAACTTGAACAACTTTATGTTAATATTAGCATCAACTGGTACAAAGCCAGAAAGTATTCAGCAGCTGTCTGCACCTCTAACTCCATTCCACGCTAAGGCTCATTAGAGACTTCTTGAAGATGAAATGCAATGGAGGCTTTAGAACATCCCTATATAGTCTTTTGATTATTCCTTCTTGAGGCAGTTTGGTGGTTTTAAAAAATTAATTCATTTAAATAGTTAATTATTCAAGATCTTGTCTACAACATCTCACAAGATACATCTCCCCTGTGCAGTAGGTTACATGAGATTTATTTATTTTTTCCTGGCTAGTTTTGTCCTGGATTTGGGACTTGCATGTTACTTTAAAATACTGTTTAATTTGGGACTCCACAGTACCATTTCTCGCCCACTTAGGTGGCCCTTTGCTCTCTAAAGAGTACAGTACTTTCATCTCTTAACCAATCCTTCAACTTCACCTTTTATCTCACCACAGACCTCCAAGTGTAGTGCGTCAGGCCTGCTCATTTTCTCCCTGCCTCAGTATTTCTGCCTTAGAAATGTTGCCCTGTCCCTTTTATCTTCAATAATCTCCCGATTTCCACCCAGAGACAGGTAGGAGCCTGTCTAGTAACATTCAGTTAATCACCCACAGCTGGAAAGAGGCTTCTCTTTCTCTAAACTACTTGGTTTTCCGACATGCTTTCATCACATCTCCCCACCATGTTCACTGCAGAAAAATGAGCAATGCAGAGACTTAGAATCAAGGAAGGAGAAAGAATAAAGGATTCATTATTTCACCCCATTTCATCATTAATATTCAATCATATTCCTTTCTGCATTTATTTACCCTTGTATTGGCATCACCACCCCTCCTCATAGTTTAAGAAAGAAAAATACGGAGCACTATTGTTCTTATACTGTGTGATCAATACTATTGGGGGGGGTGTTAACAACTATTGATTAATTTGATGTCCAAAATGTCTATATGCTTATCTTATTTTTATTGCTATTTGGTGGAAAAGAAATTAAAAACTAGAAACTTTTAGACCAGTTTTCTAGGCCACAAAAATACAAAGAGGTGGAAACTACCTGAACGGTAACACAATACTACCTAGTTATATGAAGATGTTCAGGTATAAATAACAGTAACATCATTTTTTATTATGTAAATATAAAATCAACAGACTCTCTTGGAAGACATTGGAAAAACATGCTAAGGCTAAAAGTTAAATTGTATTAAAATGAATCTAGATATCGTCTTAACGAGTAGACATAAAAAGTATCCATAAGCGTATGCAATGAGTACTTACGCAGAGTTCTGGCCAAATACCCAAGAGAAGTACCTTAATGAACAGAAGATGTATTTGAGCTCATAGATTTTGAGGGTCCAGTCCATAGTCACTTTGTTTCTGGGCCGGTGGATGAGGAGGAACATCACGGGTAGGCAGGAAAGAACAGGAAGAGGAAAAGGTCAGGATCAATGTTCCTTCCAAGGAGCCACACATTATGATCTATCTCCTTCAGCTGTGGTTCACCTCCTAAAGTTTCTGTAAACTCTCCAAATAATGTCAACTAACTAGAGACCTAAGATCCTAGACATGAACCTCTTGAGGAAACTTTGTAGAATAAATTGTAACTATAGTTTATGTCTACACAATGTTTTCCCTAGCATAGGCATGGTTCAAGTTTTAAACTAAAGCACTCATCTTCCAAATGAATCCACAGAAGAAGGACTTTTGTTACTATCGTTGAACAAGTGTTCAAAATGAAGTATGGGCAGTGGGTCTAATGTATCCAAAAATTATAATCTACTTTGGCTTCTTCAGCTCTGTGAGAGATCATCATACCTTCTGCTATCCAGGACACTCTCCCACTTATTTTTAATTTTACCTCTGACTTCCTATTTTTGTATTTTTTCTTTAATGTAATCTCAGTGTTTACTTACCTTGCTGGGAATGAAGTATTTAATTGTAATCAGCAGCTCAAAACTGAGGGTTGATTCTTAAGCCAGTTGCCCTGGCAGACAAAAAGGAGACTGACTTTAATTAACTTTAACTGGGACTGTTGGAGCCACGTGAGAAAAGATACCAAAAGGCCCATTAACTCTGCGCATCATTTCCATGTATTTTGCTCTGTATGCCCTCCAGATAGTACTTTCCACCTGCTGTTCTTTGATTTTATTTTTTGCCTTTTTTTTCAATTTTTTAAAATGTATTAAGAAAGGGTGTTACTCTAAAATTAGTCATGATCCACAGTAGCCTCTCAGTTCATCTAAACACATTATTTCTGGGGAAACTAGAGAACCAGAGGATTATTATCTTTTAAAGGCTGAAAACCCTTCTTGCCTAAGAACCTCTTCATCCAATTCAAGAGTAAATTATTTAGTCCTGATTTTTATCTGTCTGGGTGGAGGGGCATGTGTTTATTTTGAACATATTTCTGGAGCATGCACTGGGGAGGCTGATACAGGAGCATTGCAAGGATGTTACAGGCTACCCTGAGATATATAACCACCCTGGGATAGAGAGAAGATTCTGTATTGAAAGAACAAGAAACAGGGGAAAAATATATTCTCAGAAAATTGGGCCTTGAAAACAATAATTTTGAACATACTAAGATTCTTCCTCTTCTTGTGAAACACATAGTTGTGATTTTAACTACAGATGAGCAATCTAAAATGAAATTGTTAACTTTCAAACACTCAATGTGTGGGTGGAAGAACTGGCCTCATGACCCCACACCCCAACACTTTCTGGAAACTAGCATTCAAACATGACTTTTAAACTATTTTCATGATTGCAGACTTCAAAGGAATGCTTCAGGGAAAGCTGAAGTGAGGCATTCCAAAGCTTCTCCCACTGTTCTTTTGTATTCTGTGCCAGGCACAAGGATGTCTTTCCTCTTGAAAGTTTTATCATGTCCAAGGCTATTAACATTATGAGGATAGGCTGAAGCATGAATAAATTCTGAGACCTACTGATGATGTCATTACATTGGTCAATAAAATACATAGAGGCAAGGCTTCCCATCTAGCAAGCTCCACTAACTAAATCAGGATACACGAGCAATTAACTCTTTAATTAAGATGAATGGGTGACATTAGCCCTCCTTAAACTCTGCTCGTCAGCATTTACAAATAGAAAAAGACGGATGCTTCCTTCCCAAGAAATGTAGGTTTTATTTTTCATTCATCAATGCAGTCTCATTCTTTCTACACTGTAAACAGAGTCATTAAAGTATTGTGGTGGTCATGGATATTTTTAGAAAGTTCATTTCATCAATCAATCTCTCCCTGGTTAAGGATCTAGACAGGAATGTAATAGTTCTTCAATGAAGCTAAGTTTGTTGTTAGTGTTGCAGAACACAATATGCTTGCCTTTCCCCCTATAGTACACGGGAAGGGCTCATCTCATAGTCTCTGGGCAAAAAGATGGATTCAGCAAAGTATAGAAATATTGTGTGCACTTCTGCTGCAGACAGCTGCTCATTGGTATCTGCTGCTCTGCTTGGAGCTCAGGACTGTCAGTCAACAGATGTCTGCAGAAGCTCTCGGTCTCAGATCAAGAAGTGTCATGAACTTAGGAAGGATGTTTCTAGGCTTTGTATACACAGAAACAAACACATGGATCATTCTTTAAATTTTTTAGGTTAAACTCTGAAAATCATACAGCGTGGCCTACAGATAAAGCTTGAAATTTTTAATAGCCACCTTAAAAATTGGGCAGTTATATGATCCATTTTTGACATTACACATTTCATCTTCATTTTTATATTACATCTAAATATACTTCAATTCAAAATTGCCAGCATATCAAATGATCAAAGCCACAAGTAACAAGTTGTTCCTTAACTGAACAACAGCACAGTTCTGTTAAAAGAGCCTGGACATGAGAGGCAGACAGGTCTCTGTGAGTTAGATGCCAGCGTGGTCTAAAAAGCAAGTTACAGGATGTAACTCTTTAATAATTATCAAGATTAGGAAATTGTTAAATAAAAATTTTCATTATATATGTAATAACACTTAGTAACCATATAACAAGTAAATAAGAAACTGGTTGTAGAAGGTTGTCTGAGACAAGGCCTTGTTATATGTAGGCCAGACTTGTCTGTCCTCTGATTTTCCTGTTTCAGCCTCTTTAGTGCTAAAAGAATAGGAGCACACCATTGTATTTTTCTGGTAATTACTAATGATTAAATTATGTTATATTATTATATATAATGACAAAGTACTGTGTTGTGTTCTGATTTTGTAGAATGGAGCATTTCTGAATTTTTCTCCATGAAAATTTCTTTGTAAGTAAGCTCATGGACCTTCGAGATATCAGTGTCGCCTATATCCCTGAGTACATGCTCTTGAGTTACATGACCCAGAGAGGAGCTAGAATTTAAAAGTAATCATTCATCTAATATTTCTTGAAGAAATTATTTCAAATTAAGCAGGTTTCAGAATAAGATAATTGCTCAGGAAATATGTACTTGTGATACATCCTTTTCAGAAGGAAGGAAACAAACATAGACTGAAATAATCTTTCTATGAAATGGGCTTTTTTACATATGTAAGACAGTTCAAAGAAAGTTCTTCAGCTTTCAGGATGGCACAAGTTAGTAGGGGAGGCTGATCTTCAGCAGGGCAATCCTTTGGCTGAATTTTCCAGTTGCTAGGAGGAAGGGTTCCTACTGCAGAAAATTGCAGAAAAGATTGAAAATGTAGCCTTCAAGCTGGATATGGAAATAAAAAATAATTCTAGATAGCAAAACAGAAGATTGTGGCAAGAGAAATGTACAATGAGATTACTTTTTAAAAACCTTTCCCAAGTAAAAGGGCAATAAAAGGGTCAACCATTGGTTCTCCGTTGAGAGCCATTTTCTACCAGGAGACCTTTGGGGTTTTTCTTTAATTGTCGTGACTGAGTTTAGCTTCTGCCATCTAGATAGCTGACTGCATGGATGCTGTAGACAGATTATCATGCATATGACAGTCTGGTTCACCATCAACCAAAATTCCTGACCTAAAGCACAAATAGTAGTGAATAAGCTGAAATTTTCTGGGATAAACTGGGTATACTTCTTAGGAATGTCTGAGATGTTCTGTTATAACATATAGAGAGTATCTAATATTTTAAATTAAAACATAATCAAGTGTGGCAATTCATGAATTAACTGCTCTGACACACTGGAATGGAAGATGGAAATACAAAGTCTGTGTTATTTCATATTCTCTACCAATAATCATGTTTTTCCCTGTGCATAGAACCAATTCTATTTGAAGTCATTCATATGCCACTTAGCATTTTCTCTGAGAAATTGCTTCTCCGAAAAAATTCAAAGACAAGTTATAATATTGTTGAAAACTGAATGCAGAAGAGGTTGGGATTGTTTTCTTCTGTGGAGTGGTATCCTTTAGCTTTCTGTGTTCATACCTGCTGGAAAAGAAAACCCAACATTATAACTAAGGTTACAAAATTAAATGCCAAAGGCAAGGCTGTTATCCAGTCAGGCCCATGTCAGCTGGCTTCAACTCCCAAAGCTGCATCAGATATGTGAGGCTGTTCCTGGTCCCTCAAGTGTTTCTGCTTGCAATCCCACAATGAGAGGGTGAAGTCATATCCTAGAGGTAAGCTACTTACCTTGCCCATAGGTTGTAAAATAAGTGTCTATAATAACTCAGATTGACTGGTACCCAAACCATAGTTGCAGAAAATACTTAGTCCAGGAAGGAAATGATCAGCTATCCCAGTTCTGAGATACTATAGGGATGATGACATTGAACCTCATTGAAGAATAAAGCCTCTGGAGTTGTGATGACAGCAGGGTACAAGATAGCACATGCCCCTGTAAGTAAGAGCAGCCCGACTCAGCTCTAGCAGATGGTCTCTATGTAGGGACACTGACTGAGCTGCCAGGTTTTTCAAGGGAAGCAGTGAAATCTAATGATTTCTAAACATTGGCAATTAATTCAAATGTAAAACACTATTCAGCCACCACCGCAGTCTATATAATTTCTTCTGGGGTTGACCAGTGGGCCAGCAGTTTTCTAATTCTGTCTTAGAGTGGAAAGTGAAATGTGTTCACTCCCAATTTCAAAATGGAATCATTTCTCAGATGAGCTGGTTTCTTTCTCCTGCACTGCAGAGGATTTTTATTAAACACCTTTCCAGGCAATTTCAATCTGGAGCTGATGGTTGAGACTACAGTGGTCCTGATGGGGAAAAAATTTCAGACAATTGACATTTTTGATTGAGCATATTAAGTGATAAAGTGTCTGTGTGACTGCAGACAGGGAGCCTCCATATAGTCACAGGTGGAGTTTTTAGAAACATCCTCCATGGATGACATAAATATGAGCTTCATGTTATGCTCAGGTGACTATGAAATTTTGGGACTATATTCATGATTTTACCTAAGAAAATGCATCATGTTAAAGTAGAGATGACATACTCTCTGAAAAGATGCTGCTACTGAAAATGCTTCATGAAATTGAATCCAGAGAAGGGGACAGAAAGAATTCACTCAAGTCTAGAAAGTTAAAATAATCTCACAATTCCTTTTGTTTTTAATGTAATTGACTTTTATTTTAATCTACATGGTTTCCTAACACAGAGTTGCAACCACAGACCATGATTCCCTCAATGAGTTCCCTCACTAATTCTTCAAGTGCCTCCTTTTCCATTTGATCTTTTATTGACTGTTTATTGGATTAATGTTTAGGCATGGGAAGACCTTTGGACCACATAAGAAAATTTTGTCCCATTCATTCCCTGGGGCTGTAGCTCAATGGTAATGCACTTTCCTGGCATAAGTGATGTTCTGTGTTCAATCCCTAATAATGTCAACTAAATAAATAAATAGAAAATACAAAAGAACATCTTTAGAAAAAGTGGAAATCTCTCGTTATCAGTTTTAAGGTTACTGTTCAAGACTACTATGTAGCAGGCGTTGGTGGTATAGTAGTGAGCATAGCTGCCTTCCAAGATTACTATGTGATTGGGCAAATTTCAACAAAAATGGTAAAAGAAACTTTAAAAAAATATTGTTTTGTCACAAAAGGAAGGTCTCTTCATTCTGTAGATAAACATCTTGGAGGCAGATTACATTCAGAATAGCTGGGGAAGGGTGACTTATTCTTCTGAGCCAGGTATGAAAATAAAATAACATTTTAAAACCATGTAAGAGCTGCCAATAAGGCTACTTAATTCAGAGAAAACAAGAGTATTAAGGGCAGGAACTCTGGAAAAGTTCTTGAGAACTAGCCTTAACTTTTCCTCATCTTATCACAGGAAACTGAGCCTCAGAAAGGCAATGCTGTAAGTACTTCTTACAGCTGACTGCTCTGTGAATTGTGTTTCCCCAGCTAGGGCTGGTGTCAGCATTTTGTTTCCATTTCATATGATAGCAGAGAAAAATTAGGGGAAGCAAGAGAAGTAGTGTATGTGTGTGTGTGTGTGTGTGTGTGTTTAAACTCACATGAGCACATGTTAATTTTTGTAACTCTGACATATGTTCAAGGAAAGGAAGTCCCAGGGACTTTAATAGTGTTCTGTTATCCATGGGTTTGCTTTGTATTGTTTTAGTTACCTGTGCTCAACTGACAGCCAATAATATTAAATGGAAAATTCTGGAAATAAAAAAAAATAGTTTTAAATTGCACAGCATTCTCTATAGTATCATTAAATCTTGTGCAGCCTTCCACCACCTCTACTGGGATGGCAGTCTCTCCATTTTGTTCATTGTGTCTGCATTATATATACTGCCTTCACATTAGAGCTCAGTAGCTACCTCAGTTATCAAATGAACATCTATGGTGTAAGAATACTTGTATTCAAGTGTTGTATAGACTTACAATCATTCAGTTTCATTGGTATTTACTGTATCTTTTTACTATACATAATTTTAAGTCAAATTTAATTATAAATATTTAAATATAAGCAAAACAATACTAACAAGGAAGTTGATTTAATACTTTCTATGTTTTTTAGCATCCAAAAGAGATCTTCTGAGTAGGAATGACCTTATGCTAGCAATTTTCTATTTTTTCTCATGCTGAAAATCAAGCCTAAATAAATAAGTAAATAAAAGTTAATATTCACTGTAGCATAACTAGTCATGGGAGTGGGGGGGCTTTTAAGGGAAAATGAGAACTTTTACTGGGGGTCTATCCTCTGCTTAACACACACTGTCTAACTATAAGCTTTTCCATGTATCTAAGTAACCGAGTCTCATGGTATGGTTTTGCTGACCACTAGCAAAGCCTATTGGTGTGAAGGAGAGTATGGGACAAGTCTATGTAGCTCACTCACTGCTTGGAAACCTGCAGTTCCAACAATCCTTAGGCAGAAGCCTTCCACTTAGTGCCTGACTCTCTCCATGCAAGTTTCTTGTCAACAAAATGGGGATAATAATAGCTCTTATACCACTTTTTAAAGAAAGAGTGAAATTTCATAGTGGTAAATTATTAAATTATTTGAAAAACTATAGTGAAATAATTCATGTAACCAAGTGAGATCATATTTAGCCCATAGTAAATGCTCAGGAAATATTGGCTCTGACTATTATTTCCTTACTCTGAGGGCATTGGGGTATGTGTCTTTCACACATTCCTTTTCTGTCCTAGGCATAGTTTGTCATTCCTATCTACATTGACATATTAAATTTTATAATGAATATTTCCATTTTTAAGGGGCTATAGGCATTTTAGCTACAGTTCATCTTCTTAATGGGCTTCTAATGAAGAAAATATTAGCTGCACTTACTTGAAAATTATTCTATGTGATTAATCCCAGTATTCTTTAAAGCTCTCCCCCATCCTTTTCCTCATCATGAACACCTTCTCCACTTTTCTAATGTGATGCATGCAGGCAGGGTAGTTCTTTGTTTATTGATTGGCCAAATATATGCAGGGGGAATGTATGCTACTTCATCCTTGGCTCTTCTGAGGGAGAGTGTTACCATGGTAACAAAGGCATCCTTTGACTCCTCTTTCTACCCAGAGTTATAGAAATGCTTCTTTTTAAAAGAACGACAATATTTAATGTAGAATCTGAAGTAATTTTTCTCATTGTTTGGGGAGGTAAATTGATTTTCTCTGGACAAAGTTTGTTTGGCTGCCCAAATGCACTGTTTATAGTAATGTGTTCCACCAAATTTCTTTAAAAGCCAGTTAAACGCATTTTGACTTAACTTCTAATCTAATTTCATCATTTGGAAGTGCTTCTGGCTGCACTATGCCTATTTTCATTTTTGAAATAGTTCACATTCCATCCTTACTGTGTCAGTGTAAGGTAGAGGAGAACAGAGTGAAACATCCTGTCTTCTATCTGGGTGGGAGGGAGGACACATGCTCAGGGTTTTGTGGCTTGTTCTAAAGCTGAGATTTCTCAGTGGCAGCTGGTGGCTGCCTTATGAATCCAGAGGTTCAAAACCCATTCTTTCCCAAGAAGCATTTGTTTTATTTTAATTTTTTTTGAATTAAAAATAACTTCTGTTATTTTCTTTGTAAAAACAATGCATGATCATTTCAAACGATTCAGAAAAAGTAGACCAAAAAAGAAAGATAATCAGAGACAAGCTTTCTAGAGATAAACTTCATTATTATTTGATAGCAGATATATTTGTAGAATTTTGTATTGATATATATATTTCCCAAGATATGTCTACCAATTTATTGTTATATAACTTGCTTTATGTAGATATCCATGTGCTAAACCTGCTGCTGTGTTGAAAACATCCTTTTAATGCATGAGGTTTGATAGATGTGAGATTTTAGGATGGCAGTTACATTAACTTATATTCATTTATTGGGCATTTGAGGGAGTCTTTAGACTTTTTCTTGTTTGAAGCAGAATGATAATGAATTTAGGGGTTTGTTAACCATTTCATACATCATGAGAAAGGATAAAGTGAGACTTGTGTGTCTTCCTGAAATGAAGGGATGTGAAGAGATGGCTGACGGATGTTGTTCCTCAGTAGCCTCTACGTGCCTTTGTAGAAGGCATCTGAGCTCCCCACATCTGTATCAAGGAGTAAGAGCATTGAACTTGACAGTAGCTCATCTCTGTGATCCTGAGCCTTTACATGCTCAAATCTAGTTTCAGCTTCCCAGAATCTTAAGAGGTTTCTATCTTTTCTCTTTTCTAGTCATGTTTCCTGAGAATCAGTTACCACCTGGCCATCTGGCTTGTTAGATTTTATATCACCTATCTACACCCTAGCCAGATTCCCTGATGTATCAACCGGAGCACATGTGTTCAAGTTACCAAATAGAAAACCACATGGGATTTCACATAGGGCAGGTCCCAGGTCTGAATTCCAAGTCTCAAACTTAATTGTGAGTTAATACTTCTGAAATTGTTTTCTCCTTTTGAAAATGGTAAAAATAAAACATATTTTAAGTTTTGTCCCTTTGAAATTCGATGACTCAATATATGAAAAACTCAAGCCTAAGTGGCTAGCATGTACTCAGATAAAAACAGTGGTGGTGCCGGCCGGGAGGTGAAAGCAGGGAACAGAGAATATTCATCCTCCCCAGGGGACTGGGACATCCCTCCAACCTCTGTCAGAATAGACTAAGCTGAAGGCTGAAAGTTTAAAACCTCATGTCCAAGTGCCAGCTCTCCTTAACTCATTGCTTAGCCCAGGATCAACTGCTTTCTCTCTCTCTCTCTCTCTCTCTCTCTCTCTCTCTCTCTCTCTCTCTCTCTCTCCCTTAGTTTTCCTCTCTGTAACATGAGCATAACAAGTCTTACCCACCTCACTTAGGTTAGGAGGATTAACCAGTTTTTGTGAAGCTCAGTAAGTCCTTTGGGACTGAAGCACAGTGAGATTGGAAAGCATTCTAACTATTAACTGCTTTCTTAATTTCTAAACCAGCGTGCCAGGCTCTGGTGGATGGAGTGCCTTGGACAAAACCCACATCCTACATCATTGTCAATGATCTTGTTCCATTAACACTGCCTGTGTGAATATCACTATTTTTCTCACTTTAGTATGTACTCCACAACAAACTGCAATCAATTTACTGCATATCTCTAAGTGCCCAGAGCCACCTATACCCAAGAGAAATGTACATTCCTTCAAAAAACATTGACTTGAACAGTTAAAACATGTTCTGTTAAGCACTGGAGGATAAATTCAGTATGTGTAATTATCAGTGGGGTCTCTACCTTCTATGTAATTCCTGAGGTTCTAAATGCATACAATGCACCAATTGTAGAAACACATTGTCAGTAGAATATTCTTCAGGAGATGAAATCCATCTGAGAAGCAATCTATAGTCATGGAAATATATGGGGGAAGGAGTGGAAAAGAAAAAACATTGTAGAGAGACAAGAAATTACGATCTAGGCCCCACAGCGAGTGAGAGTAAGATATTCAGGAAACTTCAGGATGATAGGACACAAGCTACACAGATGGGAAACATCTCTCACTCAGTCTTGTGGTGTTGTTTGCTCAAGGTCATCGTAAATGTTGATGTTCCTGATTTGACTCAGTGTTGAGCCTATTCTCTGCATCCTATCTTGTAAGGACATTAGAAGTAACTGCTTCCTCGGATGCTCAGGCCTTTGGCTTCTTAGTAGTTGCACTAACAAATATGTGTCCAACTACTTAGTATTTTATATTCCCTCTTGGTATGACTTGCAGTTGTCACCTAGTGTTCAAAAGTACTGTCAGTCAAATGCTGTTGTTATAAATACGGAGGACAAATTCTAGAAGAAAACATTAGCTGTGCATATGAAATGGATGGCATGATAACAACAAAATAGAGTGGCATGTACCTGCCAAAAGTGAAGGTAAGCCTGTTGCCTGTATATTACTAGAAAGAGTGCATGTGTATGTCTTAGGTTCCCTCTATCCAATGCTTTTCCTACATTAATTTCACAAACATGCAATCAATAAAAGTGATAGTGAGGGAATCTGAAAATCTACATGGAGTGATAAAATCATAAGTAGTGAGAATCATATTAAAGGAACTACACCCTCTCCTAAAGAGAAAAGAAAATAGAAACTTGTTGGTAAAAAGAACATAGACTAAAACTTTAATCAGCATCAGAGTTAATCACCTCATTTGGTAGCTGACAGTTCAATGAAGTTTCTGTCTTAAAAGCATAGGCGAAGCAGGTTGCCTACTTTGATTTGTCATCTTCTATAAGTTGAGCTATAGTCTGAGATGCAAGAAAACCTTTCTTGTTGGATTTTACCTCTTTAATCTCAAATGAAAACTGGCACTCCATCTGGATAATGTCCAATGTGACACATTTGGGGAGCCATTGACTACCTAGCCTTACAAATCAAGAACAATGATTAAATAATCAGGATTTCTGAAAAGCCTTGAGGGAGCCACATGGGTTTTGCATGAGTGATTGCAGTTCTGTTTGTAATATGGGGTCCATTGGAGCTCTGGGTGGGAATCTGAATTTGACAAAGTGGCATTGGACATTTTCTTTGTGGGTTAGCTGAGTTTGACATCCTTAGAAATGTGATAGCAAATATGTAAATTTGAGGGATTTTAAAAAATGTCTTAAACTAATGAAATTTGTCACTGAGAAGATGAAAGTGCATAAGTAATTACTTGGGTGTTTGTTTGCAGGAGACAGTAAAGATAATGATGTTTTGTTGAACATCCATTAAAATACAAAAGGCTATTGTTTCTCAGATGTGTAATAGACAACAAATATCTACATAATTATTAATTCCCTGTATAGAAATTAAAAAGTCACTTCTTATATAGATGCATAAAGATGGAGAATTCTTGAGACATAGATCAAACACACCTTTATGGTAATTTGAAATATCCACTGCCAAGAATAGAAAGATATTTACCATAATAACAACTTCTTTTTCAAAATTACATGCAAAATGTAACAATCCTTTAATTAGAGATGTCAAAAGCCATCTACAGATATTGATAGGCATTATTATTGTTACAATCTTCTTTATCTCTGGAAAAAATTGTTAATTTAGTGAAGTTGTTATTGCCTTTGGAGAAGTTTATTCATGGTAATATTCAGGCATGTATTCATTCAAAACAGCTTTCATTGAGATCTTACTCGGGGTAAGCAAAATCATGGTACTTAGAGCTATACCTGTGAAGGAGAGAAATATCTAGTGCAAATGAAGTTTACAATATTGAAAATTAGGGTAGTGTCAGATAGTAAAATGCATAACTAAATACAACTATGAAGAGCACACTCAGATAATAATAAAAAGCAATGACCCTAATGTAAAGTGTTATGCTTGAGAATATCTGAGATTTCTTAGTTTAGTGGACAGGTAATTCTTCTTTAGTAAGTAACCTCTTAAATGACTTTTAGGATAACTCTCTGGAAATATGGACAGCATCATCACAAGGTTTTCATTAGTTGAAATGCACACAGGATTCAAGGTTTTATAACTGAGATCAGGAACATGCATGGAGTTAGACAGGTGGGCAAGAATGGCCAGTGTGGCTGGAGTGTAAGGTGTTGTAATTTACTGTGGGAGAAAGGAGTCAAGTGTGGGAGGTTTATTGGGATGAGGAGAGAGAAGGACACAGAGACTGGTCCCTGGGGACAGTGAGAACAAAGGAAGAGAAACAGATGGGAGAAGGGTAAGGCCAGCCTTTTATAAGGGGACATAGTGAATGTGCACAAGGGGTGCTCTTAGTGGCTGCAGGGGAGAACATATCCTGTCAGGACCCCAAGGGCAAGCCAGTGCAGTTGCCTGAATGCTGACATGAGTGACGGGGGCAGTTAAAAATGAGGAAGGAGAGACAAGCAAGGTTTGTGTGCCCTTAGATTCTCTACTAGACTCAGATAAAAAGTGTGTCTTCCATCTGACGAGAGTATTACAATTTTAGAATTTCTCTTTCCCTCTGTTTTCTCTTATAACTCCACTGCTTGTTAGAATCTCATACTGTTGTACCTCTCATCTTGGATCCTTGGCCTAAGACTTTTGTTCTTTAAAAAAGAAAATGCCTTCCAGTATCTTACTCCCTCAAGAAACTGCCAGGCTTGTGCATCTAATCTGATAAACCACAGTGAATTTGAACATTCTTGTTTCATGTAACTTATAATGTCAGCCTTCTAAGATAGAATCTTTTTCTTTCAAATACTCTGCATTACTTAGATTTCAAAGAATCCTTAGAAACTACAGCTATTTAAAAGAATTAAAAATGCAGGTAAAGAAGTTTGCATTCTTAATTACTCATGTCCTAAGAAACAGTCCAGGATTTTTTTAACTCCTTGATAATCTAGCTAGAAACCAGAATGATGAGTTGCACGTTTGTTTTAATGATTAATTTAATCCATTAACCCATCTTCTAGGCCAATAGCTGCACTACCAACAACTTCACATATATGTCTTCATTTAATACTCACCAGCAATATTTTAAATCAGTAATTCTCAACCTGTGGGTTGTGACCCCTTTAAGGGTTGCTGAATGATCCTTTTTCAAGGGTCATATATCAGATATCTCTATTACCATTCATAATAGCAGCAAAATTACAGTTATGTAGTAATAGTGAAAACAACTTTATGATTGAGTGTCACCGAAACATAAAGATCTGTATTAAAGGGTCACAGCATTTTGAAGATTGAGAACACTTTACAGTGTAAATCCTCAACTTTGTAGGTAATAGCACAGGTCAAAGATTTGTCTGCTTTGCTCTTTCAAACCTGTGATAAAAGTTGGGTGTAGAGATATAAAAGTTTATAAGAAATAGTTTGCAAGGCTTTTTAAAATATGTAAAATATTTATTTGTAAAACATTACATATTATATAGGCTTATTTTCTGTGACATCTCTAAACATTGGAGGAAACTTTTCATGTCCTTTCAAGAAGGACAGTGACTGTTTCTATAATAAAAGTATTATTTTCACTGTGCGAATCATGTTATATTTTTAAAGTTTTTAAGTTTTTTTCCCCCATACCTACCACTGATCCACCTCCCTCCCATTCTCCCAGTCCTCCCTCAGCCTCCCTCACCACCACCACTACCCTACCCCATCCATTCCCCAGGGAGGATAAAGAATCCCAAGGTAAGTCAGTTCAGACCGGCATTTCTAGGTGAGGTAGGTCCTAATTCCTGCATCTCTCCCCCCTCCCTCCACCATGTCAAGGTTGAGTAAGGTGTTCCTCTATAGGGAATGGGCTCCGAGATGTCATTTCATGCACCAGAAATAAACTCTGGTTCTACTGCAAGAGGTTCCACAAACTATCCATGCCACCATTCGACTGTCATCTACATTCTGAGGGTTTAGTTTCTTTCCATGAAGGTTCCTCAGCTGTCATTTCAGAGTCAGTGAGCTCTCAATAGCTCAGGTCAGCTGTCTCTGTGAATCTCCTCCTCATGAGCCTGATCCCTTTGCTCATATAGCCTCTCTCCTCCCTCTCTTCAGCTGGACCCGGATCTCTAACCCTAACTCTGGTGCTTAGCTATCGATCTCTGCTTCTGCCTATATCCATTGCTGGATGAAGGTTCTATAATGAAAATTAGGATAGCCATTCATTTGATTACAGGGGAAGTCCTGCTTAAGCACCCCCTCCATTATTGCTTGGAGACTTAGCCGAGGCCTTTTCAACATGCATGGTTTCACATACATAAATACATGCACTCTCTCACTAAAGCTGACAATACCACATGGTGACCAGGAGGGTGTAACTCTTGCTTTCACCCTATCATCATATAAACTTGTTTTGCTGCCTAGTGATCTTCCAACCTTACTATTTACATAGAAAACAATACTATGTTATCTGTGAATTGTATTTATGTGACTTAATTTAGTGCATCATTGAATTTACTTAGCTATTGCATTGCTAATTTGACTAGGACAGCTTTTGGGAAATCCTAAGAACTTTAATTCATTTTAAGGCAAAGTTTGTTTGTGAACATACAGCTGTTCTGAACTCTAGCAAGTTGAGGGCTAATACATAAGCTTATAAAGAAGAAACATGTCTGCCGATATGGCACAGTTACCTCTGTCTCTTAACTGCAAGCCATAAAAAGCGGCAGGTGGAAACCCAGCTGTAAATTCCCACCAGCACTTATTATACAGCCAACTTGACTTTGTGCGGCACTGCAGTTCTTTGAACCCAACCTCTACATAGCACTTAACTCTGTGGAAACTGTGGTGTTGATGTAAACAGTGTGCTGGGAAAGTAGGAAGTACTCACTCCATAAGGACACTTTTCTCTTCTCCAGTCTTCTCATACATCTATACATAACCCTCCATATCGCCTCACAGAGTCCCCCTTCATGTCAGGTTATGCATTTGTACAAAGACAAAGTGGATATTAACTGTCTCAGGTACAGACCTCATTAGTGCCATTCACAAACCAGGTCTAGCAGGTTATGGGCACAGATTTCAGAATAATTCCTCTCAATGTTGCCCACACTCTTCTTCAGCTATTACACTGCTAAGTAGTCTTTTGAAAAGCTATTAGCAGAAAAATGCTCATTAAAACTACCTTTAACATAAAAAAGGTTTAAAAAATCAGTTTTCTATAAGAGCGTATGAATATGCTTTATGCTGTCACTACACCAGTGTGTGTGTGTCTCCTTAATAACTAGAATGAGTCTCATAAAATAATCTCTCAGGAAAATGAATAGTTTGAGATCATAAATTGATGTTTACCACACAGCCCAGCAATCGCCAAACATTTGTGTCTTCAGATACACAAGTCATTGGTAGACCTGCAAACAAGTATTTTTACTTATCTACAGAATCATTTGCTGCTCACACATCTGTAACTGACATTCATAACGAAAAGATCCCACTGCAGGTATATAAAAAGACTTTACGCTTAAGTTCATAATGATTTCAGTAGGGTTCCTGTGCTATATGCTAGGTTTATTATTTATTTTTCAGGCAGAACATGACAACAGTTATGAATATTTCAACGTGACCATATATTATTAATCGTGTTATTCCTGTGCTCCATTCCAAAGGGGTCTCATCTCATTCAGAATGAAAGTAAAAGTCCTTGAAATGGGTTTCAAGGGTCTTTGATCCTTTCTAAACTCTCCTCATACCTCTTGCTCAGTGTGCAATAACCACATTGCTCTTCTTGTCCCAGGGGTGTCTCTGCCTTCAGCCTTAGGCTGTCATGTCTTTCTCCTTCACATTATCTTCTTCCAGATCTCCACGAAACCCGGTCCCCACTGCCTTCAAGTCTCTGCTCACATGTTACCTGACCACTCCTTGTAAACTAATAGTACCCACCCCCAGCATTGTTTCTCATAGGTCCCTGCTTACATTTCTCTGTGACGTATGCTGTCTGACATAATCACACCTGCTCATGATAGTCAATTGCTGGGTTTTGAAGATTTTTTTCTAGGAAATGCTAAATGTCTAATCATTGAAACCAGCCATTTTATAATTATTTACAGTCTGGCAATGGCAAAAGCTGCCAACTTGGGCATTTATTCTTTTGAAGAGCTGGTTTACTAGAGAACCAACCACAAGACACATTGTGAAGAGACTTGTTTAGATAAACACTATTTACACTGTTAGTGTAAGATCAACAATCAAGACATTGTCTTGTTTTTCTCCTGTCATAGACAATGTTTAACAAGACAATTGACAGGTTAAATAAGCAATTTATGGGGCTAATACTTATTAGGGTTAGATGACATTTGTGAAAGGTAGGATTATTTGTTCAATAAACTCAGAAAGTTACTGAATCAGATAATATATTTGAGAACTCATATATCAGACCTTAAAAATGTTTTAATGAAATGTTTTCGGTTTCCTGGAGCTCATACTTTTGTAGAGAAGAGGAGGAAAAAAACAGTGATATATAGCAAACAAGCAAAAATATTAAAATCCATGTTCTGCTATTGGTCATTGTCAGTGAAACACAAAATCCTTAGTTCTGTCATAGAGAGTGTGGGGTCTCATGGATAAGTTATGAGTTATTGTTCTAATTTGCTTATTATTGGGGAGATAAGTACTAAAACCAAAGGCAAATTGGGAAAGAGTCTATTTGCCATCCACATATAACAAGCATAGTCTGTTATTGCAGAAATTTGAGATAGAAACTCAAGCAGAAACATGGAGACAGGCAGTGATTTAAACAGAGACCATAGAAGAATACTTCTTCACAGCTTCCTTTGTAGTCTTATTTTCAGTGGCCTTTCTTACACCTTGAGAACTCACCTGCCTAGTAGTGACATCACAGTTGGATGGGTTCTTTCATATCATCATTAATCAAGAAAGTGCTCACATGGACTTTCCTATAGGCCAATCTTGTAGAGCTATTTAAGTGGAAAGATATATGTAACGATGGATAAGGATAGGGGAGGGGTTTGAGAAATAAATAATTCTAAGTATGTTTGAAAAACCACATGAGGAGCTGGAGAGATGGCTCAGAGGTTAAGAGCACTGACTGCTCTTCCAGAGGTCCTGAGTTCAATTCCCAGCAACCACATAGTGGCTCACAACCATCTAAAATGGCATCTGATACCCTCTTCTGCATACTGTATACTTAATAAATATATCTTTAAAAAAGAAAAAGGAAAAGCCACATGAGCACCCACAATTTATATACTTCATAAACACACACACACACACACACCGTTTTTAATTTGAGATCCCTAATATTATAAGGAAAATGCTTCTCAGAAGCCATACATTCTCAGATGAAAAGTCCAATATAAAATATTTCTCCTCAACTTGTTAGTTGGAGGTATCTGAGAGACTCCCCCCCAAAACAGGCAATTATAACTGTTCTTGACTGCACTCTAGACCTCAAATGTAAGACCCTATTGCTGAAGATATCACACACTTTGGTAACAGGACACATAAAATCCAAGTTGGTGCTGACCAGGTAAGTATCTTCATATTATGTATCTGCTGTGAATATATATATTTAACAAACTTACCCAGCTGTGAATCTTATGGACTGCAATAATTACCAGCATGCCTATGGGTTCAATAGTTCCATGAATGTTATAGAGGTAAGCAATTCTTTCTAACTGGATTGAAACTTACTCCACATAAGTAAACAGGAGCCTGGCACTAACCAAGAATCTATGGTTTGGAGTTGACAGTTGTCAAAATTAAGCCTATTACTATTTGTTTTGTTAAATAGGCATATTTTCAAACTTCCATCTGAATTCACATCACTGTATCTATAAGGCAGTGCAGCTCTCAGACCTTGTCAAGAAGTTTATTTTTTTATTTAAAAAAAAAAAAAAAAAACCTGGGTAGAAGTTACTTAGAAACATACACCAGTTCAGGGTGCAGAAAGTAAGTGTCCGTAGAATGTCCAGCCAAGAATAGGAGAGTCGAATCAAACCCTTTTCTAAAGGATAGGGGCCATAGTGTAAGACTGGGAAGAAATAATTTAAGAATCAGAGACCAATGGATTACAGCAGTAAAACAGTGCCTTCTAGGCATGATAAGGGTACTACATTCATGAATTCAAATCAACCGAGTTTGCCTGTGCAAGAATTGTGTCAGATCAAGCCAGTGTGAAGTTGGGAGGGGTTTATAAACAGGCAAACCAAACCAAGGAGCTTTTGAGAGTGTGTGGCTTCAGGAGAAGAAAATCACTTTTAAGGATGTAGTCTCTACAAGGTCAACAATGTTCTAGTTGATGGTCCCACACCCAAAAGTATATGAACATCATATACTGAACTCGATGGATTTTTTTTAAGAACAGGAAATTGGAAAGAGGTGAGGGACAAATATGATCAAAATAAATACATTATGTCAAGTTCTCAAAAATTAGTGAAACATTTTTTTCTTTTTTCTTTATTTATTTTGTATTTATCAAGAAAAACAGTAAAATGAATTTAAAATGCTGATAAGTTAACAATAACTATAAAGAAGATAAAAATCATAAGCATGACTTATCAAGGGTGATAATGCAGATAAGATTGCTACACATATATTTACTTTGTGTTCAGCTTTCCCTCTGAATTTTTTTTTTCCATCCCTGTATATCCCCATACAAGGTCCCTTCCCCCTCCCGCCACATCAGGTCATTTTTTTCTTCTCCACAACTCCCCATCCCTTCCGTGGGCAGGGAGCAGACAGTCCTATGGTCCCACTGACCTAATAATGCTTAGATCAGTCTCCACTTCTGGCAAATCCAGTTTTGTCCCCCCTCCCTGAAGAGTGAGTCTGGTGTTCCTACAGTTGGAGTGGGATCTGAAGGGTCAGTCCAGGGTGTTTCTGATCCCAAGCTGTTCAGTGGTTGTGGATTGCAGCTTGGACATGCTTGGCTTTTTTTCTTGTTTGTTTGTTTAGAGACCACTAATGAGTGAGTACATCCCCTGCTTATCTTTCTGAGTTTGTGATACTTCGCTCAGGAGGATATTCTCCAAATCCATGCATTTACCTGTGAATTTTAGGATATCATTTTTTCATACTGCTGAGTAGTATTCCATTGTGTAGATGTACCACAGTTTGTTAATCCATTCTTCAGTTGAGGGACATCTAGGTTAACTAATGTAAAAAGAGAAGAAATACTACACATGGAATAGAAAGGGAAAACAAAATACGCATTGAATATTTTACAGAATCTAAGGGCAAATTTTAAAGAACCCAGCATAACTGCAAACACAACCTAATGATATTTTCATTTGCCACCACCAGCTACTGACAACTAAAAATCTAGGAGCAAAAAGAAGGCAATTGAATTCATTTAGCATGCATGATGATTATATATATGGAAAAAGCTTGTTTTAAGAAGAAAATATTAAAATCCACAAGATATGTATAAAAATTAAATATAATATTTAAAATTCAGTTATATTTAATAAAAACTTGTGCAACATAAGACAAAAACAAAGTGAAAGAGGTGTTAGAGGGAAATTTGCACCACATGTAATTCTCAGTGGATTAGCATCACTAATATATTACGATCTTTTGCAGTATTTTAGTTGCACTAATACAAACCCCAGCCTTTTATTCTTTGCTCTTTAACTTTTCCTCTAGTTAGTTTGGTCCATCTCAGGCAAACTATGCTTTGCTGAGCAAAAGGCACATCTCAAACTGGTCTATACCAAACTGTCCACATCTCAGATGCTACATCTTTGGTTAGCAAGAGGCCCACAGCAAACTGTAGGCTAGAACAATCATTGGCTGTTACCTTTTTTTCTTACCCTTTCAAATGTACTTAGTATCTCTCCTCCCTATATTCAAAATCTGACCACTTAATTTCATATACATGGATAGTATCACAGTTCAAGCTATCAGCATATTTTGCCAGGGTCCTAAAGCTACCCATCTAATTTTTCTCCTTTATACTTTTTTTTCAAATTTTGGTAGTTTTTTTTTAACACACACAATTTTTATATGAACAGGGTTATGCAGTGGAGTTTGAAGATAAGAATATGTCTATAAAACAAGAAGTATAATCTATGCTATGAGCCTAGTTATCACAATGCAAAAATTCATCCACTGTCTTCTCTAGTATTATCTAGTATATTTTGTAATAGGAACACTTAACATAAGCTATCATCTTACTAATCTTTTCTGTGTACAATTCAGAATTGTATAACTCAGCTCCTAGCAACCATCATCCTGCACCTGCTCCTGAGTTTGAGGATTTTTAGATTCATCGTGTAGCATTTGTTCTCTGTCTGAAGCATTTCATTTATTAGAATTACTGCCAGATTTACCCATGTTCTCATCCAAATGACAATATTTTCTTTTTAACTAGTTATTTTTTTAGTTACCTTACAAAATAATGACATTGATGAAATATTTTCACACACGTGTATGATTATCCCCTGCCCATATTCGTTCCCTTACTTTGTAGTCTTTTACTATCCACCTCCTGGATGGCTCCCTTCTCTTTCTCTCCTGCAATAGCCTCACTTCTACTTTCATTGTGTATGTGCTACTCTAGATTATATATATATGAAAGACAGCATCACTCAGTGTCTCTTCTTCCTCTATCACACTTGCTTGTTCCTTGTGTCCCCATTGAGATCCCTTTCTTCCTCCTGATAGTCAATTTTGACTTTGATATCACATGTATGTATTCAAATCTAGATTCTGCCATGAGGGAAACTGGTTCATTTTTCTTAATAGTTTTATAAATATGCTCCATATTTTTTTCTAGAAATAGCATAATTGCATTTGGCTTTATGGCTGACTATAATAATAAGTATATTCCCAGAAGTTGTATAGCTGGATCATATTATGGTTCTATTTTCAGTTATATTGAGGAATCTTCATACCAATTTCCATCTTCGCTACACCAGTTTACAATCTTACCAGTAACAAAAGATGATCCCTCTTTTCTAGCATCTGCAGAGTTGTTTGCATTTGTGTTCTTGCTGTAGCCATTCTGATTAGGATGAGTTGATATCTGAATATAATTTGAATTTTCATTTATTTAAAATCTAGAGATGTCAATGTTTTCTTTTCATATATTTATATTTCTTTATTTAGAACTGCATATTCAATTTATTGGTACTTTTATTGACGGGTTTGGTTTCTTGACAATTTTGTTTCATCCTATAAAGTCTTTGCTCAATTTTGTCATTATTCCTTTTGCTATGCAGAACTGTTCTAATGTTACCTAATGCTATTTGCCAATTATAATTATTTCTTAAGATTGTTGAGGTTTTTTTTTCAAAAGATGTTTGCTTTGGCCTATATCTTGAAGTCTCTTCTCTTTGCTTTTTTTCTTGAAGTTTCAATTTCCTATCTTACTTTAAAATCTTTTATCTACTTTTGAATAAGGTAGGAGCTAGGGAAGTATTTTTGTTCTTATATATGTGAATGTCCGGTTTTAACCACTCCATTTGCTGAGGAAGCTATTATCTGTATGATGTATGTCTTTTGAATATGTTCTTTGTTTATTTTTTGACAATTTTATACATGTACAAATGTATTTAGGGCTCATCCTCCCTTCACTTAACACATCCAGCCGCTCCCTCCCATGACATCTCCACCACATCTTCTCTCAGATATATGTCTTTTTTGTTTTTGTTTTAATGACTCACTAGGTCCTATTAGTGTTACCCATAAGTGTAAAGCCACCCAAAGAAGCATGGCCAACTCTAGCCAGAAGTTTCTGGCTCAGTCTAGCCCTGCAGGCCAAATGAATCTCTTCTGCCTACAGCCTGGCCCAATCTGAGGTTTGGACCTACAGCCCTGCCTGATCCCAAATAATCTCATAAAAGCTTATGTTAATTGCATGCTGTTTGGCATATGGCTCAGGCATATTGCTAGTTATCTCTCACATCTTAACTCATTTCTATTAACCTCTCTTGCCATGTGGCTGTGGCTCACCTATACTCCATTACATATTGCTTCTTGGGTGACTGGATTGCATCTCTCAGTGACTCTGCCCTCCTTCCTCTTTATCTATTTTGGATTTCCTCTCTTACTATAAGCTGGCCTGCCATAGGCCAAAAGAGTTCATTTGTTATCTAATGATAGTGTACAGCTTACAGGAAGACATCCCACATCAAAGGGCAGGAATGCCCTTTGTAACTTGTGACCTTTGTAACCTTTATAACCTTTGTTACAGGTGATCTAAATCTCTCTTCTGGGTTTCCTGAGCCCCTTCACTTATGTGCACAGAATATACATGTACACAGAATATACATGTGTACAAATAACTAAAAAGTGTAAACTATTAATTAAAATGCAAATGGTGGTTACTTGGAGAGCCATTTGATAGATACATACTGCCCATTTAGTATAATAACAGACATAACTTTTAGTCTAGAGTCTATGACCTCCATGCCATGTACTTTTGACTTGGCTTACAGTAACAGACACAAATTCTTTCCTGTAGAATGAGCATCAAATCTAATCAGAAAGTCATTGTTTACTCCATAACAAACTTGCCACTCTTCTGTCAATGGACATTTCTTGCCTGCCTAATCAGCATTGTTGCCTAGCAAGGCTATTGATGACAATTCTCCCTTCTGCTACAAGGGAAGGTTTCAAGGTTTTTTATTTCTATGTGTTTGTTGCATTATTATTTTTAGTAAAAAACAAACTAGATGAGAATAATGGGTCTTCAATAAGTATTGAATGAATGAAAATCAATGATTAAATAGAAAGAGGACAGGTAATGGTGAATAGTTCATTGGGCACAACACCCAAATGAGCAGTAAGCGCAGAAAATTCTCTTCAACCTAGTAATAGTCAGCAAAAAGAAAGGCTAAATCAGGCCCACATTTGTTCCTAGATGACAGGAACAACAAGTTAAATTTGATAAAATAAATAGTTGGCTTCAGTCGAAGTAAGTAGTGACAGATCATCTTGTTTAAATCTAAATCTGGAGAAATAGCTTATAAAGTTCATTTTAGTAGTAGTATATAAAATGATGCATGTATTTCAACTTTCTGTCTGATTTCTATGTGCCTTCCCCAAATAATAACTCTTACATGAAGAAATGACTTTATTCACACACTACTGTTAAAAAAGAGAAAAAAAAAAAAGAAAACCGTGGAAGCCATTTAAAACTTTCAGTAGAAAAAATATAAATAAACTGAGGTTTGGTTTATTTATATAATAAAATTTTATAAATCTATTAAACTTAAGAAACCAGAACTACATTTATTAGCAAGCATTTTAAAACACAGGGTAAAGTGAAAACAAATAGGAGGTTATATATACTGTGCAAACCTATCTGAATTTTTTCAAGACACTGAAAAAATATTTATATTTTATATAGCTTTACATATATGTATGAAAATATAAAAATGTATGGAACTGTCAATGCTGAAGTAGAGTGACATTTGGATTGCAATAAAGAAATATTTTGCATGATGTCTTTTGTCCTACCATATATTAGTAATTTAAAATATTTTAAGTCCATCAGATAATTTGATATTTATTTAGACTGTTATGGAAATCTTTTACATTTTCTGTTTTATATGCACAAATTGTAAAGTAAAGTTTTAAAAATAATCTTTTGGCAAATACAAATAAGAGATAGGTTGGATAATAATGTACAGAAGTAACAAGAGAAATATCAAATTCTGGGACAGGTGAAATCTATGTTTGTAAGATGGGTAGAAGGCCTTTGAACAAGGGGGAAACAGACAACGTAAGAGAAAAGAAAGCAGAGTAAAATTTTGATATTTGTCACAATTCAAAACAAGGACACATAGGCAGCTGTTAGATATGACAGGGAGTCATAACTTCTAAGCTAGTCCTTTTCTCAGAGAGAGGAGGTATTGAGACCTGGAAGGGAACAGTAAAGGGAACCCAAATAAACGATATTTAGTAATGCATAAAACAATATGATGTGGGAGTCCTTCCACCAAGGAAGGTCATCAACTTTTTCTATAACTTGGGTAGATCAGAGAAGGCTCAACATTCCCATATGTATATAAGAAACTAAAGTATTAAGGGGCTGCTTTCCCAGGCAGCTTCATCAACTCAGTTTGCTGTACCTAGGATAGGAGCATCATAGCAAAATGTGGCACAGGGAAGATATTTATATTATTATAACAAAGGAGCAGAGAAGGAGAAGAAGGAAGGAACCAGGACAAGTTGTAACCATCATAGATATGTCCTTTGTGATGTAACTAACCCTCTTATTTCCTCTGCCCCATAATGTTGTCAAGTTATAAATCCAATAGGTAAGTCATTTATTTTATCAGCCCTCATGAGCCAGTGACCTCTGATCCAGCAACTGGGGACAAAGACTTTCACACATGAGCCATCTCCAGGATATATTTCATATACAAACCATAATAAATCATACAAGTTTAAAATCAACTGATTTGTGAAAGCAGAAGAAATTAGAACCCTCAAATGTGTAGTATTAATTAAAACGTCAACAAAATAGATAAACCTGAAATGAAGACTTGGAAAGATAAAGATGAGAAATTTCAAGATCCAATGAAATGAGGTTTAAAAAAAAAATCTAATGATACCAGGGAGGTGAAGTTATAAAAAGTAACAATGTCTGCACTAGGTCTATATAAGAGAAAGCCTATAAACAGTCAGAGGCAGGTGGATGAGGGAATTATAGACCCCCCTATCCCTCACTGCTAGACTGTTTGCTACCCATAAATTTGGAAGACGAGTAGTATTGACTTCAGTTGTGTATCCACTGATGACCACCCAAGATCTAAGGATAGTTAAAATGCGATGATCACACTGATGACTGTTGTTTAACTAAATTGCTCTAAACAAGCCGTAAAATCATGGATCTACCCAAGGATCCAGCAGTACCACTCTTAGGCATATACCCTAAAGACGCACATTCACACCCCAAAAACATTAGCTCAACTATGTTCATAGGAGCATTATTCGTAGTAGCAAGAACCGGGAAACAACATAGATGCCCCTCAACTGAGGAATGGGTTAACAAACTGGCACATCTACACAATGGAGTACTACTCAGCAGTAAGAAAAAATGATACTCTAAAATTTGCAGGCAAATGGATGAACATGGAGAATATCCTCCTGAGCGAGGTTTCACAATCCCAGAAAGAGAAGCAAACAAGGGATGTACTCACTCATTAGTGGACTTAAATATATATATATATATATATATATATATATATAGAGAGAGAGAGAGAGAGAGAGAGAGATGTCACTGTACACAAGAACTCAAGAACATAGCTAAATGACACAATGCCTCACTCCTGCATCGATGGCTTCTGGCAGAGGAGTAGGTAAGGAAAGACTTGTTTTATTTAAGGGTCTGGCCACAGGGAGTTTAATTATGGTCCAGTAAGTAAATGAGCAGCATGAATGGGTAGTTTTGTAAATGGGAAGAACATAAGACTGGGCATGATACTGAGAGTTCTGATATCTGAATTTGATGGGGTGCATCATGTAAAAACACCAAATAATAAATATATATGTGAAAAAAAATTAAAAAAGGAAAAAGAAATACTATGATTAATATTAGGGTTTCACTGGCTTTGTAACTTTCAAAGGCTTTGTTTATCATTTTAAGTTTTATGGAATAATATGATATGCATCTGTCTTAGTTTTTAAGTTATAGTAGAATTCTGTACTAAGTCCATATTTTCTTGTGTTTGTTTCTGTTATTGCTGTTTTTTATTTTTAGTATGGAGTATTTCAAGTATTTCAAGGTTACAAGTATGCATTTGTTAAAATCATTCATGAATTTAGGTTTAATTTTGCTATCTAAAAACTCACCAGTCTCTTCAGAATCTTCAATTTATGGAAACAAATTTATAATGTATGTCCCTATGATTTTCTGGAATTTCATTCATATCTATTTTAATATTTGCCTTTCCATTTTTAGTTTTATTGAAGTAAGTCTTTCTTTCTTTTTTGTTTAATTTGGTTAAGAATTTGCCATTTGTGATTAATTCTTAAAAAATAAAAATAAAAAATAAAGATCATATAACATGACAAAAAAAAGCTTTATCAGTGAAAGGGAAGGTTGATGGGATGGTAGGGAGGTAAAGGGAGAAGTCAAGTTTTCTTTTACAGGAAAATTAATATTCTGATTGTTGTAATGTACCTGAAAATTATACAACACTCATACAATAAAACTCTACAGCCATTTTACAAGTACTACTTAGATTGACAATGAAATATTAAAAAAAAAAAAACTTGAGTCTTTGAATTTGGACAAGTTGTAAGAAACTAAAATATTGTGTTAAGAAATGAAAATGTGTGTTAAGTTTAAGGTTAAGATAACAAAGGGTATCAGAACTGATGGGACAGAAAGAATTATAGGATTCTTGTCAATTGACTCAAAAGAGAAGGTGTCTGCTATTTTTACTAACAAGGATAAATTGTAAGTATTAATTTATTTAATGGTTTTATAACTATTTTACTATAGAATATTGAAATTTTTCTGCATTAATAATTTACAAGTCTAATTAATTTGTTTCTCCTTGTAAATAATTTTTTCTACTAACTTATGGTTATTTTCAGTTATTTTTAATATCACAAAATAATGCAAATATTTGTGTTAAAATACATTTTGTTATGTGCATATTGGAAAATATCTCTAGGGCATTTATGTGAAAGAAAAAGTCCTGGGTGACAAGTCATATTTTTAACTTGAATGTTCAAGTTCTAATATGTATACATATGTATATGAAACACATGAATATAGAATATATAAATGAAACATTTTTATAAATGTTTAAGTAGATTATATATACATATAAACTGAACATGAAAATCTCTTTATTAAATAAGAATAAATATGAAGAATGATATTGTTCTAAAAAGTGGGAATTAAGAACTTACTCATCTTTATCTATATTTGATCTGCTTCACAACTAAAGGACAGGAAAGTATGTTTTTACAGTGGCATAGCTCATTGTGCCTAGCTTAGAGAACACAATGAAAGACATAGACTAAAAACAAAGATTTACTTTCCACCCATCACCCAGTAAAGAAATTTATTGTTATTTTGTTATTTGCTTTGCAATTCATGGATAAAATGCATAAGTACACATAAACAGTTTATATTTTGCATCATATTTAAAGACTTTGTTTTACTTATAAGCCCATAGTAAAAATTCTATTAATCTTTTGTGTTTTGTAAAAACATTGGGAGTCATGAATCTCATCCCTAAATAAGGAAAAAAAATAGAATGAAAGGGTAAATGATTCTCACAAAGTCTAAAAAGAAGACAATTTTAAAAGCCCCAGTGTATAATACATGATCAAACAGAAGTGGCTATGAGCTAAAACATGGAGGGAAACTTACACAGCACGTTTACCAGAGTTTGGGAGGCTGAGCATGGATTACCATGAGAGTGGGAAGCTCTGCACACCAGTGAGTCTCTCCTCCTTCATGGACACCACCAGGCAATTAAAGTAAAGAAAAAATAAATAATGTCACAATTCTGAAAGGAGAGGAGACATGCTCTGACAGAGAGATATGTACAGTGCATTCACTGCAGCAAAGATCCTGCTCACTCAACATCAAGACAGACTTCTCCAATAACAAGTCTCCAATTAGTCTTTGGACTAATAAGAGAAATCTAAGAAAACTTTTGGATACATTGCAACCTAACCCAACATGACCATTAAAAACTAAGATTTAACAATGTACTTACTGACTAACCACTGCATAAACAAACTCCTAGTGGGACGATTGTGGCTAATGAGAAAGAGCCACAAAACACATTTTCTTTTTCTGATTAGAAGTTAAGAAAGTTAAATAAATAAATAGATAGATAGATAGATGGATGGATGGATGGATGGATGGATAGATAAATAAATAAATAAATAAATAAAAACAAATTAACAAGTGAGTCAGAACCAAGAAATTAGAAGAAAATGTGTCATTCTGCTACCTACTCCTCTAGCAAACATAAAGCGAAGCTGGCTTCCAACCAAGAATACAAAACTCCACAATCATGGCTCGTTTATCTCTGTTTTTAAAGAGTTTATCTTTTTTCACTTCTCATGGGCCATGATGCCTAGTTCCTAATGTGGAATAAATTTTTGATAAAGTTGTGTTTCCCAGGAAAAAAAGGTCTCTTTTTTTTTTTTTTTTGGAAAATACTCTGGGATACTTAAAAAATGACTACTCATAGACACCATACATCATGACCAAAGCAAACAGTCAGAGAACATGATGAAAGAAAGATAAGACATAATCTAAACATACAAGTCATTTAAACCCGACTCAGATTATGTGACAGATTTTAGAGTTATCAAGTGGAATTTAAAATAACTTCTTACAATATGTTGAGTGCTCCAGTGGGAAAAGTGGCCGATATGCAAGGACAGATGGCCAGTGTCATACAAGAGACAGTAAACCTAACAGAATAAAACACTAGAAATGCCACAACAGAAATGAAGGATGCCTCTGAGAGTCTTAGCACAGATAGGATATCTGCTTGAAGGAAGGAATCAGGAAGCTTGGAGCTCAGCTGATAGAAACGTTCCAAACTGAAAGAAGAAGATGAAAGATTAAGAGAAAGAGGAACAGAGCAGAAATTTAACTGAATTTGCTTTAAAATAGATTGACTTATTGGTTACATAGGCAGAGAAGAGAGAGTAGATCAGAATAAATTCTGAAAATGAGAGCATCAAGAATTTCAAAATAATAATAATGAAATATCAAAACATAGATATGGGAGGCTCAGAGAACATCAAGCAGGGTAAGGACATAGACATTTACCTCCAGCTGCATTGTGTGTGAGATGTAGCCAAAGAAAAGCAGAGAGAAGGTGATGAAATTTGCTAAGCAGTGGGTGAGCAGTACAGAAACATTATTCAGAAAGAATAACAATTAAGAGGACTTTTCATGACAGATATGCAGGGCAGAAATAAATCAAAAGAAAGAGTTAAAGTATTGAGATAATATATCAAATAATATTATCTTTTAAAATTGAGGGATATATTTCCAGATCCAGAAGTGTCTTGCAAAAATTATCAAGCATGAATGTTCATAAATAGATGAATGGGTAAAGAATGGTAAAGTGTGACTTCTTTGTTCATAATAATAATAAAAAAAAGAAAAAGAAAAAAATGTGACATACACACAATGAAATTTATTCAACTTTAAAGAGAAATAAAATAATGCCATTTTCAGAAAAAAAGAATGGTATGTATACATTCATAGATAAACATATACATACACATATACACAGAGACAACATACACACACACAAGAGCCCTTGTATCCCAGCTTAAATTAAAAAAAGAACTTAAATGTTATTTGATGGAAAATAGAAGAAACCAGAGATTATCATATTAAGTAAAATAAACTAAATTCAAAACAGAAAGATAGATATTTCACATTTTTACACATGTGTACTATGTATGAAAGAAGAGAGATTATTTGTAGGATGAATGTGGGCCAAAGGGAGATAGAAGGAAGAAGATAAAGGAGAGAATTCCAAGGTGAAGAATGAAGTACCTGTGGGAGAGGTCATATAGAAACCTATACTTTATAATCAGATTTGAAACAACAACAATGCCAAGTGAACATTTAAAGTAGAAGAAAAAGGTTACAGGTCAGATTCTCAGATCCATACCCCCCTCAAAAAAAGAAGTGCTGGAGATAGAATGAATTATTACCAATAAAGTGTCTTGAGGATTCCAGATGGAAATCAGAACATAATTAAACAACCAAATGTTTTATAAATCTTTGAAATAACTTAATTGTATCTGTAGCAGAAAATATGCTGACCTAAAGAACTGAGCATAATCTATAAGATTAAAATCAAAGCCAAGTTCACATAAGCACTTTTTGCTAATTGTTAAACTTGATTCCCCAAGGAATGAGTATATGTTGCAGTATAAGAAATTATGTGTAGATGCTAGAATGGAATGAATGACAGCATAGAGTAGAAACTAGTCTTCTCAGTGTCTAAACCGAAGCTTACACTAAGCAAGCAAGGGGAATGAATGGGTGTTAGATTTATTCATATAGTAGTGAATACAAGTAGGAAAAATTAGTGTGAACTCACATGTAATTTAATAGAGTTGTGGGTCATTAGATAGGACAATATTTACCAATGTGAATAGACATACTAATTCAAAAGAAATATTATTTTCCACCCAGATTTAGAAGCAAGAGACTTGAGTAGCAATGAGCAGCATTAATGCCTACATCTTGTTTTATTTTCCCTGTCCTTTTTATTTTACATGATTTTGGTTTTAATATGAGTCTTTAATAAGAGAAATTAGGGTTCCTTGGAAGGAAGGAAAGTTTGTTTGAAATTATATAAAAATGATCCAAGATGAATTTAGAGTGACTGGCAATGCTCAAATGGCGAAGTTTAAGAGATTTCAGCAGCAAACATAAAATAATGAAATAATTAATTATGCCAAATATAAATTATCTATAGATATACAGTATGCATCAGTGAATAAGTAAATACATGGGAAATAGAAAATTTCTATGCATAGGCATGCTAAACAATTTTTGTACATGTTTCACCCACAAGGAACTGGAACAAAATTTCCTGCTCAGTGGTCAGCTGCATACAGTAATCATTACACAGAATACAGTATGAAATATGATAAAGCGAAGCCCTTCTTTATCCAACCAAATGGCAGAATTCACTGTCAACTGAGATCAGTCTTTATTGATGATTGGCCTAAGTGACACTTTATGGCTTTTCCCTAAATCCAATACAGTAGTAGGTTCCTGAGAAAAATCTCAATTCAAGGACAGTCTACCACATACTACCCATGACACCTCAAAACTACCAAAGCCAAGGAATTTGGAAACATCATCACATATGGAGAAATCTAAGGAGGTGACTAAATGTAGGATCCTAAATGAAATCCCGAAATGGGATTACAAACAAAATACTAAAAATTCTGCACAATGCATATACTTGAGTAACAATTTGTCAGTCTTGATTCGTTGATTTTAACAACTAGCCATGAAAGAAGTGTATGATGCAGTAAATTGGCTGTGGACTCCTATGAAATACTGTCATGATTTTTAGAAAGCAGTCCTTAATGTAATAGTTCATTTATTTTTAACTCTTCAAAATATTTCAATGGCTAATGTAGATGTTTATATGGCTTATTCATTTAAACAAACTTATATTGTAGGATTTTTAATTCATTTTTTTCCTATTATAGGCCATGCTAATCTGAGGTTCTATTGTGATTTTTTTCCACATAGGAGGTTCCTGATTAGAGTCATGTCTGTGATACATTCTAAGAGGCTTGTGACCATTTAAATACTCGAAGTAGCACATGAAAGAACAATTTTCTTACAATACTAGCAACACTGAACATTAACCTCTCTTTAATTTTGGCTAATTAAGTAAGTGAAGAATCATACCTCATTTTACTTCGAATAGTAGAATTTTTAAAATAATTTCATTGGCTATTTAAATTTATCTCTTTATAATTTTAAGTTGGTTTTAAATATAGATTTAATGAACTCCCACCATGTTCCAGGGAACCTTCAAATGCAAGCTCTTACATTATCTTTATTATCCCTTGCATCTGGCTGCAAGTAATGGGAAACTCAATTAAATCTGGCTTAAACAACAAGAAGAAGCTATTATCTCCCACAAGAAGAAGCCCAGAGGGAAGGTGGTTACAGGAATAATCTACCTGCTGAAGAATGCCAAGGTTCTAAAAATTCTTTCCAAGACTTGCCCTTCAACTGTATCAGGCATCTATGGAAGCTCCAAAAATCAAGAACAGAAGAAAACAATGGTCCTGTCAATATGATAGTTTCCTTTATACGAATAATAAAAACTCTCCTAAAATCATTCTATCAAAGAATGACTCTTCATAGTTTACATTCTCCTTTGCTTCAGAAATGCTTTGCATACAGGGTGAAGTCAAACCAGTACTCACTTTTTAAAATGCAAGCCATGAATAAATTAGCAAGTTAAGACTTCTCTCTCCACCAAGTGGTTTGAATGAGAATGTCCTCCATAGACACAGATATTTGAATACTTGATTCACAGGTTTAGAGGGTATAGTCTTGCTGGTGTCTGGCTTTGAGATTTCTAAGGCACCAGCCATTCCCAATCTTCCTATTTCCAACATGGTATAGAGATATGAGTATCTCAGCTACTACAGCCCTTGTGTCTGCTGCTGGCTGCTATAATTCCCTCACATAATGGACTCTTCTCTTTCTGGAACCATAACTTCAAATAAATCCTTCCTTTTAAACATCATGTTTGTCATGATGTTTTAATGTCAGGTGACATCAGGTGCAGAATAGAAAACAGTAAACAAAATTACAAAGGAAAAATAAAAGAGATGTCTACAGGATGAGTAGCCAACAATTTGTTTCAGTTAACATAGTGGTCCACTGTTAACTTTAGATTCTTAGATGTCTTTAACAGTGGATATGTTGGGCTTCATAGAATGTAAGCAAGTTGTAAGATTCCCTACAGTATGGATACCAGTTTGCATTCAACATCTCTAACAATACCCATTTAAGACATTTTAAATATAGATAATTGGTATAAAGTATATATACATTATATACAATTATGACCAGCACTAAAAATGATATGGAAAGGTAGAAAAGCCATCTTTGTATGAGTTAAGCACTAAATCTTAAATATTAATGTCAAGACATAGATTTATCATTATGAAACTTTAGTTCAGGAAAAGACTATTTAGTGCCTGAGGTCAGGGTCCAGGTCTAAAATGAATCTAGGAAAAACCTCAGGAACACACCTGACAGCCAATAGATTCAAAACTTGGTTTCACACTGAAAGTTTAGCAGTAGATTCAAAACTTGGTTTTGCATCTAAAGTTTAACCAATAGTTTCTAAGAATTACTCTACCTCATACTCCTTTACCCAGTTCTGAAATGCCAAGACATGTAATACCCCACTTAGGTATTTTTTTCTTTAAAAGCCCTGTTGTCCCTGCAGGGCCAAATTCCCTCCCCCCGCCCCTATTGTGTTGGAACATAGGGTTTCGGCCTGGGTTTGAACCTGTCCAAAAGAATAAACTGATCCTCATGTGTTTGCCTCAGAATCCAGCTCCCTGGTAGTCGTTGGGAGTCCTTCAACACGGGTACAACACTAACTCTAAGAATTAAACATGTGGGCTGGAGAGATGGCTCAGCGGTTAAGAGCACCCTCTGCTCTTCCAGAGGACCCGGGTTCGATTCCCAGCACCCACATGGCAGCTAACAACTGTCTGTAGTTCCAGTTCCAGGCAAACACCAAGGCAAATAAATAAATAAATAGTAAATAAATAAAGTTTTAAAAAAAAAGAATTAAATATGTGTTAACATATAGTGAGAGTTTCATTTTGCATGAATGCAACCTCTTTATCACACAGATATAACCACAGTTCATGAAAGTACTATATGCCAAGGCCAAGGAGCAGCGGAGGCACCAGGAAATTCCTAATGTCACATGGGTGTTGCTAATCATCCAGGTGACTGCCAAGCTCATTCTTTGGTACAAAGAACAAAACTTCAGGAAGACAGAAGATTATGTAATGGAAAGGTAACATCTTTATCCTATCAAGATGGAGAGGTCTAAAGCTGGAAATTCACGCCAAGGACCTTGACATAGGCATTTTATAGGGTCTCTGGATCCTCTCCTTTCTCCTTTCATCCTGTTTTGATACACAACCATATATTTATCCTCAGTTACTCTTAGCAATGTCTTCTGGGAACAAGAAGGCCCTATCTCAGAAAGCCCACTTTTACTTTTCTTGTCTACCTATGTCTCTCTAAATTTCCTTCACCAGGAAACAGAAGGGAGTTCTTCAGTAAGGCTCATGAGCCTCTGGGGTGGACTTAGTGAGCTGGACAATATTGCAATGTGCGGTCATAGGAACTGTCACTTCCACAACACTCTGTTCTTGATACTATGACAGGATGTCTTCTTCATCCACATAGAACAGGTTGTCTAGAATTCCACTAAATGCTCTGCTCTTGTTTTTAAACAATGTGTAATTTGGCATTATATGGTACAAATGACAAGTAGAACACAGACCTGTGAACTCAGTGGGTGAGAAAATATCTACAAAAAAGAAAAAGAGTATATGTTTTTAGGAAAACTGAAATTCCTGCTTTGAGAGTCTTAGGTCTTGTAAGTAAAAGAATTTAGAAACAAATGTGGAGCAAGCTGAGGACAAGTTTCTTAGGGCTTGAGAGAAAACCACAGGATAGGCACATGCCAGGACAATAGAGAGTGGAAAGAAGATAAAACTCATGCCATGTGACAGAGACTGGCACATGTCAAGACAACATGACCAATGGCAGCATAGGAAGAATGAAGGCAGTGGCTTCAGAGAAGGACAGAAAAGGCACAGTTTCCGGAGAAGCATGTCTGGGCTTTGGCTGGTCTCTGAAAGGAAAAGACATGAGGAAAGGGAAAAAGAAGTCTGAAGATTTTTGAACAGCTCAGAAAAGCATTCGGACTCTGTTGGACTATGATAGAGGATCTCCAAATGTCTGACCCCAGAGACGGATTTCCGGGACAGAAAAATCCATTATCCCATTGAAGTGAAAATTAGTCCTGTCCTCTCTTTAATATATCTTCAGATGACTCACATATGGGTAGGTGGGTGACGACTCCTAGATGATTGATTGATAGGCCTGCTTAGATTAACTCTTAAAATATGAAATACTATGTAATTGTCTAGCTTGGCTAGTTTCATTTTGGGTACCTTAGATTGTCAGGTTTTCACCCATGGTTAGAGGTAGAATTTATATTCTGTTGTTGGAGGAAAAGCGCTTTGCCTTAATAGACTTCAGAAATTCAGTTATCTGGCCAGTTTTGTGTTAATTTAAATTCTGAGGAGTAGCAAAGGTGATATTTATATTTCTAGTATTACTTGGAAAACAGGAGTTGGGGCTCAAAGTTGATCATCAGTGAGTTCATGTTCAATGGTCTTCAGAGTTGTTAATCCCTGTATGAAAAGGAAGAAGCAAGGGAAGAAGGAAAAAAAAAGGCTGAAAAGACAAAAATAACGCCAATTTAGAACTCAGTTGGTAAAGTGCCTACTACGCAATCTTGAGAATTGAGTTTGAGTCCCCAGGACCAATGTAAAAGTTGAGTGCAGGGGCTGTGTGCCTGTAATGCCCATGCTGGGCAGGCACATACAGGTTGATCCCCAGAGCTTTTTATTTTCCAAACCCAGCTGAATTGATAAACTCCAGGTTTAGCGAGAGATTCCACTTCAAAGTCGAGAATAATAAAAAGACATCTGACATTGAACCCATACTTTCTGCATGCATATACCACAAGTGTGTACACTCATATGAACATGTTACTGTAACATACATACACAAAGAAGAATAACTGAAACTTATTTGAATAGGTTTTATTATTAATTAGTTATAATATAATTAGTAGATTAAAAAATGGCTGTCTTTGAAATGACAGTTCATTTATTCACAAGTAGGTCAGTTATTTGTTCTATTAGAGTAGTTTATTTGGGCCTGGGTATGGTGGTTCAGGCCTGTCATGTCAGCCATGACAATCCTGAAGCAAAAGATTTGCATGAGTTCAAGACTAGCCTTTGCTATGGAATGAAACTTTACCTCAAAAAATGAAAAATAAACAAATGTGAGAAACAAAAAAAAAAATCCCTCAAACAAAATGCTTGATTCTGTTTTAATAGAGTGTATAGGTGATTTCTGGAGGGAGAAGAGAAAGCACATGCAGTACATCATGGGGTCTCTCACATGGACAAAGGAAGAGAGACAGTGTGGAAAGAACCTCTGTCATGATTTCTCTTAAGAGAAAGTAGGAGGCATGACAAGTAAAAGGGTTTAGCATAGGCTAGCTCAAATTACAGCATAGGTGCTAATGACAGGCACTATTTCCCTGTTCTTTGTTACCTAGTTATGAAAATCTGTGTGTGTGTGTGTGTGTGTGTGTGTGTGTGTTGGCCCAGAAGGTGAGAACTTAAGAAAGTGATTGGTCTTGACATAGGGTTTCCACACTGGTAAGACAGAATTTTATGAGACAGTGTTATTATGCAAAATACCACCAGCTACAGTGGATGTATTTCTTTATTCCATCCTTAGTTAATCAGGGAGGAGGAGTATTTTGAATTTTAGCCATTGATTTTTTAAATAAAAAAATACAAAACCCAAACTAAAAATAGAGTTCACAGAAAATGTTTTTGTAACACTTTGCATATTAAAAGAACAAAAATTACAACATACCAATTAAAGCATCATTATTTTAAAAAGGTATGAGTTGAGATTTATCTGAAGAAAGATAGCAGAATTACTCTTTATTAGTTCCAATAATGTTTGGTTTAGCACCATTCACAGATTGGAGGCTCACTGTACTCTTCTATTTCCCAATGGTGTTTTACTTGAAAAATAACTACTTTTCATCTGCTTTGCTACTGATGCCCATGTTGGTTTCAGGAGAGGGAAGTGAATGAACTCATGTGCTGATCTACAGATGACACAGAAAAATGTATGATGTCAGCTTGTACCAGGCTTATTAGTTCTCAGTTTTACTCTTAAAAATGCTATCTTAATGCTTTTGGAAATTTAGGAAAAGAAAAATGTATTTCAGATCTCTAGTTACATATACAATACTTTGTTGGTGAAAACAAAACATCATGTCTTAAATGAAGAAAGTGTAACTAACATTAATATCTGTATATGCCCCAACTAAAATGTGATGATAATGTATCAACAGCAGTATTTATTTGATCAAAGTCTTTCTGGTTGCTCAATCTATTTAACAAAACACATTAATAGTTTGCTGAAAATTAAATTATGTCTTCAAAAGCAAGGCAATATTCTTTCTGAAAGTATTTTGGCAGGAATCATTTATTCCAATAGGGATAACTTTATCTAATAATATCAAGCAGTTTTTATTTTCTAAATGTTTCACTAACATCAATTAATTAATCTTCATCTTATTACAACCAAATAGGTACAAGTAAAAGAAATTATTTTATTCCTAGACCAGATGGTGGAAAATCTATGTCAAAATTCTTTTGTTTTTCTTTTAATATTTATTTAGGGGAGGGGACGGTGTTGGTATGGTTTTTCAAAACAAGGTTTCTCTGTAAGCCCTTGTTCTCCTGGAAATTACTCTGTACATTGTAGGCTGGTTTCCAATTTACAAAAATCTGCCTGCCTCTGGCTCCTCAATGCTGAGATTAAAGGTAACTGCCTCTATTGCCCATCTAAATACTTTATTTTTAATCTATGTATGTGGGTGCCTGTGTATAACTATGTATGTAGAGGGTGCAAGTTTGCTGGGAGAAGTCAGATCCTAGGTAAGAGCAGTGTTTATTCTTAGCCATTGAGCCATTTCTCCAGCTCTATTTTAACTTTTCTTTTTCTGATCACTAACTAGCAACAAGAAAAATAAAACACAAGCACACACACAAAAAAAAAACAAAAGCAGCATTCCTCAGCACTGTCAAATAATGTGAAATCATTAATAACAATTTTTAAAAGGTCATAAAATTAGGAGGGAAACATCATGTGGGTCACTAGAGGGAGTTAAAGAGAGACAATGTCAGAAAAGTATGTTCAAAATGTTTTGTAAATGTATAAGATTTTAAAGTTTATATAAATAAAAATATTATTTGTAAAAAAAATAAGAAAAATGAGAGGGGAATCACAAATTCAACCATCAATATATGCAAAGAAATAAAGAAAGGAAAAAACAGAGAAAAAATTTGAAAGGGAGATACAAAGCTCAGGAGAAACTCTTTTCCTCTCTTAAAAACAGCTGATATTTTCCTGCTAATGTCAAACTGCAATCTTTACAATATAAGTGTGGTCGTTTTCAAGTTATCTTAGAAATAACAGACTATATTTCATGAAAGTGTTGGTGAGAAAATACTGAAAAGAATCAGATGTGCAAACTATTTGTTACAGCTCAGGGTTGTCTGCATAACAATGTGAGGGAAAGAATTCTTTTCAAATACACTTACACTGAAGGTATCCGTACATACCTGAGTCTAACAAAAAAAATTATTGCAAGTTTGAATAATGCATACATTCTTTTGTCACTGGATAGCATTCTTTAAATAAATAATAAATATCTTACAGTGCTAGCCTTCAGAAAAAAATGATGATTTTAAACTATGGTTAAATGAAATGAATCCACTGTCTTTGTCAAAGTGGCAGAGAGAGGCAGAATTTTATAGATGCTAAGTAGATACCCAGTTTTCTGAGTCACAGCCATATATCAGAGCAAGGGGAAAGCCAAAGAAAGCCTCTTGGCTGTGTAAAGAGCCTCCACCTGGATTTGCTTTTCACAAGCTGGCAAATAATTCCTAAAGACCAAATCCAGCCAACCTCCTGGTTTTATAAATAAAGCTTCATTGTAACATCCTAAACATTTGTTTACATATCACCTATTGCCATTCTGCTTTGGATATTTAGCAGAAATCTTGCATAATAACAGCAATATATATATATATTTACAAAACTGTTTATCATCCGTCTATCCCAAAGACATTTGCCAGTCTTGTCTTCTTCTTCAGAAGATAACACACTGAATCCCTGAGAGGAGTCAGACTACATTCATTTAGGCAAGAGAGAGGCTACTAAATGTGGAGAGTAAATCCTTTTAAATATGTTTCTGTGTAGGAAATAGCAATTTTGGAAACAGGTATGACCCAAAATCAGTTCATAAATATCACTTATTCTCTCATTCTGCCATATTCATTAAGTTATAGTGATTGCCGCTTTCTAGTCTGAGGAATGTTGTGTTTATGACACAGGCCATGAATATTTAAAGCATGTCCTGCAGCAATCTCAAGAAAACCTGTGCATGCATCTTGAAGTTACCTAGATATGAATAAGACACATCCTAGTCGGGGTTTCCTGTCCTTAAGAATCCAGCAGAGTCCAAGGGGCATATGTGCTATGACATACATGTCTTAACTTGTTTCAAAGAAATACATTTTATTTCACAAGTCAGTCAGGATCAAAAGTGACATCTTTACAATGGACAGGAAGAAGACTAGTTCTATATCATTCATCGTATTCTGTTTTAAATGGTATTCACATAAAATAGTGCTTCCTGATATTTGTGGTTTTCTCAGATTCTCTTATGCCCAATCTAACATTTGCTGATGATTGTGGTTAGTGACAACATTTCTTATCTACAACTATGCTGAAATAGAATAATCATGTTTTGCCATTGTTTTACATTTTTGTATTCATAGAACAATCTTCATAGCATTACCATAAAGTAGAACTGTTTTTATCTTTATTGCCTAGACACAGATGATTAATTTGTTAAATGTTACACATCTAACAAGTAATAGGGACAAAAATAGGTCTCTATCATGACTTAAAGGTCAACTAATTTCTCTAAGCCTCAGAAGAACTAAAAAATATATTTATATATAATCTTAATTAGTGAGCTACACATGGTTATAAATATTAGTTTTTCTATGTTGTTTGACTATTAAGTTTAGCACTTAGGTCAGTCAGTTCCAGTAATAGTAATGCTGCAATTATTCAAAGTTCTTTCTCCTCTCTCAGGCCTTTATCACTTAGCAATGTACAACCCTATTTTTATCACCTTTTTTAATGATAAAATGTAAACTTAAAATCTTTCTAAGTCCTAAATGATAAAATATCTTGTTTCTATGAAAGTATATTTATTATGTTGTTATAAATGTTATAGGAATTTAGCTCCTAGCAATAAAACACTGAGTAATTAAGATCAAACTTTTCAATGAAGTCAGCTAGAATATCTTGGAAAACATTAAAATAAATGCCCATTTAAACCAACAGCAAAAAAGAGACAGTGCCAAGCCAGGATCTATAGGTTGGTGGCAGCCCAGAGAAGACTCCAACTCTTAGCATTGTTTACTCTGTTTTGTCTTCTGATTAACAAGATTTCTAGAAGCTAGATATACAGCAGCAATGTGAAACAGCTAAGAGGCTGAGACACAGTCAGAGAGGAAGAAGTTGGGATCCTGTTACATTGAAATCACTTGTTCTGTGATCATCAGTAGCTGCATCCATAGTGTTCAAAATCTAGATACGTTCTCACAAGGATAGAAGGTGAGTTCCAAACTCATACAAACTTAACACCAGACAGATCAATCACAGATTAACTGTGATTCTGGGTGTTAGAAAGATATTCTCTCTCTCTCTCTCTCTCTCTCTCTCTCTCTCTCTCTCTCCTCTCTCTTTTCATGTAAGAAGGAAAACAACATCATTTGCCTCGGTATTGTTATAACTTTAACAGTCCATGACTGATACCCATTAAAAAACTAACAACCACACAAAATCCTAAGACACATAAATAAAAACCAGTGCAAATGCTATTCATTGACAAAAAACAACAGAAACAATGGTAATAAAACCAGACTCATGCATACTTTAGAAAAGGAAGGTATGAGATATAGATTTTAATGAAAAACATACTTTAATATTTATGGAATGAAAATATGGAAAAATAAGATAAAAATTAAAGATCTGTGAACTGAAAAGAATGAAACCAGATTAAGTTGGTAGTGGTTGATTCAGGCATTCTGTAAATGCCACCAGCCAGGCAGTGGACTCTTGGCTATAGCTTTTATGCTGTTCATCCTGAGAAGCTGGCTGGGTGGAATTGACTGTGATCTGTTTCCTCTCTCTGATATTCCAGCTTTTCTCCAGTATCTGGTTCTGAGTTTTCATTAAATACCAACTAGCATTAGTGCAATACATTTTTATGCTTCCTAGGGCATCATAACACAGTAAAAAAAAAAGGAGGAGAAAATTGAAGAAGAAGAAAGGACAGAGGGACAAAAAGATGTCTCTGTAATAACCAACAGAATACAGAATGATTATGACCTAAACACCTCTTACAGGCTATACTCACTGATCCTAGGGATTAAGTTTTCAATATGCAGAATTTAAGGAACATAATTAAACCACAACATGTGTAAATTAATAAGATTCTTGTAGAAGATTCATAGGATAGAAGAAGATATCAAGAAAGGAATTAAACAACTTAAAATTGAGTAATGATAATGTTATATAAAATGTGGGCTACAGGAAAGTATGCTGCATTTTACATGTTCATTTATATCTGTAAATCCACTTAATAAAAGGAAAGATAATGCTGAATAAACAACTATTTCATAATTTAGAACATAACATCAAATTGAATATAAAGTGGAATTTTTTTAAAAGATCAAAACCAAATGAACTATAAAATACAGACATTAGTAATGCCTACCAATCTTTGAGAGAATCAAAAGATTGATAAGTTTATGTTGCTATTAATCAAGGAAAAAAGATTAAAGTAGCAAATAACTGATGCCAGGAATGGAAAACAGGGTCAATAGTACATGTCTAAATGTACAAAGTGATTAAAATTATGACAATATTATGCCAATAAAGATAAATATATAAATTAAACAGATCTATATTTGAGAAAAGATAGAAGATATGATGTCAGTAATTATTAAAGACATTCAACTGTAAATTAGTTCTTAAAAACTTAAATATATATATATATATATATATAATGTAATTTTTATATGGCAGCCCAAAGTTTGAAACAGCTCAACAGTCCATCACTGAAGGAGAGCCCAATATATCCTCACAAATCATGGAATACTAACAAAATTAAGTGAATTTAGACATTTTAGACCAAGTGTTTAAATAGCAAAACTTTGTTAAAGATCTATAAATAATTAATAAATCAAATATAAGTAGTTGATTGATGATTTTGGCTATTGCTCTGCATATGTTCATGTTAACTAATGACTAAGTTTTTGGATAATCTTTCTGGAAAAGTGGAAGGCCACAATCCACAGACTTATGAAAATGTTTACTTTTCGGTAAGATGTAGAAGTGATAAGCATGAACTGTGTGAATTTAATGCTTTCCCAATTCTTAATGCCTCTGTGTGTGAGTGTGTGTCTGTGTCCCTTTCTCTTTCTCTCTCTCTGTCCCTGCAACCTTGATGACATATTGTACCATAGTTCTAATACCTAAGTATCTATGGAGTAAGCTGGCAGAAATATTAGCTCCATCACTGATGTGAGAATATAATCATATTGTGATTTTAGCATTTCCATAGTAGATATATTCTCCCTTTCCTTAGGAAATTAATTGCTTGACTTAAATCTGTCTCTGATAGCATAAAAGATAACTTAAACAGTCCCGAGGGAGAAGGCTGAAGCGTTTCACTAGGTCTAGGCAAAAAGTGGTAAGAATTTGTGTTAAGTTGAAAAACTTTGTTTTCCTGTAGGTTCCTATAAAAATGAAACAGAAACAAACTGGTGGGAAAACATAATCAGTGCACGCAGGCAAGCGTAGTCCTTGTCTGCCTGTGTTCTCTGATGATGGAATCATTACTGCTGCCATTTTGTATTCCTATCTCTTACAGCGCCTTAGGCATGACAGTCAGAATGTGACTAGTGCATCTATTGACAGGTTGACAGTTTCTACCTGAATCAAAATCCCACAGAGAATCTGCCATTTCAGAAAGTCACCACCATCAGAGGATTAAATCTAAAATATTTTACAACTGCATCAGCTATTATTTTTAGGCAGTTGCTACAATTAACATTTTACTAGGTCTGGTTAAAAAGATTTTTATTTGCTTGTTTATTGTTCTTTCTTTTCACACAGTGTGTGTTAAAAGACCCTTCTCTGAATAATGAAAAGCAAATTTTAGTGATGTGAAAATGCCGGAATGGCAATCATTTCAACATGGAAAAATGTTACAATATATAATGTTAAGTATACTCCTAGAGAGAGACAGTGAAAAAGGAAGAAAGAGAGCTCAGGGGGACAAAAAGCAATGTTTGGGGATTTTAATCTGCTTGGTGCATATGTTTAATATGACAGAAATGCAGCCTCAATTTTATATTTCTGGAAGCTTTTCAATATTCTTTCTCCAGCAACTAACCTGTATTTACTTAGAATATCAATCAGCTGCATTTTTTTGGAGTGCATAAAACACTGTCTAATTAAGCTTTATTTAATTTGTTTTAACTTGGAGTGTGGAGGAGATGGAGCAATGTGAATTACTTATTATGGTAACCTCTCCTTAGAACCACAAATGGGGATAAAATGATGTGTCCCTGTGTGTTTTTGCACTGTGACATTGCTCCCAGAAGCTTTCCTCAGAAAGATAGTAACAATGCTCAGCATTTATATGGCATTTTCCATCTCCAGAATGCTTTATAAACCTTAACTAAATAATGGTAGTTGCAGGAATGAGGTTACAGCATCAATGAATCAGCAAGTGCCTTGCTGTAGCATTAGTCCTTTAAAATGTCACCTCCTAGTGTCATTTCCTGGGGGACAGATTGCCCCTCGTGATGGATGAAAACCAGATACAATTGATTGGCTGCTCTTGGCCTGCCCTCAGAAGAACCTCCATAGCCTTTACAGGTTTATACTGATTAACTCAAGCTTCAGAACCTCTGTTTGTGGTCTTAAACAAGCCCTCCATGGACAGAGGCAAGAAGATTCTCCAGTTTAAGGTAATTATCTAGACCATTTCTACACTAGCAATGAATTAGAGTTCATTGGACTCATCAAGGTAATTCTACATCTGAGTTTCTCAAACTCACCACTGTTGGTAATTTTGGAGAAGGAACATTCATGTTGTAAAACATTTAGTAACATTTAAGATTTCTATAACTTGGTATGTTTTCTGTAAATGGCAGGTGGCATTTCTGTAAATGGTAGGTGACATTAGTACTTACCTACTCCAACTGTGCCCCATTTAAGCCCCTAAGTATCCCAAGACATCATCAATACTCTTCAGGGAGACACATTTCGATGAGAAATAGCTACTATTTTGTCCTTTGCCGAGTTAGCATTATTTGAATGGTTCTCAAACTTCCTAATGCTGTGACCCTTAAATACAATTCAGTATGTTGTGGTGACCACGACCATACACACAAAAAAGTTTATTTATTGCTATTTCATAGCTCTAACTTGACTACTGTTATGATAGTATTGTAAATATCTGGTATGTAGGATTCTGATATCCAACCTCTGTGAAAGGTTCTCAGACCCTCAAAGATGTCATGACTCACAGGTTGAGATTCACTTTGGTGGTGCTATAGTGTATATTTAATAGTTTCATTGGAAATCAGAGGACAACAAATCCACCCAGAGATTAAGCCAAGAATATCAGAATGTGATGACCCACTCCACGGCTTAGTTGCCTAAAGCACCTGTCTCGTAAACCTGTGAGTTTAAGGCCAGGCAGTGGTAGCACACACCTTTAATCCAAGCATTAGGAACATCTAATGAAGAAGAAAGATAGCTGGGCAAAGAAAAGAAAGAGGAGGCAGAGTGCAGCCCTTGGCCTGGGACTGTCTGCCTTTCCACTGAGGACTCAGAGGCACTGAGTCTGAGCATTCAGGAAGATAGGATCTACCCTTTGATGCCTGAGGAGTTGGCAAGGTGAGAACTGGCTGTGCCTTGTTTCTTTGTTCCTCTAATTTTCAATGAAACATTATTAAATATATCTCTGCAAATAACTGCACTTACTGAGTTGTAACAATGTAAACTGGCTTTCAGTAATGCCTCCTTAGTTCAGGGATGGCAGGTATGTTCTTGCAGACTTGTCACACAAAGGAGGCAACCCCAGTGACTTACTTTACAAATCTCGGATTTCAAGCTAGTTTGGGTGACATGTCGCCTCGCTCCCTTCTGGAGCACCCGGAGTAAGAAATTCTTCCACATGGAGCACAGAACAGCTCTGTACACATACCCTGAAAATCAGTTTAGCATTACAGTTAAGAAAAACTTATTTCACAGGGTTTTGAGATAAGTTGACAGGGGCTAGTTTGAAAGCCCAGCCTTACAAATTTTGCTTCTCAGCTGGGCTTAGAAAATTGTTGCAACGGTAGTTGTAAGGAAAATACCACCTCAAGGCCTAATCATAAAAGCTTCTAGCAGACAGATGTCTGCAGTTATTTTGGGTTGTGAATTCAGTTAGTTTTATATGGACCTAATTCTGAGCAATTCTGTCCCCCAGTCTATTTACAGGGACATGGTAAAGTCACAGTGTTTTCTTTGTATTGCTAGTGTGAGCTGCTAATTATCCACTGACTGCTGGGATATCTCAAGTAACTGGTGGACACTTTAGACACTGTGTACATCCTTAATCTCTCTAGGATCCTCTTGGGACAAAATTATTTGATATGAAAACCTTTTATATTACAAGTTGTGTTTAACCTTTCAAGCCTCATTTACATCCACTGAGGTCAGTGATTTGTCAAACACACAGGGTAATGTATAACAGAGAAGAAAAGAAGGGAGGGAGGGAGGAAGGGAAAAGAAAAGAAAAACTACAGGTGCACTCAGTAGCCTAAAGGTATATCATACAAAATAATAAAGTCATGCTACTAAAGAAGTATCTCTTCTTCATCAGTAGCTGATGATCATATAGCATGCTCATTGTTGGCAGTTGAATACCATCTGAATTTTTTTTTCTAATCAGATAAATAATTAAATAATGAACACTCATGAATACAGGTAAGAATCTCATGCTATATAAATTATAGTCAGTGCACATCTGACATTACTATTGTGGGCCGATTACCCAAGCATGAATGCATCAAATCTTCTCTTGATCTAAATATGACTGTGTACAATTTCTGCCATTGTTTTTGTTGTTCTCTCACTAATGAACAACAGTTTCCACCTGGGCTAGAACTAGGAGAGCAGTTAGACAGTTACTGCACAAGGAGGGCTCTGACTAATCTCTGTCACCAAAACACCTGGTAACCCACTATTGTAAGCATTTATCCGCTGTTTGCCTGAGGCAGAAATAAATGAATAAATAAACTCTCACCAGTCATATTACATGAGTTAATGCATTATAGCATTATGTAAAGCAGCAAAGCGCATTCTTCTGGGGCTTTTTAAAAATCATTATTTGTGGCAGGCTAGAACATACCTGCCAGTTCCCCAGCTCCATTTTCCTCACTGAAGTTTCTGTAGGAGCCCTCACCAATACAGGGTGAGTTGGCCTCTGCTCTCCGAAGAATCCCTTTGAGAAAATTGCCTTCCTAATCCTCAAAGAGTTTTAAAATGGCATTACAAAGAGGATGGATATATTAAACACCTCAGCTGTCAATGAGCCGAATCAATAACTGTGGGTACAGGGCTTACATTATGTCTACTTACACAGGACTTGCGATGTTTAGAAAGGACAGCTTTGCTTTTGACAAGTTTCCCCCAGCTGTTTCAAGAAATAACACAGCTGCACATTCTCAATACACCTACCGTATCATCTATGATTTTAAGGGGGAGGGGAAAGGTATAAATTGATGACCAGAGAGGGTAGGCCATTGCTCAAAACCTGATTCACAGAAGGGGTTTTATTAGCATGTTTTATAAGGATGAAGGATAAGTTCCCAAATAGAGATAAAAGTAAGAGTCTGGAGTTGGTAATTTCTTTAAGTTAGAATGGGACAGTAATAGATGAGTCGGGGTGATAGAGGGCACACATTGCCAAAGCCCTGTCATGAAAGAAAACTCCTACAGTGGATATCATCACTGAGCATAATATAGCAAGAATGCCTCAAAACATGGTGTCTATAGATTTTTCACTATTTATACCTTGAAAGATATATATTTCAAACACATACATTTAAAAGAAACATATATGTACATATTTGAATAATTTTTGATACTTCCGCTCCAATTTATTATATTTTATTTCTGTCTATGTGTGTGTGTGGGGGGGCGCGGTTCCTGTGTCTGTGTGTGTGTCTGTGTGGGATGAGAAGGAATATGCTTGTAGAGGTCACAAAAGGAAGCCAGATTCTCTGGAAGTTGCAGTTACAGGAAATTGTGTGCTGCCCACTGTGAGTGCTCAGAACCAACTTCTGTCTTCTTACAGAGTAGAAAAGCATTCTAGATGCTAAGCCATAGCCCCTGTTCCATGCTCCAATTTTTAAATATCTCTTTCCTTTTCTAATTCGCAAATCCTGTAAAGAAGATTATGTGTGTCTGAGCCTAATATGAGAGTGTGCTTCTAGGAATAAGCACTCCCTAAAATAAAGAGAGCAGACAGTTCAACCCTCATTACTTGTAGAGTCATCTGCCATTTTCTCACCTGTGACAGCGATGGCCCTAATCTCACTTTTCCTGTGTCATTGCCTGACTTTCTGATGGACCACTGTAATACAATAGTACAAATTGAAACAGAGCTGTGTCCCTGGCGCTCTCTGAATCTGCAAAACGTGATCACATGTACTACATGTCCTTGCAATATGCTTATCTACATTGTTCATAATTAAAATATTGAATGTTTAATGTTGCTATTGTTTGGATCTTAAGTATTCCCCCAAAGATTGATATATTTAAGGCCTAGTCCTCAGACTTTGGGAGTATTAGGGAGTGATGGAGGGCTTCTAAGAGATAGGCCCACCAAGCCAGGCATAGTGGTGTTTGCTTTTAATCCAAGCACTCAGGAGGCAGAGAGAAGCATCTCTTTGTGCTTTCAAGGCCAGCTTGGTCTACATCTTGTGTTCCTGCACAGATAGGGCTGTTACACAGAGAAACCCTGTCTTAGAAAATCAAAAGACAAACAAACAAGCAAAACAAAACAAAACAACAAAGAAACAAACCCAGAAGGGGTGTTATTTGCTTGGGAAAATATCTCCAAATGGATTCTTATCTTCTTTTAAAGGATGTTTATCTTCTTTAAAACTCCAAGACAACTATGAGGCAAACACTATTTCATCACACAGTCTTTGGTACAAAAAACGATGCCTCATACCAACTAAAAGCAACAGGACCAACTGACTATAGAGAGAAACTTCCATAACTTTGAGCCAAAATAAGTCTTTCTTAATTTTTAAGTTGTCTCAAGAATTGTTTTTTATGATAAAGAAAAACTAGCAAGAATAGTAATAGGTTTTTGTCCTCTGATAATGGGTCCCCTCTGCCAATGCAGTAAGCCAGATTTAGCCAAATTAAATTATAACTATAGGTTTATTAAGAATAACTCCTGGGTGGGTCCTCCAGTCTTTGAGATAGGGACCAGGGAGTCCTCTGAAAACTGAAGTGGGAAGATTTTATGGGTTGTAGGCTGGAGGTGATGATGTTCCCAGCACAAGCCCAAGTATGGTCAAAAACTTAATGTTTAGGCGGAGACTTGGGCAGTTGGCAACTTTTAGGGGAGAAATGTAGAATAGTAGCCAAGAACACAGAAATTGGAGGCTCTCTGAGTGGGCAGGGTTTGGAGAGGTTGCAATCTGGACTATGTAGGGGCAAGCCAGAGGCTTCAATGGAACAAATATATTTACAAAATGAAATTAGTGAAGTAAGTCCATCCCTAATGGTCATTAAAACTGAGGTAGTTGGATCTTAGCAAATGAATTGTAAAATACAAATTCAGCACAGCAAAACACAATATTCAAAGATCTGAAAACATGAGGAAGTGAATGGAAAGACTTCTGGTGATCATGACACATCTCTTTGGCCCCAGTGTCTTTGACATATCAACTCTTAATGCTTTTTTTGCTTTTTTGTGCTCCTGGTTGAAAATGTGCACTAGCTGATGGTCCTAACCAACAGAAAACTCAATATCATTTAGGTACAGGCAATCCCTCTGAGTATTTGTTTTCATTGAGCAAGAAGTGCTAAGATTTGAATAAAGCTCCTGTCAAAACTGAGTGTTGTGTGCATAAATAGCATTCATAAAGATAATACCTGTTAAATACCAGGGTACTCAGCAAATACCCTGGTTTATTTAACAAAACTCTGCCTTGAACTGCTCAGTGAGCCAGATGACCATGGGACCCAGGGTCAACACATCTTAAATGGGATTCTGGGAAAGCATTTGCCCAACAGGTAAACAAATGAAACAGGAAATACTTAAAGATGGTTCTTAACCTCCAAGGTCAAAATAAAGAATCATTAATGGGATAAGCGACACCCGGAGGGTAAGGAAAGAATCACAAGTTCCCTGAAAAGAAATCTCCGGTAAGCAGGGAAAGAGAAATCAGCCAGTTGTTAGGTGCAGGGAAAGAACCATGCAGATGCTTTGCAGTGATTCAGGGAGAGTGAGAGGTCAAATGATTAGGAGGGACTCCATGTGTTGTGGTCTTGCAGTATCACAAAAAAATCCGAGTTTTATTCAAAGTACAATAGGAAGACATTAGAGTACCATGATCAGATAGAATTCTTAAAATCCTATTGATTGTGGAGGAAGAGAGTGGAGGGCATAGGGACCTGAGAGATGCTCCTCCGGTTAAGTTCAATGATGTCATGGACTAGGATGACAATCTCAGCATTAATGAAAGCGGCCTGGATACAAGTGACTTAAGACATTTATGTTTCTATGTGATTTTATTTTTGTGGAATGTAAGGATATCGAACATGTTGTTTAGAGTTTAAAAGTGAATTTCTGACTGATTATCTGCCCTTGCCAAAATGAAAGACACACAATGGCGTCTGAGTATTTTCCTGGGTAGCTCTTTGCACCTCCACCTCAATACTCAGGGTGTAATCAATAAACAGAACAGAGGCTATTCATTCCACCAGGATGGATTCCAATAAAAACAGCTCTATTCATGCTGGTAATAGTCAGACTTCACCCATTCCAACACATTATGTACTGTGGCAACAGTCTCTAGTCACCTCCTAACTTTACAGTTCCATAGTGATTAAATGCTCTACAGGCAAAGGAATAAAGGTAAAACTGAAAAGTTTACATTTCTGATGATATTGACCATGTTCCTTCAGTGGAGACTGAGGTAATGTTCATTAAAGCAAAGATATTTTTGCATTCTCAAGATTATGAAATATAGTTAAATTTGAAGTGCATCCTCCAGATAGGAACATGATCAGAACAGCTCTCTCAATGATATGAATAGTTTTGTGAGTTTCATTGGATATCTACTAAAGAGAAGGAAACATTTCTGGAAAGATAACCATTGTCTTTCTCCAGTCTATTGTCTTTTGAGAAAGTGATCTGCCTTCACTCAGATCTGAATTCACGAAGACACTGGCCACAAAGATGCCAGCAAGCATACATTAACTGGAATGTTGTAGTGGAAGACTGGCTGCTATGGGTTTATTTTAGAGCAATTAAGTATGATTTATTCTCCATAATTTATTGACTTATTCATCCAGCAAATGATTATTGACTGCTTACTGCTATATTATACAATGTGGAACATATAAAGAAGGCTAATTAATAATAATAATGGTTTATATTTGTTGAGTAGACACTGAGCCAGCACTCAGTATTTTATATCATTCATCTCATGTAATCATTAAACATACCTCATCATATGGCTGAAATTATTTCCAGTTAATAGATTAAAAGAAAAATCAAGGCCTAAGAGATCTCCAAAAGCAAACCCAAGAAGACCCAGATGTACATAGGAAGAAGGTACATGGTAAAATCTGAAAATTGAATATGGACTCACATTTAACTTTCTGCACAAGTGTTAACACCTTTATCAAGCCAATAGATTGGGAAAAATCTGTCCTCAAAATGTGGGCAGGGTAGCAAGAGAAAGAACACAGCCCCCTAAATAAGAAGACTTTATAACAAACTCAAATCAAACACAAGTTTAAGAAAAATGTTTTGAAATAATATGTGGCTTTGTCACAAAGCCAGTGGTTCTCAAACTTGGCTGCAGGTTGCTGTTACCTAAATATTTTTGAGGGAAAAAAAAATGCTGATGCCTTTTTTGTCCCAACCCCAGTGTCTTTTAATTGACCTGGCATTTACTTGTGCAACTGGATTTTAATGATCCCATACTCCACCCTAGGTCATTTCAGTGTTCAGCCAAGTTGAAAACCACAGAGCTAGAAGGACTAGGGCAAATGTTAGCAAGGAAAAAGACTCAGGATTAATTTTCAGAGAATAAGCAGAAATCTTAAAGGTCATAATGTCAGGTTGGGAGGAGGTGAATGGTCATATTGAAATGAATATTCCATTTGCAGTGTGCAGACTGGGGTCCCATGATCTACAGCACAGGCAACACATCAAATCTCTTAGCAAGATGGAGGCTCAGCCTCAGACCTTCATCCCTCAAATGAAATCTACATGTCTGAGAAACCACAGTTTATTTAAACCTGGAAAGGTACCCAGGCTAGTCTGTAGAGAGGAAAATATAGCAAGTGAAGCAGGGAGACCTAGCTCTGCTCTGTCTCCATGGTTAAAAATAGGAGGTAGATTGTATGCTGCAGAAGGATGAACGTCTACAAACTTCCAGGTAAAAGTGATATGTGCTGCCATGGTAAAGAAGGTAATCTGAGGACCATCTGCAGAACAGATTAGGAAAAAGGGAGGGCAGACATGCAGCAGTTCTCAGAGGTTTCAGAGTGAATCCTTGCTCACAGATAGGCTGAGTGAAACTCAGACCCGGGTGAGATTCAGTAGGCAAGTTCTTATCTTCAAAACATTTTGTTTTTACTTTCAGGAATTCTTATCTCTTGCAGCAGCCTGACTTTAGAGTCACATTATGTATCTGAATAGAGATATAGGCCACATTTTCTTCAGAGTGATAGACAGTCTACACAAAATAGCTTTTCTTATTTCATCTATAATATACTTTACAGAATATTGGAAGACAGAGTAGAGGAACTGAAAGAGAATTCTAATGGTGCCAGGAAGATATGTTGGATTATCCAGCAGCTTTATGTTATCTATCATGCCATATCATGTCACTGTTTTTCATGTGATCATGGACAATAGTACTGTGTTTGATAAAATATTTTGGTTGAAAATGATTGTTATTAATTCTTGAGAAATGATATTTTCATATGTTGTGCCAAATAAACATGCTTAATTGTAAATCTATATTGAATGTAGATTTACAATGTATAGCAACTACATACCTAAGAATTATTTTATTAAGAGACACTAGCCACCTTAATCTTATAAATATGCTAGTTTGTAGAAAGTTAGATTGGCTATATGATGGTCATGTGCATTAATCTAAAAAAATTATAATGCAATGTCTAGTACATTGTTCTCATTTGACAGGTTCGTAAGTTAAGCAAAAAGTTCAGTGACTCTATATGAAAATAAATTGTATTATCAATAAGGTTTTAAGACTAGGGAACTTATGTGAGACAAAAATGTATCCAGTTATAAGTGGAGGAATCAATTGTTTTCATTTTGAACACAGTGAAAAAAACTTGAATAACCAAACCACGTGTAAATATCTCTGAGGTAATTTGCTAATCATCAATATCAAAATCTGTTATCAAAATGATTCTAAATAAGCAATTCTTTCTTTGTCATCTCTGTTTTGAAATTCAAGTTTCCAGATGGCAATTTCCAAAATCATGCCTTACATCTTTATACTGTAATTTGTGGATGTTGCTACCAGGCAGCAATGTGGACATTAGCTCCAATCAAATGGCCTTAGTCTTTAACATTTTTTTAACAGGCTTGGTGAACTGATATCAGAAAGATGAATAACTCAGTCCTCTGTGGCCGTGAAAACAATAATGAATTGTTTTGTGTAGACAGTGATTCATCAGGCAAATCAGAATAAAACAGGGGCCCAATCCTTGAAATAATTCAACACTTCAGCAAGCTATTGGAGAAATAAGATATGAGATCAGAAGTTACTTAGAGAAAGAATTGTTTTATAGAATATAATGGGACGTGAAGAAGTCCAGAAGAGAGAATTTTGAATTCTTCCTGGAGAAATATTCAATTGCTGAACAATATTTTCTCAGAAGTAAAATTTTGGAAAAAGAAAAAAACAAAACCAAACAAACCAAAAACAGAGCTTTGGAAGAAGGAGAAACAAGCATGTCTTGCCAGTGAGTCCTTAAACTCAGACTAGTATATGTCTGTGACTAGGGAGAGCATAGTACTCAAGGATGGTTTAAAACAGTCAAGGTCAAAGTGATGCTGCACCTGTAGATTTGAACCTTCTGTTAAAGACAATGGGGTTCCTTCAGAAAGACTGAGAAAAATAATGTGATCACATGTCTGAGTAATTGGAAGAATAACCAAGGAAATAAATACATGATGACATTTTTGTTTGTTTGTTTGGAAGGAATGCGAATCTTAAGGAACTAATTGGTGACGAGGCAGTGATCTCCATTTAAGCTGTCCCACATTCTCACTCAGGCCATCAAATCAATTTTCATTGCAGTCTTTTGTCAGTTATTTGTTAATCTCTGTGAACATTGACATGCAGAATAGTCTCTCCTTAGAATCAGTCTTTTGTTTTTTTTCCAGTTGAAATGTTACTAGAAATATGTTGTTGGCCAGATTCCCTTCTGCTTCCCACCTCCCTGTGGCTATGACTGTGCCCTGAACCATTTGAGCTGTCTTAAAGCTTTGAAACCCATTTGGAATTCAGTTGGGGGTAAGAATGGGGCAATTACATATCCTAATCTAAATCCCTTAATGGCTACGTTGTTTATGGCTTGCCTTGACTTTGTATGTCTGGTCTTTATCACAGAATAAAAGGAAAGGCAATGTGCCCTCTCTGGTCTGTCCTAAGAATAGGTCTGTTCATATGGGGTGCTAAATGCTGCCTAAGCCCAGCCACCCTGGGATGAAGGCCACTTCTCTATTTGCCTTAGAACCAGATTCTTGGAGCTGGCTTTGCTTTCAGTGTGGTTTGCCAGGAGCCCGAAGGCTCGCAGCTTGGTCACTGATCACACTAATCCTCTCTGACAATTATCTGGCACCTTTCCCTATTTTGGCATCTTTAATGTGTTCCTGGGTGGGGGTGGGGTAGAGTTAGGGCTGTCAGAGTATCATAAGAGGTTCTTAATCTTAGACTAAATCCTTGTTTCTCAAATGTCATGTCCTTATGGAAGGCATGTTTCTCCTCCAGGTCACTATGACATAATCACAGAATACTCTCAAGTGTTCTGGAAACTGGGTGGTGAATACTTTCACATTTAGCAAAGACAGAAGCTCAGGAATGTATATAGGACATTCTTCTAAGGGGCTTTGTCACAAGTGTGTAGGCAGAGTATTAACCCACCCTTCCCCTGATACTCCTGTGAGGATGCTTCTTGATTCCTACAAACTACTTGGAGGATGTGAGGTGGAAAAGGGATAGGAAAATGGTTAGTTGACTTCCAGCCTATTCAGTATCCACTTTCTACCATTTGAGCCAGCAGGCAGCATACTTTGCCCCTCAGAGAGTAGAGTGTGTGAGGGGGCACAGGAAGGAAGAGTCCCAAGGCCTCTTGAAAACTCAGACATGTCAAGGCTGCTTCTCAACATGTTTGCTGCTCATTCCTAGGACTGCGTGCCATAAAGAACATTTTTCTGCTGCTGTCCTGTTTTCCTGCAGCCCACCTTGCCATGGGCAGCTTACTTTGGGATACCAACATCTCTGAAAGGGAGTTAATTCAGAACTTTACGCATCACTGCTCAGAGTCTTTTCTATGGGTGTTCCTTTCTTCTATTGGCCATCTTAACCCTGATTCAGTGGGATTAGCATCCATTACTCAGATGAGATAGACTGAGACATAAAGAGACCATAGCCTGGGCTTGAGATCACCAAGTCAATGGTGTCCGAGACAAGAGCTCTGCTACATTCCTCTCTTGATTTTTACAGCTGCGGCATCTTTCTATCTCATATCTGCAAGGAGATTTGTTAATTATACTCACTTTAATGAGAACCCTGCAGCCAAAATGGCCAATAAATTATGCACTTGTCTTATGTTCCCCCTTTGTCCTTGTACTAGATATTGTTCACAATATTCTGGGATGCTTACCCATCCCAGAGCCTCAAGTCTCTCCATTCCATTGAGATTTTAATGTGTATGATGGTGAGGGTTAGAAATCATTTTTTTCTTCAACTATATTTTTAACCGCCTGGACTCTAGCTCACAAATTAGTTGGTATGGCTGCAAAAAGGCATACCCATATGTATCTGAGAAGAAAAGGAAGGAGCGAATTGTGAGAATTACTTTTTTGGAATGTTTGTTTTACTCTAAGTATTTCTTATTTTGTTTTGTTTTTGTTTGTTACTTTTTGTAGCAGAATAAAAGGGTGATGCCATTTCTTAATCATTATAAGAGCCATGACAAACAACCCCATAACAAATAGCAGGCTTGTAAGACAAAGGCATGGCAAATGTATCAGCTATAACTTTATATGATCTGGAAGTTTTCAGGATGAAGATCCAAAATCAAAAATTAAATGTCTGTTGTGTTAAGAGTTGGTAAAGAGAGCAAAAAATTCATTCTGATTGAACAGAAAGAAAGCGTCTAACATGACCGTAGAATGCTAAATGGGCAAAACTACCAAGCTCCTTTCTCTAAGATGCAGGGCTGAAGCCCCCTGGAATAAAGGTCTTAGGGCCTATTATTCTCAGACATTGGTGAGTCAGAATGTCTTGGTTTTGTGATGGTGGTGGTGGTGGTGGTTTGATTTGTTTTAGGGGAAATGCTTCTAGTTTCCATCAGTCACCTTAGGGAAGAGGAAGTTTTGGTTTCCTGGGCCAGAACAGAGGAGGTGGGAGATTAGAGATGTGGCATTATTAGGAGAGACCTTCGTACAAACACTTTGCTTGCTCCTAAAGTAGGCAGCATGCCATAGGTGTCAGCATACCCTGTGGTGTCACTGTTTGAGTTCTAGTACTTTCCAAGCATTTTGACAAATATAATATTGAGGGACATTTGGGGATGTTTGGTTCCGTTTTACAATGAGGTTGATTGAGGTTCAGTGGTATGTGAAGTGATGGCATAGACAACACAGTTAGTTGAAAGCTGACAAGGTTCCCTCTTAATTCTACCAGAAATCTTTGTAGAAATGTCAGGTGACATTGCTTTTGCCAAAAAGCAAAAAAACAAAACAAAACAAAAAAAAACCCCAAAAAATCAGAAGCCCAGGAATCAGGACTTTGGTGTCACCAAGGTGTCATGTCATGTGGTAGTAAGGAGGATACTGGGCAGAATGGAAAATAATACAGCATTGAATAAAGACTTCTTTGTGAAATAAACTGACTTATCTTTGCCATATAGATTCATCTTGCCAGCATAAACGGTTGGTCACATTTATTTTCTGTTCCTTATCTATTAGTGTCTGTGGTACTTTTCTCATTTGGTGTGATCAAATGCCTATCAAAAGCTACTTGAGAGAAGTTTATTTGGATTCACAGTTCAAGGATACAGTTCATTGTGGTTGTCATGGTAATCATGGCAGGGATACTATAAGGTATCTGGTTCCCTGTATCTGCATCTGGGAAACAGAAAGACATGAATGATAGTACTAGTCTTGCTTTTATGCTTTTCATTCAGTCCAGAGCTCACTCTGCCATATTCTGATTCAGTTAAACATTTCTAGAAATGCCTTTACAGACAATGCCAGAAGTAGATCTTCTGGTGGTTATAAATCACATCAAGTTACAATGGAGACTTACCATGAGACAGGGGGACTTCATATGTTATAGAGGGATGGCATGGTCAGAACTACCAGTAATAACCTTGGAGGTCTTTGCTCTCTCTCTCTCTCTCTCTCTCTCTCTCTCTCTCTCTCTCTCTCTCTCTCTCTCTCTCTCATCTGTTTTCCTTATTTGACCTCTCTTCTTCTTTTCCTAGACCCTCACTCACTTCCTTCCTCCTCCTGCTCATCATTCTTGTTTTCTACTCATTAGCTGTTTTCTTCCTCCCTATATTATAACTGTTTGGAGTTTGCCACTTGAAAGCTATCTATGGCAGATGTGAGTAAATTCTCTTCTCTTGTCTTCATTTTCTCCATTAGTGAATACTTATAAAAATAGCACCTCAAGTGATTATTGGAGAGAGAAATATCACTTAATACATACAGAGTCCTAGAACATAACCCTAACTATACTAAGCACTTAGTAAAAGTTGGTTCTCACCATTTGTTATACATACAGCTACCAATCCAGACTTTGTGCAAGAAGAATTGGGCTGACAAATAATGTTATTAGATTCCAGCAAGATAGCTGTCTCCATTTGCTTTGGTGATTGTACTTCAAGCATAACTTTACATATATTTGAAGGGTTCTGCTGCTGTTGTTGTTGTTGTTGTTATTGTTGTTGTTCTTATTCCCTGCTCACTGGCAGCTCAACTCCATTCCTATTCCCTTGGCATATTCCACACCATGCCTCTGGGAGGGTATGTGGCTGGGTGAGCAACCCAAGAGAAAAACAAACCCAGTAATGTGGAAAACTGATGTTCATGGGAAAAATAAAAATTATGGAGCTCTCGTGAAATGTTTTTCATCTTGAAAGTGCTTTGAAAACATTAACTAATTAATTAATCAAAAAGAATTTCTACCAATCAGTAAAAATGCTCTTTACAATGTATTAAAGCCTCTTGAAAGGTATTATTTATTCAGCGATGTTTTCTCTTTCTCTGAAGGGAATCATCAGTTTCTTTTTTTGGAGACATTTCAGCTCTTGTAAAATCTCTGCACACCCCTCACATTCTGTATACTCCAGCAAGCATACACACATGTAAGCTCATATGCACCAACACATACAGATACTCTTTAGGATTGTGCCTGCTTTTAGAAAATGCATTCAAATGTTAATTAAAATTATTGAATCCACTTTGCTTACTTTTTTATTGACCCCATAACAAATTCTTCACATCTTGACTGCTCTTCAAGTGTCAATGTCACTGACTGCCCCCATCTATTGTGCTATGGTAGTCACTCAGGCTGGTGTTTTATGTCATCTCTGCAAAGCCTAACTACTCACAAAACCTCCAAAGCATTAGGCCAGTTTTCTAATCTACAAAACATAACTTAATCTCCGTATGACATGTCAAGGTAGTAGGGACAATAATTTTATGTTCATTAATTTAGCAAATATTGAGCAGCTGCCATTCATGTATTTACAAATTCTTATAGCACACACTGTATTCTGTGGAAGGGTTTCTGCAAATCACAGTGATGGATTCAAAGATGATCAAGATGGAGTCATTGCAATCAAGAAGTCTCTTCTCAATCAGGGAATGGAAGGCAAGAATACAAGTAATATCAATGTAGGAGAGTTATGGAGAACAGTTATAAGGGAGACTCTGAAAAATGCAGGAGAAAGCTGTCTGGGTGGGACTGTGGGAGAAGGCTTCATGGAGTAAATGGCTCATTAATGAGATATTAAAGAGAAATTGGCCTGTGGGGATGAGGAGAAAAAGCAGAAGTTGGTGAAAAAATGAGATGGGGAAAGAACACCAAGGCAAGTGCAGCTGTGTAGGAGTTGGTGACTTTGGCTAGGATCTGGATGAGAAAGAAGAACTCAGGATGTGGTTAGGAGAATATGACTAGACTGGATGTCTCGAAATGCATGACATTTGCAGTAATATACCTCTTCTTACCAGTATTAGTCATTACCGATCAATCTCATTAGTCAATACAGTGTCAATCATCTACTAATAATCATCTCTAAACCTTGACTGAAACACCACTCTATGTACACACAGTCTCTATGTCACTGGACCAAACAGTATTTGTTATGAGAGAAATATACAAGTGACTTTGGCCTTCTCATAGACAGCCAGAGTGACAAGCCAACGAATCCAGTCTTTACTTTTATCACATGACATAGCTATGGAAACCCAGACTGAAAGTCAACATCATTAATATCATGAGATATTCTGATATTATAGTCCCAGGTACCCAGATGTTCTATAGAAATGTGGAATGTTGGGGTTTTTGTGCTCATAAATTAAAATTTTTAAAGGTCTTGTAGAATATCTTAATTTGACCTCCTTAGTCTAAGTTTCTTACTGTTATTAATTTTAATAATAATCCTTTATCATTTGTTTTCTAATTCCTTGTGAGCTTGTAGCTTATTAGGATGCTGCATAAAATTAAAACAATAGGTTTTGAGTAAATTTATGGGGACTTTTCATAACTGAAAAGTCAGAAATTTTTATGTTTGTTTGATCTAGTTAGACATCATGGTTTTTGGTTGTTATTGTTAGTTTATCAGAATGATTTCTTGAAAAACTATGATTATCTTAAAAGAGACTTTACACTATCTCTACTTTAAGCTTCATGACCAATGAATCATGTATCTCTTTATTTACAAGGTACCTTGTACAAAAATGGATGCTGTGTTGGTATCTGAGGGCTACACAGCTATGGGGGATATGCTGATCTGAGTGGTCTATGCTGCCCTCTCCCAGCCCCCTCCCACAACCATGGTGACATCTAAGCCTGAGCTGCTGCCTGGGACTATGTCTGAGTGTGAACCTATCACAGTCAGGGTCTGTGATGGTTGTGGCTCATGTTGCCACCAAAGGTCACATGAATGCCCAGAGTCTAGACTGCATTTTATGACCATGTTGGTGCCTTTTGGGTCAGGGAAATATTTGGATCTTTGGCCCTACAGCAGCCAAAGTCTGTGTTGATATCCATGGTTACTGATATTATTGAAACCAACGTCATTGCTAGGGACTTGGGCCACCACCACCTTTGTTCATGTTAGAATCCAAGGTCCCCCCTACCACATGGGGCTGGGCAGGCTGCTGCTGTGGATCATGTCTGGGTCCATGGTCCAATAGCAGCAAGGTCTGGGCTGATGTCTATGGCTCATGTTGCTATAGGGAGTCATACATGTTGAAATCTAAGGGCTATGCTGCGGTATCACTGTTGTCATGTTGTCACTGGCCCTGGGATGCCTGCCCCCACCCCTCACTGGACCCTATAGCAGAAGAGCCGGCACCTCCCCCATCACCAAGAGAGAGCTGACCCCAGATCTCAAGAGACATGGCTTCACCTCACATCATAGGCATGGGAGAGCCAGGCTTGTTGCCATGTGCCTAGATGAGATGGCTCTGCCCCTCATCTGAGGGGGTGGTCCTAATGACCTGGACCAATCAGCTCAACTACTATCCAGACTTACATCCTGGGCCTTGAGTTGGCCTACCCTAACAGCTTCCCCATCTTGAAACTGCTGGAGTGCACAAAAGGACTCATCCTACAGAATGATAATGGAAGAATCTCCATGACTCTAGATAATGGGATATCAGAGAGGAGTTTCCATAAGGGCCCAGCTCAGTGATCATGATGTACCACAAATCAGAGGCCTTAAACCAGACCAATAACTCATCACAAAGAACATTTTGTAGGTGAGGCTGGTTGGACAAAAGGGGTATGCTGTGTGACACACTGTAGTTCCCAATGCCACCAAGATGAATGAAGAGGTTTTAGAAAGATGGAGAAGTGAGATGGGAATTATTTGGTCGTTTTATATTGTTTTTAATTAATTTGGGGTGCATATGAAAGGACTGGGAGGTGTGTGGGATTGGAGTACATGATGTGAAATTTCCAAAAATCACTAAAAAATTAAATTTCCCAAAATAAGAAAAGATGCAAATGCTGGCACATGGGTGAATGGCACAGCATCATATTGTTATGGCTGCTTGGGACCACATTCCCAAGAGTTTTCCTCTTACTTCTCTTTAAAGCAGAAAAGTGCAGAACTTCACAAATCTCGATTCTTATAAGAGATGCTTAAAGTAATAGGAACAAACATGAAACCTAGCAGTCATTTAAAATCATTTAGTTGATTAGAACACCTATGTCTGCAGTTACAGAAGTGAAAATCTTCCTAGTGGAAAATGGAGACTAGGAGATGGCTGAGCATGTCTATGGTGAGTGAGTGACCTGAAAAATGATTACAACTACACTGAAACTCTTTTCAGCACAAAGGGAATAAAAGCTCATCCATGACAACCCAGAAACTCTTGCTTTAATGATATCTTGCTTTCATGTATTACTCCCATTCAACAGGCTCTAGCCACATTGGCTGTCTATGTGCTAAATCCATCTGATAGTGTTTCTTTATGTAGGCTGTCAGAGTTAAGGCATTCTTGGAGAATAGTGATATCATGTTATGAATTGTTGTTCACACTGATTGCATATCTCTTTATTGTCACTCCACCCTTCTTGTGTCTGATGTCCAGTGTAATGGGATAACAGAGGTTCCAGGTAACAGACTATAGGGTCCATTATGCAGATTTGCAGGCCTGGACTGGCATCCTGGTTTGATTTCTTATGACTTGTGTTACTTGACTTTCATGGTACACTCTTTCCAATCCTCTGATTGCTTATCAATAAAATGTGGACAAATTTGTATCTTATCTCAGAGTCACATGAGAAATAACTACAGTGATCTTTATTTAACATGTTGAGCTTTCATTAGTTTCTTTCCTTCCTGCCTCAGCAACACAGAGGACCAAAGCAACTTAAGGAGAAAAGGATTCATTTGGGCCCACAGTGCAAAGATACAGTTCATCATGGTAGGGATGCCAGGTTAGAAGGACATTGAGGAGGCTTGGTCACATTACATCAGCAAGCAGGATGCAGAGAGTCATAGCTGTTGCTGCTCAGGTGGGTCCCTTTCTCCTTCTGTGCACTCCCAACCACATGAAATGATGCCACTGACATTTAGCATGTGCCTTCCAATGCCAATCAGCCTAATCAAGGGAACCCCTCACAAGCACTGCCATAGGCTAATTCAGTCTAGGTTATCCCTCACAGTTGTTCAGATGTTTCTAGGTGATTCTAGATGCTGCCAATTGACAGTATTAACCATTGCAAATGACTTTTCAAAGAGAACGCTTGGAAATCTATATCTTTGTGCCAGAGTGCAGTACTGAGAAACACTTCAAGTGTTGAGAAATGTTTCCTTTCAGATGCCCTTCATGGTTTTCTTAATGAATTATTCTCAGCACGAATAAATCTTCTGCTGCCCCATGACAAAAATCAACCTAACATATACACAGGAAGGGGGTTATCAGGGAATCCCAGGGACCTTACTGTCCATTGAAGCATTCTATTGTGAATATATTTTTTCTGAGAAAGAAGGAAAGAAGGGGTTATAGTTAATCTATTCTTTGGACTCACCTTATTCATAGTACTTCAGCAAATGGCAAGGTATAAGTTAAACAATATCAACAGAAGGATCTATGCTTAAGGATTGATATGTAGGTATAGTCAGATGCACACATCTGCAGCTCTGAAATATGTAAATAAAGTGGATAAAATTTGGGGTGTGGTTTGGGTATCGTATAGGATAAAAACCCAGAAACAGATACTAGAGATGTGGAAGAGAATACAAAGGATGGAGATATTTTTCCAGATCTGAGAATCTTATGCTTAAGATTGATTTACATATGTTTGTAACCTCTGTGGAGGCCCATGCACCAATCCTTTTATGCAGTAACACTCCAAAAATGCAAAGGAATTTACCAAAAGCCTGATTGTAATCAAACCTTCCTCTTGTCACTGAGGATGCTCAACATTCTGCTGCAAGAAAAACTATACAAAATGCACCTTTTTCTTTCCTGTGATCTGTGGCCATTGCTGTCAGCGCAGGTAGCCACCAAAGCAGTAAGACTTGGTGTTCTTATTTGCAAAGTCAGAGGAACTAGGCATAACAAAGATGGAACTGGGGAGTGGTTGCAGCCCTGAGGAATGATTCACAGGGCTTGCCTGGTTTCTTGACACACTTCCTCTCAGAGAAAGGACTCCCTTGTTCTCCAGACAGAGGCCTTTGGAAATGTTGGCCATTGCCTTTGCCACTCAGGGCAATGGGAGCCACACATCTGAATTAAGTAAAAGGAGGCCTGGATTTAAAACCTAATTCTGCTTCTGAGATAGGTGTGGCCCCCATGAGAGGACTTAAGTCCCGGGATCTCTGGTTTTTAAAGCTTTAATGACAGAAGGAAAGCAGCAGCGAGGATCTTCCTGTCAGCGAACACACACAAGCTTCGTTTCTGAGGAGCCACAGCCGGGTTAAGGTGATTACAAAATTCTGTCTGCAACCCCAGACAACTCTGAGGTTCTGGATGAAGTAAAACAAACTTCAGCTCTAATTCCACTTTCCACTTGCTTATAAAAATGTTTAGCAAATGAGTTTTTTTGGGGGGATACTCTGGGGATGAGATTAATGTCTGTCACATTTTGGAGTTTCCACTATAGTACCTTGGTCTTCATAGGGCCATTTGGTTTCATCTATCTAATGGAAGTGTTCACACCTATGCAGAGTTATAGATAAATAATCACAGAAATGTCTGGCGTTCGTTGGAAGCATAGAAGTAAATTACAATCACCTTAACATGTGCCTTATAAACGCTCACAATATCAGAGTTATCAGCCTTGGTAATTTTCTATAATGCCATCCTGGATTTCTTATTTTTTTACTTCCCATAGGCTCCTTTCATGAGTTTGATTAGCTACTGAGTAACAGGAGCAGGGTGGCCTGAGCCTAAGCCCTGTAGACTTTAGCACCAGGCAGATCTGAGTGAGAGCCCTTCCATGACACTTACCTGGATTTGCACAGCCTGCTCAGCCTCTCTTGGCTTACTCATCTGTTAAATGTCCATACCTCAGGGATGATTCCTCTTCTGAGCATAGTGTGGTGGTTGTGTGGGGTGACATCTGCTATTTTCTGAAGCATAAATGGAGAATAAAAGTTTCTTCATTTCTTCCCACATGAAACTCAGTCTGGAGAGTTTGTGTGTGAGGACTGAAATGATATATCACATCCCAGGTAGAAATTTGCACCTACAGGGAAATTTTAAAGGAAAACATACATGATACCAAGAAAATTTATAAGGGAGATATACCCAAGCAAGAGAGGTCACAGATTTCTGCAGAGCCTGGAAGATGGATACAAGTTTTCAGGATGAATACAGGGAGGGAAAGACTCCTAACTAGCTTTCTCCATAGGCCCCTCATTAGCATCACAGGCATATGATCACCTTCTTGCTAGAATGTGAACTCGAGAAGAATACAGGCAGGTTGTCAGTCATCTCCTGTCACCTCTAAGACAGAGCCTTGAAGAGAGCAAATGTTGGTAGAAAATCACCATGTTTGCTGAATGAAATTAAAATACTATGTCTACATCTCGCAACTTTATCTGGGATGCAATTAAGAATGAAAGAAACGTATTTCAGCCAAAATAGCATGGATCTTGTATTTTGCAAACCACATCCTCATTCCTGAGGTCTAAAGGAGGTAACACCCTCTCTGGGTTTTGGTCTCTTCTTGTGCACAGTGTGGGGAAGGACTCCCGGTACTCAGCCAAGCCATAAGTAGCATTCATGCCACTGCTATGAAAACATTGGCAAGAATTGGGCATGTAGTCTTTCAAGGTCTGAGGGTTGTAGAAGGACAGCCAGGTGCAGCTAGGGGCCAGGGGATACTATCACCAGCCTTCCACCAGGCCTTCCCCTTGATGGAAATGCCCAGGGCTTTAAATGCGCTGCATTCTGTCTCCAGTGGCTGAGTCGGACCCTGAGTTTAAATTTAGGAAGCATCAGTTGTAACTGACTGGCATTTAGTATGGTATACTAGGGCCCCATTTCCATTTGAGTTAACTATACAGTTTCTGGATAGAATAAAATCAAATAATTTATGGACAGCACATAACATGAACCTGCACATGGCTACCAGACAATATACGTCTAGCTGTTGTTACTACTACAGCTGCCAGGCCCTGGTAAATTGTTTTATTTTTTTTCCCTCCCAATTATTTTAAAACGGAACCGGCCGTTTCTTTTGGAATTCTCTTTTTGAAAGACAGAAAAGAAACTGTTTTCTGAGGTTTGGAATCCTCGTTTCGCTTTCCTATTTCAGCGCCCTTGGGGGTAGGTTTAGGGCCACCACCTAACAATCCAGGGGAGGTAGGTCTGCAGCTGGGGAAGCTTGAGAAACCCTGCCTTCCCTAGGCTCTGCCCTCTCTGCTGTGCTCGGCATTCCTAACCCTGGAAGGAACTGTCTGGGTCCAGCCAAGCACTGGGCATGCTCGCGAGCTGGGGCAGGATCGGGTCGCCAGCAGGATGCATAGGCTGCCGATGCTCCCTAGTTCGCAGAGCCCCGGGTGCAGCCGTGGTGCATCGTGTTTAGCAGAACAGAGTTCTCGGTGCGTGCAGCTAGGGAACCGGGCCTGCCCGGGACAAGCCAGGAGCCGAACTGAACTCTATGCCGCCCGGGCTTGGCGCGCTCAGTTTCTGCTCTTGGAAACGCCCGGCTGGAAGGAGGAGGGGGGTGTCTCTGTAGACAAAGGGGTACACGTGCCCCTAGCGCCCCTTTTACCCAGCCCAGAGCCCCTCCCGGAGCTCACTACCCCATAGGCACCAACCCAGCTGGGGCTACCAGGGCCTGTGCGCGCGCTCGGGGCCGGGGATTGGCTATCACTTTTCACAGAGGGACAGCGGGGGAGGGAGGGCGGGCGGGCGGTGAGCGGATCTCCGTGCCTCTGTGTGCGCGTGTGTGCGCGCGTGTGTTTGCATGTGTGTGCGCGCTCGCGCGTGTGCATATGTGTGTGCGCGCGTGTGTGTGTCTGTGCGGCGCGCGGGCGGGCGCGTGTGTGCGCGTGCAGGAGCCACTGGGTGTGCGTTGCGTGTGTTATGGGTTTGATTCCAGAGCAGGTTGCACATTGGTCCTGGGTGGCTCGCAGGCTCAGGTCGTGCTTGGGCGTCCTCCTCCTAATCGTTTCTGAAGTAGCAGTTCCAGCAGCAGCAGCAGCGGCAGCCGCGGCAGCAGCGGCAGCAGCGCCTCCGCAGCAAAGCCTGAACTGTGCCGAAGCAGCGAGCACCGTTTGGGGAGTCTGGGGGGCGGGTAAGAGGGAGGAGGGAGAAAGCCTGGCTAGGTCTTTGGGATTATTTTTTTCCCCTTCTTTCCCTCTCTCTCTTTCTGGAGGGTGTGTGTTGCCCCCTCGAAGTGAAGGAATTTTTGCTCCAAAGCGAGCTGGGACCGAAGACTCTAGGCTAAGTTCTCTCTCTATGTAGATGGTGTCAGGGAGCGAAGCTACTGACCGAGCTGCTGGTAAATGTTTTTCACTTCTTACTCTTTAATGCTTAAGGCTTTTCCCCCCCTCTTTCTTTTTTCTTTCTTCCGCGTTTCCTTTCTGTTGCTCTTCATTCTGCAACCGCTCCTGAATCGCTGCAGTTTTCTCTCCCTCGCCTTGCGTTTGTGCAGTTTGCAACTTGTTTCATGGTTTTCTGTGTGTGTGTGTGTGTGGTTTTTTTTTTCTCCCTTCATCCTCAGATGAATGCTGGAACATTTAAATTCGACACTTCGGGAGGTCATCATTAGTTGCATGAGTTTGGGGGCGGGGAGGGGAAAGATTGGTAGAGACGGCTGTTCTTTCCCTGCAGAAGGACTTGCCGCTTCCTCTCTAATGTTCATCGCAATTATAGGGATTCTTTTAGGATTCATTTTAACATTGCATTGATGTTTAAGGTTATGGCTCTCCAGGATTACAATGCGTTTTGACTCAGTTTTAACAGCATGACCGATGCCAGTGATTCCAGACCTACTGTATGGTACACGATGGCTAAAATATTCAAAATTGCGGGAAGAATCCTTTGCATTCCGAAAAAGAATTTCTTTAAAAATGCTGTTTTGCATTACATTGTTGCAGATTTGCAGGAAGCAATAATAGACAAGGCTTTTCATGTGGCTTGGTAGGATAATAAACAGATAAGTGGCTCGGTGCATCCTCCACTCACTGAGCTATGGCTAAATTTACTTAATAATAAATTTAGGGTTTTGAAGAAGCAGAGAGGTTGCTGGTATTGTTTTAATCAAAATTGTGAGACATACAGAGCTTGCTAACCGCAGACCAGCCCTCTCTTAGCTCTACTTGATGTGGCATCCTGTCAATGTAGAAGAGGGAGAGTAGTTTCTGCTATACACATGGAATGAAATTATTTAAAATAGCCAGCATAATGCATGCAAATTGGACCCTTACTCTTTTTTAAAAACAGAATTCACTCCATCACCCTTACTGCCGGGATCCATTTTAAACATTTTTTTTTTTTAAATATCACATCTAATAGTTCTTTAATGCCATCAAATAATTTGAGTTCTTTAGAGGGTGCTAGGATAGTTACAATATTTCATTTGTCTTTTTTGTTCTTTCTTAAGTTTTCAGTTCCAGTTCAGTAGAAAAATTGAAGGGTCAATAAGTAAAGGCAAATCAGTGATTTAGAAGAAAATGAATTTAAGGTTGGAAAATTTCTCCTGAGCCATGTGGAAATGAACTGGTAGTATGTGGGAATTGTAAGGTAGAGAGGTGGACTGTGCTTGTGCTCCAAAAGCACAGGGCTCTAAACTCAGATGAAGAAACCTGAGGTACATGTATTTTTGTCCAGGGAGAATATTATTCTGTAAAGAAGACTGCCTCTGTTGTGTGGTAGCCACCTCAAGAGCAGCAGGCTGCCTAGGTGTAGGGAGCATGGCTTGTAGTAATACTGTTAAACTTTGCTTTAACATAAACTTAGCAGAAGGCAGCATAGTATATTTAGAAAGGGAGAATAAAAGCACCTGTAAAATTGCTCAACTAGTCAGGCTTCGTTATATGTTAGAACAAATCTACCTTAAACCAATATGCAGATTCACCTGCTCTGTTTCCTCTAGAAGTGACAAAAGCCATTCTTAAAATTCCTGAGATCTAAACCTTATTTCTGCCTCTGTATCCTACTAATAAAAAATTAGGCATTTTATTTGGAAAGAATACTGTATATTCAGGACTCTCTTGAGATAGCAATATTGCCATTTTACAATATTTTCATGGACCCTTGAGTTTACCATTTTGATTAAATTGGTGGAGAAAAACATTGCACTTTCATTCATTTGGAACAGTTTTTGACGGAAGGATTTGCTTGTATGAATCATAAAGAAACAAAAATGCATTCACATAGTAACCCCAATCCTCTGAACCTAAGGCATCCAAAACATCTTAGCTCTTCTTCTTCTATGACTAAACCCAGAGCAGTGTACTCCACACTGAGCACCTACAGCAGTGGTCCACAACCCTACAAGCATGGCCACTAAAAGATAGCTGGCCATGTGGAGGAGTCTTTAGATGGGCCCATGGAGCAAAGCATCTAATTGGTACATATTCATAACACACCTCTATTTACAAACATCACAATTAGTTTCCCTTCTAGTATCATCATTATAGAGGAAGACCAGGACTCTGTTCACTTAAGGAACACATTTCTTTTCTGCTGAGGTGGTTTTTGTTTTGTTTTGCTTCTCTCCACCCCACCCCTCTCTAGACTACTAGTTTTCTGGCAACTTTTTAAACGCTCTGATATTTTGTGTTAAAATATTCAACACATCCATGTTTTCAACTCAGTGACAAGCTATTCTACTATTCAATTATCTGGATTTGTGTTACTCTAATGTGGCTCTCTGTGGTAGCATGTGTGTGGCTTGTTGGCATGGTTGATGAGTTTCTTATTATCATTAAGTTTACTATTAAATCTTCACTAAGAGCCTTTAACTCTTGTGCCTGATGTTGATTTCAGGTTAATGTGTCAAAATAGTACCATCATCTTGATGGGCTTGTTGGTAAATTAGAGAGTTCACTTTCAATTGGTATTCCTGTGGCATTTCAGTATGTGCAAATCCTTACACTTCCTGGAGAAAGTAACTTCTTTTCTGGCAAGTGGGTTGCATAGAAAGACAGGTGTCTGACATTGTGGATTCACAGACCTTAAGAATCATGTCAGCTCTATTGTCAGAGTTTCTGTTTTTATCTTTATAGAAATGGAGATTTCTCTGCATGCCCAAAGTGTTGATGATGCTAGACCTACTGAATGTTTTTTGAAGTAATTGCCACTCCTTTTCCTTGTGTAAGTGAAGGGGGACTTTGAACTAAGTGTGCTTTTCAGAAGCACCTGCATCGCCTTCCTCCTTCATGTTTTCCCCTTTGTGCAGACTGATTTTGAGAAGTGATTTCTGATGAAATATGATCAAGGTCATTTCCAAGGGCTTTAAAAAATATTCCATCTGAGAACTGAAAGTTAAACTGATAGTGAGATTTGGTGAAGGAAAACTTACTATCAAACTGCTTGCCTCACACATGGCTGTGTACAAAGCTGATTTTCTTTTCCTCATTACTTTGCACCGAGCAACAGTTTTATTTCTGGTCTTTTGCTGCCTCCTGGTAACCCTGAAGTGTTCACATTCTTCAATCCACACCCAGAAGGTGTGGAGCAGACTCCCAGCCATCAGATAGCACCTACATACTTGCAGTTTTAATAGATATTGCTAGTGAAAAGATAGATAGTAGATAATTGATTAAATGAAATAAATTTTGTAAGAAGGAAACAATGCACTTAATGTTTTTTAAACATATCAATAATTTTATAGAATTTCTTCTGCTGAGAGTAAATAGAAGCTTTGCTAAAGTATTGTTTGTATTTCTGGGTTTTGGATTGATTTATATAAGAAATAGTCACATTGTTCAGTAATATATGCAGCCAGCAACATGCCATTAATTTTGCTATCTTGGTGTCTTTTCCAAGGTAAGAAAGAGAAAACACTTTTTAATGTAATTATTTTACATGAACTAAGAATTGTGCTGCAGGTTATTTCACAAGGTTTCATAAGTTATGGAAGCATAATCTCTCTCTTTATAATGTATATGTCCCTGCATAATCTAGTATATTGTATATACTACAGTGTGATTCTGAACATGAAATAGTACAGCTTTCAAAAATCTGTTACTGCATAGCAAAACATGAAGCACTCTGAGAACTAGTCCACAAATGAAGTTTCTTTAGTTTTTTTTTTTTTTTCTTCTGAAACTCTTTCATTGGTCCATCTGCCTTCAGCATAAAATAGCAATCTTGATAAGAAAAAGGAATTCCCAGAATTTGGGGGGAGGCAAGTTATGAGCTAGTTGGCATTGCTATGAGTGAAGAGAGAACAAGTGTTTTAAATCTACATAAGTTTACTAAAGAGAAATCCAAACAAAGCAATGTCAGTGGTTTGCTAAAGTCAACTCCATTTCTCTCCGTAAGGAGTTCCACCACCCCTCCCCGGAAACAATGTGACTTGAATGGACCAGTTGACAGCATCCTTCATATACTAACACTGTGTAGCATCTGTGAGAGTATGAATGCATGATAAGTGCTAAGCAGTCAAGTCTGTCTTGAAGGCATACAATGCTGTGTGTTTGGGAAGAGACCTGGCTTCGTTAAAGTGCCCAGTTCTCAGGACTGGCCTGCAGTTGGGAAGGGGATTGTGCCTGCCTGCAAACCTGCTGATTTGGGGACTGTGCCTCCTGCTATTCTATCTTCTCTGAGGTAGCTCTTCATATATTTTGAGACACACATATGAAGTTTTTTTTTTTTTTTTTTTTTTTGGTTGTTCCTTTCATTGCAATAGAACACAAGGCAAATAAATCTGCAAAAGTTTACAACTCAGCCTTTAGAAAGTATATTTTCTTGCTTTAATGAGTATGCTATTTAGTGCTTTATAAGTTTAGGCATATATGTATATATATATATATATAATATTAAATTTTGCATTATACTTTGTCATTAGAAATGTCATTTGTGCTTACCATATGGAGTTTTATAACCTGTCAAATGATATATTTAAGACTATGGTTCAAAAAAGGTCATAAATTTATTAATTTACCTATGTTCCTCAATCTTTACCTAAAGGTAAAGCTAAGGCCAGAGAGTATTAGTCATATGAAGGCAATAAAGTCAACATTCAGGGTGATATCTTGATTCTAAATATTTACGAGGAACAGATTTCTTTTGATAGGAGGTTATATTTGAATGCCGTTTATTATTATTATTGCTTAAGGCTTATCTGATACCCAACGTTTTGATATCACTCTTGTTTCAAGTAGAGGAATAAGAGTATCTGATTATGAACATATGAAAAGTATACTGATATAAATATCTTTTGGTCAGGGGTTAAGAAAATCCCATTGTGTAGCCATTTTAAAAAGATGTAAGCACTTCTTACTGTATCTGTAGCATGTTTTAAAGCTGCATCAAAATTATTTTTCTAAATGTTGAAAAAAGTTAAGGTAGGTTTATAAATTATTTCTAAGAGTGAGACAGTATTACAGAAGCTATCCTTATCTATGCCTATAAAAATATGTATATTTATACATCCAGAATCATACTTATTACTATAGACTCTTTGCAACTTATTTTTAAATATTAACCACGATCATTTTTAAAGCATTGCAAATATTAGGACATTTGAATATATACTACATATTTCAGTAGAGATTACTTAGAAGAAATACAGAAAAAAGAAAAGTGTACTAGAATACATTTTAGTCTTTACCTTAGTTTATTCCTTCAATAATCAATATTGTGATTCCAGAGATAAGTCAGGTACTGTGCAAAAGCAAACTGGTGTCAAAATGATATCCAAGAAATCAAGTGGGAATAGTAGTGGGTGCTTTCTTCACAATGCAAGATAATGCCTTTTCCTTTGTGTGTGTAGGGTTTATTGGAAAAGTGATTTCATTTTAGCATTTGCTCAGGCAGTAATTATGTATAAATAACTGTGTGCTCTCTATTTTCCAGTACATCCAAGTCATTTTTATGCATGTTGCCCTGTCTGATGCGATAACTTGACTTAGTAACCTCGGTCAAGATCTGGGACCACAGCGCTAGTTCAGAAGTGGTACAAGGAAAAGGCAGTGACTTAGGGAAGAGGAAACTTTATAAAGGAAAAGAAGTTCTGTAGTGGTTAACCTTTTCTTACAGGAATGCTCTTGCCTCCAGTTTTATTTTTAACTTCACTGAAATGTCTTGAGAAAAGATAACCTGCTTCTCTCTATTTTAACCCCAAGAATAACATAGAATTACAGAGACATTTTACAGTGGTTAGGGCTGTACAATTCATATGACCCAGCATCTAATTTTTCTCTTTCTAATCCTGTTTATATATCCCTACACGCCACCAGGCTCAGTCAGATGAAACCAATTACTAAGAGGGGGAAAAATCAAATTTATTAATTATATTTATTGGATGTGTCTGCTGCTTAATTACCCATTGGCAAATTTACATGTGGCTACAGAAAAGGCTGTGGGTGAGTGTGGAAAAAGCGATCAATCATCAATCTCACAGCTACATGAGGCAGCCAAGAAAATAAAGAGGAGACGAAGTCACTCTGTCTTTTCCCCTTGCAGATATAGTGAAAATCCAAAATCTGAAAGGTGTGTCTGTGTTAACATGGAAAAGTCAGGAAATCTGGAAGCAATGACTTTCCCACACAATCAATATCCTTAAGAAGTCTAACATCCTTCATACTCTTGGAAACACACAGTGATTTAGATATTCAAAATGCAAATTGGAAAACAGACTCAATTTTTGAGCAGGCAGGTGACTGAGTCCATCCTAGGGAGAGATGGTAAGCTGGAAGACAAAAGGAAAGGGTGTTCATAATATATGGGGCTGAATAGGTAAGAAGAATAAGGTGAGCTCAGTGGTAGAGCACTTGTCTAGCAAGTTCAAGGGTCTGCATTTGGTCTTTAGTTCCAGCAGAGCCAGAGAGAATAAAATGGTAATAGAAGACAGAATGAGATGTGCGTGCGAAGCTTTATTGAGCTTGTGACTAGCTCAAGTAAGCAAATGCTAAGACAACATTGATACGGTTAAAAGAGATTGTTGTATTTGACCTTTGATGGTACAGATATATGTAGATAGGTTTTATTGTTTCTCTTGCATAATTTCACTTAAGATTCCCTCTGTGACTAATCCTGTTATTTTTCTTGTTTTACCCTATTAGCGTAAGGGCGTGAATCTTCAGTGTGCTTTCTTTCTTATTCTTTCACATCCGCTTACCATCGTATTTTTAGAAATCCACTAAGGTGGAAATTGCTCTTCAGAGTAGACAGTGGCTGAACTGATCACTGTTTCACAGAGATTTTGCAAAACAAAATTAATAACAGTGTTATTTATATCACTATTTACTTGAAAGGACTGCTAAACAGTTATGTCTGGCCCATTCTGACCTCCCAAGGTAGGAAGTGAATATGAACTTTGGGAAAGAAAACAGCACTTCACAACTTGAGACATTTGAAGGCTCTCTTCTAGGACACGGGGAATTAGGTGTGTTTTCAGGAGTACAGTGCATTATGAATGCCTCATTTTGTGAAAATGCTAGTTAAATTTGTGATTTATTACTAATTTCCATTTGTTTGGGAAAGCTTCTATTGAAGAGCTATTTCACCATTAGAGATTATGATTTTTCTTTTTTGTCTGCAGAGGAATTAAAATGGCAACATGAATCTTGAGGATTGAAAGAAAGGGTGGATGATGCTTGTAGACTCAGTGAGACGCATGGCAAAGATTGAGCACAACGTTGTATTCCTTCTAATCTTAATGTTAAACATGATCTTATAATACCTTTTATTACAGAATAAACGTTGCTTGTAGCTGGATTTGCTGCAGAAGCCAAACAGTAAATAGATACAGAGGCTGAACTCTCTTTCCCACAGCAGCGATTTTTCACTAAGCTATTCCCTAAGGCCAGTCTAGGTATATGAAGGGCACCACTTCTTTTTTATATGATTTGTGTATGTTCCCATAGATTGTGAAGTCTATTTCTGGGCAATTTTCAAGTTAAAATTGTGTTACAGCTACCCTGAAGGTTGTCATTTCTTGGTTTTTCTCTTGTCAGTCAATTCATAAGTGTTTATTAAGCCCCCATGGGGTGTACACAGAATCATACACAGTTTAGGGCCTGTGTGTGTGAGCATTACCGGTTTGTGTGCTAGAAGTTTATAGTTTTTAGGTGAAAATACCTTATGCTCTGATGCATGTGTATATATTGAAAATAAGATTTTAATTAGGAACATCTAGAATTTTCTGTCACCATGCTCCTTTCCTCTTCTGTTTTATTTGTTTACCTGTTTGTTCTGGTATGTGTATACATATATAGCACCCACTGTAGCATTTCCTTATAGCCTCAAATGTATTTATCCTATGAAAAGCATAGCTCTAGGCGAGGTCAAGGATCTACTGTGCCAGCCTTCCTTCCTTTTATTTCTATAGTTTAAAACATTCAGCTATCTAGTAACCAGCATGCTTACCTGAAGTGGGAAGCCAGAAGGTGACTATTAAAGTGTGTGTCTCTGGCTGCAGAAGGCAGGCCCTTCTTAAAATCTAGGTTTCTAAATAAGAATAAGAAAAAAATCCCAATGTAGGGACTTTGTAGGGTCTGTGCCTATTGCCTGTGTGACTTGAATCAGTGAGTGGCTAAGTCACTTCATGCCCCATAAACTATCCATTTACATTGTTTATAAGTAACACATAATACTTAAAATGTCCTTGAGACAGAGAGAGATTAAGAAGATAATTTTGAAAATTCCAGAAACTAGGAAAAAAGAAAAGAAAGAGAAAGGAAGGAAGAGAGAAAGAAAGAAAGAAAGAAAGAAAGAAAGAAAGAAAGAAAGAAAGAAAATGCTAACTCATTCGTCACGTCCTGGGGGGTGAACACTTGTCCCTAAAGATTTCTTTCCTCACAGAACATGAACTCACAGGGTTAATATACAAATTTTTGAGTTTATTTTTCACATGTTCATGCTTGTAAATTTATCTCTTATTAGTCATTTGCCGGAAGGGTAATGATCTAGAAAAGTGCAAGGTGACTGGCTCAGGGAGGAGTTGGCGAAAGAAGAGTGCATGGAGGCACTGACCCTTTCAGCAACCCTAGGTAATAGCTTCCTGGACTTTGGGCAGTCTGTTCTGATTTTGATATCTCCCAACAGCTTCTTGATTAATGTTCATTTTGACTGTGACTTTCAAGATGTTCGTATCTCATTTCCAGCAAATAGTAGCCAAACCATCCAAATTTTTTTTCATCATCTGTTCCTTGTCTGTTTGAATTGGAGAGGCAATGGGTGAAAAAATATGTAGAGCCATTGGTGATGTGTTCTTCCTTTAAACTGTGGGACTTGGCTCATTTTCTTGTTGGGCAGTTATAAGAATGTCTAAGGATTTAGGAGATAGTTTATCACTAACTGCTGGGTCCTTCTGGATGCAAGTCTTTTTGATAAGCATTTATTTTTTAAATTTACAATATTACAACACATCTCTGTTTTCCTACTTTATTATATAATTAACTGAAACAATTAGAAAGGTTTTGCATTTGAGAACAGTTTGTGGCCTCACTGTGAGGTAGAGAGTAAGCTTGGCTTAGTGAAAAGCTATAAGGCCATTGAGAATCTCAGCAACTTTAGAAAGATGGGAAGACAAGTCCTCTGTGTGTGTCCCGGGGTTCATTGACTCAGCTGAGGCCCTTCAGGACTTTTGCACTGGCTACTGCACTGGCACTGCCATTGCCCTTACCACCAGGGATGTATCCATGTGCACCAATTATATGCAAACAGAAAATCACCCTGCCCTTGATTCTGAGTCTTCCTGGTTTTGTATTCAATGTTCTAGGTGGATGAATACCATCTGATTGGTGTTGGCCTATTTTTCTGTGGTACTCAAACCCCTCTTCCTAAGACTCTAAGCTATTGAGACTGACTCTTTTGTGTTCTGTCTTGTGAGACAAAGAGGATAGACTATAGGAGATAAGCAGATTGTTTTCAGACTGAGAGAGGGGAGTCAATAAAACACACAAACAAAAAAAAATCCTTCAATACTTTTTATTATTCTTTATATTGAACTATAGGTTCTTAGGTGATGTACAACCAGTACCTCAGAGTATGCACTTGAAAAGTCAATAGCAACATGAAGATCCTTTGTTTCCTAAAACAAATCAGAGGCTATTCCTGATTCAATGCTTTTGATTTGCATAAACACACAGTGTTCTAATGTATGTAACTTATACAATTCATTTTTTTATCACCAAGAATTCAATAAAAATGCTATTCACTTGAACTATTCTTATCCCAAAGTTAAATATAAATTACCTTAAAGGAACCCATCTTTGTCCAGTTGTGAATATTCAAGGTTCACAAACAGGTAGGTAGAACAGGAAGGAAATTGTGCAGAGGAGGGAGGAATCAGATGGATAGTCTAATAATGGCCAGGAAAACAATCACCCACATCATTTCTGCATCAATTATCATAAAAGCTGTACATTGACTTGTCAATCTGAAATAAGAATAATTGTGGTTCTAGAAATGTATACGACTACATTTCCTTTTACTTGTGTGTTCAGATTCTCTGAGGTTTAAAGCATTCTGCCTCTTACTAAATTATTAGTAAACCCAGTGAGGTACAGGACCCACACAAGTAATCTGTATCACAGATGAAACTTTTGCATCTGAAGGCTCAGCCTTTAATTCTTCAATTCTGAATTAATATATTTATCCTTCCATCACTGTCTCCCAAGGATTTTGAGAATTAATTAGAAACAAAATCACTTTCAGTCCTTGGATGTTACACTCTCTGCTGAAAAAATATGAGGCACTGAAGTGTTATTAATAACGACAAAGGTTCATCCAGTAAAATAATCTGACTGGCTGAATTCTCACATGGTTGGTATTTTCTAATATAAATTACTGTAGGATTAGATAGTTAAATATTGAATATTGTCTCATTTAATGCAGTTCTATGAAATATTAATGATAATGATGATTTTCCAGTTTGGGGAATATGGAGATGGCTTTTTACTGACGAATAGCTTTGACCAGTAAGATAATACATCTTACAGAATGATAATGAAGATATTTAAATGAAGGTGGAAGAGGAAATAAGTGACCAAAAAACTGATGGACTCCATGTAAGTCAAAGGTCACAAAAATTTGTTAGTGTTAAATAGCACTCTCTCTCTCTCTCTCTCTGAAACTATTCCTATGCTGCTATTTTGACTACTGTGGACAGCTTTGGGAGTTTCTTTAAAAAAAAAAGAAAAGAAGAAGAAGAAAAGGAACAGATTTCCCCTATTAGGCCCTTGCACAGGAGCACTGTTGATGTTGTTTAGCTGGTGTGAGGTGTAAAAGTCTGAAGATTGGATTGGGCTTTGAAGGAAGGCTGGCTGTGTGGAGTGTGACAGTTGAAATGGGATTGTGCATGAAGTTAAAAGAAAGCAAAGGAGGAGAAAGGCTTCGGGAAGGAAAGAAGGAGCGGATAAATGGCTCGTTTGGAGCCCCATAGGCAGACCTCGAATTGAGCACTTAGTATGGAGCCAATATTTTCAAATTTGATTTTCCAATCTTCTCTGTTTTGATATTCTAGATTCTATAAGCTTATATTTCTAATTAGAGAACTCAAAATTTCTGAAAAATAGTGACTATTTTTGCACCATTTTGTCATGGACAGAGAATGAGACCATTTACCATAGCATCAAAATGGCTTAAGCAGAATGTTTGTGGTGTTGGGATATTTTGTGCCCCCTCCTTTCCAGGAGGAACTTCAATGTTTCATGAGATGATTTTATTTGAAATTGCAGTTATCCTTGTTTCATACCTAGTAATTTAATAGTTGAAAAGGCTCCCTTTTTGTTCTTTGTAGATAATGTATGTGGTGTGAGTGAAGGCTTTTTTATTTTTTAAGTGTTTTGGGGTTGTATTCTTTTAGCACAAACTTATTCCTGGATAAAGGAGCTGGCTATAATTTGCAGAAATCACTGTTTCTTTTTCTTTAGTTGTTGGGTAATTGCTCTTTGTATACACTGTGGAAATGTTCGTATAGACCAGTGACAAAGCCTAGCAGATGCACTTGTAATTATCTGGAATTTAAGTAAATTTTGCATCTGATACACACAAAGCAAATGCTTTGTCCAAGCAGGCTCAGATACTGCCATGTGGATTGCTGTGAATACAATGAGACTTTTAATGGAAAACAAATGGAACTATTAGTAAGTCTTTTTTTACTTGAAAAGGCACCAGCTTTAGGCATAGCCTGCAACTCATTCATATTCATTGTTGGACTCATTCTAAATATGACCTTTAAAACTAAAAAAACTTTAAATCTTTAAAACAAAATGTGATATATATGTATACACATATATGTATGTACATATATATATAATCATAGCATCATCAGAGAATTCTTGAGTAGAAACGGTGAAATAAATATTTGCTCCATATTCCATTTTTTTTTACTATTAAGGCAAACATAAAATTACTATAACTTTAAAAATGTAAAAGAGAATTTCATATTATAAATAAATTATACCATAGATAAAAGATAATTATAATGTTGCTTTACCCACCTCAATTCACAAGGAAAACCCAGGAAAGACTATGTAATGGGACCAAATTCTACTTCTTATTGTAAACAAAACCCATCTATACAGATGAGCAGTTTCATGCAAAATCCTCTTTTCCCAGTTTTGTTTGAGATTAATCCTTCCACTGCGTAGTTTCTGTTGTTGTCTGACTTACATAAGTGAGATCTTTGAAGGTTTAATCTTTTTCTCTGGTTTATTCTAAGAAAATGTTAAATGCAAGGAGCTACTGGATTCTGTTAAATGCTTAAGTCTTAAGTTTCAATGACTTTGACTTTTCCTGAGAATGTTATTGATAATTGATCCCAAACCTTTTGTATCGCCAAGTCAGAAGGGAGGCCATGAGGTTCTGGGGAGCTCAAAAGCACATCAAGTCACAGAAATGCAGCCTCCCTGGCTGCTCTCTGCTTTCTTTTGTACCATGAAGAACCTTGACAGCAGCAGAAGAGGGTCTTTAATTTTTGTGAGAATCCAGAGCCTCCAGGGGTTTTAAGGCTTGAGTCATTCTTTGAAAAGAAAAAAAAAAAATTTTAGAAGAAATTGTGAAGGAGAGGGAGAGCCTGACAGAAGTATTTTAGGCTCCAAATTAGAACAAGACAGATGTGCCATGCCTAGAATACCATGGCTCTGCAGTCGTACCCCCACCTGAGGCTCTTTCCAAACAAAATGCAGAATGGCTTTATCTAAATATTTTTCACTAAATTTCCAAAGTGACAGAACTTTTTTTGGCTCTAGCTAGCTGCATGACTTGGTGTACAGTGTACTCTGGACCTCGCGAGTGTCATTCATGTCCCTTTTACCTACCCCTACCAGGTCCAAAACATAGTTCTCCATTTAGCCACAAGCTATCTTGGAATCTGGAGAAGAACAAGGTATTTTCATTGGTATTTAAGAAAGTTGCTATTTTGAAATTCCCTTAGAGAGCTGTGTCTCCATGCATCTCTCTCTTTCTGAAGGAGAAACTGCTTACATAATAATACCTAGGAGCAGACCCTTGGGAACTGCTAAGCTATTTGATGAAGGTTCTGCAAGAAGAGAAAGGAAGAGCTCCCTTGTCCTGTGCGGCTTCCCATGGGGGTCTCAACTGGAGATATTTACACAATAGCAGATTCTCAGAAGGATAAATATATACAAATCCCTCTTTCCAATTGGGAGGAACCAGTAGGAAACAGCACCTGGGAAGAGGGGGGACTCACTAATAACTCAGCCCCACAGAGCCTCTTGAAGGAATAGCTAGCTCCAGAGCCAGGCCCCAACTGTCAGCCGAGCCTGCCAGGGAAACAGATGCTCCACTTGGAAGATACTTTTCTTCAGTTAGATATTTTGTTCTTGTAGATGGCCAACCATGACTCATGGGGGAAACCAGAGAGAGAGAGAGAGAGTGCAGAGAAGAGAGTAAATTAATCTTTTTATTAAGCCCTCTTTAGGATTTAGCCATGGTTGTAAATGTCAAGCTGGGGAACTTACCATGAACCAGGAGAGTTGTGAAGACAGGTACAGGGCAGTAAGCTTAAACCAGATGATAATAGCATCAGGTTTTGCCTGCTGATAAAGTGATTGACACATTTTCCTAAGGATATCTGTGTAAAATAGGAGGACAGGGATTGTCTAATGATCCAGGCTCAGTAAGCACAATTCTGAGAATAGAAGCATCCTTAACATTCTGTATAATGATGGTGTCCTTTGCATTCTTCTGTGTCTCTCTGTTTATGTGCAACACTTGCATGTCAAAGATGACTGCTTTTCCCTCTGTTCACTTGCCTGCCTTCTCTCTGCATGTACATGCACGGGCACATGCATACATATATGTGTGTGAGAGAGAGACATATACCTACATAGCATGTCACCAGGAGACAGGGTCGTTGCTGTACCCTGAAATATCAGCCTCCATCTGCATTTACCAATTGCTTCCACATCTAACTCTGCAGCAACATTCAGTTGATTAGATAAAAGTGGAGTCTCTGCTGTTGGAGAGGTAGTGGAATGCAGTTTTGTAACTCATACCTATTGCTTCCTCTGTTTTTCTTAAAAACAAGAACCTTCTTTTTTTTTTTTTTGAAAATAAATAAAAATCATGGCATCATTTCCCTGATTCTTGCTGTTGGAGGAGAGAAGGCTGAGAACTTTAGGTTATCTCAGGACTGAGTTATTTCATAAAACTTTGTAGGTCTAGTCTGGAATAAAATGTGTCTTAAGTTCCTGCTGGCAGCTCCTATGACAA